>CM064527.1:5776179-5805165 GCA_032716605.1 Paralithodes platypus
TTATGGTTATCATGCATTATAATACTGTTAACCCTTTGTATAATATTATAATACTGTTAACCCTTTGTATAATATTATGGTTATCATGCATTATAATACTGTTAACCCTTTGTATAATATTATGGTTATCATGCATTATAATACTGTTAACCCTTTGTATAATATTATAATACTGTTTAACCCTTTGTATAAGATTATGGTTATCATGAATATTATAATACTGTTAACCCTTTGTATAATATTATAATACTGTTAACCCTTTGTATAATATTATGGTTAATCATTATAATACTGTTAACCCTTTGTATAATATTATAATACTGTTACCCCTTTGTATAATATTATGGTTAACGTGCATTATAATACTGTTAACCCTTTGTATAATATTATGGGTATCATGCATTATAATACTGTTAACCCTTTGTATATACTATCATGCATTATAATACTGTTAACCCTGTATAATATTAGGTTATCATGCAATTATAATACTGTTAACCCTTTGTATAATTATTATGGTTATCATGCATTATAATACTGTTAAACCCTTTGTATAATATTATGGTTATCATGCATTATAATACTGTTAACCCTTTGTATAATATTATGGTTATCATGCATTATAATACTGTTAACCCTTTGTATAATATTATAATACGTGTTACCCTTTGTATAATATTATAATATACTGTTAACCCTTTGTATAATATTATGGTTATCATGCATTATAATACTGTTAACCCTTTGTATAATATTATGGTATCATGCATTATAATACTGTAACCCTTTGTATAATATTATGGTTATCATGCATTATAATACTGTTAACCCTTTGTATAATATTAATATATAATACTGTTAACCCTTTGTATAATATTATAATACTGTTAACCCTTTGTATAATATTATGGTTATCATGCATTATAATACTGTTAACCCTTTGTATAATATTATGGTTATCATGCATTATAATACTGTTAACCCTTTGTATAATATTATGGTTATCATGCATTATAATACTGTTAACCCTTTGTATAATATTATAATACTGTTAACCCTTTGTATAATATTATGGTTATCATGCATTATAATACTGTTAACCCTTTGTATAATATTATGGTTATCATGCATTATAATACTGTTAACCCTTTGTATAATATATATGGTTATCTATGCATTATAATACTGTTAACCCTTTGTATAATATTATAATACTGTTAACCTTGTATAATATTATAATCATGTTATATACTGTTAACCCTTTGTATAATATTATGGTTATCATGCATTATAATACTGTTAACCCTTTGTATAATATTATGGTTATCATGCATTATAATACTGTTAACCCTTTGTATAATATTATATCATGCATTATAATACTGTTAACCCTTTGTATAATATATATATATAATACTGTTAAACCTTTGTATAATATTATAATACTGTTACCCTTTGTATAATATTATGGTTATCATGCATATAATACTGTTAACCCTTTGTATAATATATGGTTATCATGCATTATAATACTGTTAACCCCTTTGTATAATATTATAATACTGTTAACCCTTGTATAATATTATGGTTATCATGCATTATAATACTGTTAACCCTTTGTATAATATTATGGTGCATGCATTATAATACTGTTAACCCTTTGTATAATATTATAATACTGTTAACCCTTTGTATAATATTATTATAATACTGTTAACCCTTTGTATAATATTATGGTTATCATGCATTATAATACTGTTAACCCTTTGTATAATATTATAATACTGTTAACCCTTTGTATAATATTATAATACTGTTAACCCTTTGCATAATATTATAATACTGTTAACCCTTTGTATAATATTATGTTATCATGCATTATAATACTGTTAACCCTTTGTATAATATTATGGTTATCATGCATTATAATACTGTTAACCCTTTGTATAATATTATAATACTGTTAAACCCTTTGTATAATATTATGGTTATCATGCATTATAATACTGTTAACCCTTTGTATAATATTATGGTTATCATGCATTATAATACTGTTAACCCTTTGTATAATATTATAATACTGTTAACCCTTTGTATAATATTATAATACTGTTAACCCTTTGTATAATATTATGGTTATCATGCATTATAATACTGTTAACCCTTTGTATAATATTATAATACTGTTAACCCTTTGTATAATATTATGGTTATCATGCATTATAATACTGTTAACCCTTTGTATAATATTATGGTTATCATGCATTATAATACTGTTAACCCTTTGTATAATATTATAATACTGTTAACCCTTTGTATAATATTATGGTTATCATGCATTATAATACTGTTAACCCTTTGTATAATATTATGGTTATCATGCATTATAATACTGTTAACCCTTTGTATAATATTATAATACTGTTAAACCCTTTGTATAATATTATAATACTGTTACCCTTTTGTATAATATTATGGTTATCATGCTTTATAATACTGTAAACCTTTTGTATAAATTATGGTTATCATGCATTATAATACTGTTAACCCTTTGTATAATATTATAATACTGTTAACCCTTTGTATAATATTATGGTTATCATGCATTATAATACTGTTAACCCTTTGTATAATATTATAATACTGTTAACCCTTTGTATAATATTATAATACTGTTAACCCTTTGTATAATATTATAATACTGTTAACCCTTTGTATAATATTATGGTTATCATGCATTATAATACTGTTAACCCTTTGTATAATATTATAATACTGTTAACCCTTTGTATAATATTATAATACTGTTAACCCTTTGTATAATATTATAATACTGTTAACCCTTTGTATAATATTATGGTTATCATGCATTATAATACTGTTAACCCTTTGTATAATATTATGGTTATCATGCATTATAATACTGTTAACCCTTTGTATAATATTATAATACTGTTAACCCTTTGTATAATATTATAATACTGTTAACCCTTTGTATAATGCATTATAATACTGTTAACCCTTTGTATAATATTATGGTTATCATGCATTATAATACTGTTAACCCTTTGTATAATATTATGGTTATCATGCATTATAATACTGTTAACCCTTTGTATAATATTATGGTTATCATGCATTATAATACTGTTAACCCTTTGTATAATATTATGGTTATCATGCATTATAATACTGTTAACCCTTTGTATAATATTATGGTTATCATGCATTATAATACTGTTAACCCTTTGTATAATATTATGGTTATCATGCATTATAATACTGTTAACCCTTTGTATAATATTATTATCATGCATTATAAAACTGTTAACCCTTTGTATAATATTATCGTTATCATGCATTATAATACTGTTAACCCTTTGTAATATTATGGTTATCATGCATTATAATACTGTTAACCCTTTGTATAATATTATGGTTATCATGCATTATAATACTGTTAACCCTTTGTATAATATTATGGTTATCATGCATTATAATACTGTTAACCCTTTGTATAATATTATGGTTATCATGCATTATAATACTGTTAACCCTTTGTATAATATTATGGTTATCATGCATTATAATACTGTTAACCCTTTGTATAATATTATGGTTATCATGCATTATAATACTGTTAACCCTTTGTATAATATTATGGTTATCATGCATTATAATACTGTTAACCCTTTGTATAATATTATGGTTATCATGCATTATAATACTGTTAACCCTTTGTATAATATTATGGTTATCATGCATTATAATACTGTTAACCCTTTGTATAATATTATGGTTATCATGCATTATAATACTGTTAACCCTTTGTATAATATTATGGTTATCATGCATTATAATACTGTTAACCCTTTGTATAATATTATGGTTATCATGCATTATAATTCATTAATAATTCCATCAGAAACTTAGAAGACAAAATCTCCGAGGGAAAAAAGAAAAACAAGTGAGTATTTCAAAGTGGTACTGGTATAGGGGCACTGGTTGAACTGGTGTTGGTTGGAAGCTACTGGTTGAGATGTTGGGGGGGAACAAATCCTATTATCAGTTAGGGTAAGATGCTATCTGATTAAATGACTAACTGTCTGGATGGGTGGCTAACTAACTGACTAATTGACTGTCTGACTTAAACACTTACCTGTTCACTTACTGATTAACTAAATAATGACAAAACCAAAACACCTCCGTCTACGTATTGGGGAAAACCTGTTATCCTCCGGTAAATTGCGAGGGTGAGTGAGTGAAGTGAGAGACAGTGAATTATATAATGGACTGAGTGAATGGCTAACTTGAGATGTATTTACTGTCTTGGGTATGTGAGTGTATGTGTGTGTGTGTGTGTGTGTGTGTGTGTGTGTGGTGTGTTTAAAGGTACAACATGGACTAAATATGTAGGTTTGCAAGTACATGTAGGTAGGTTAGGTTAGGTTAAGGTTGACCTAGAGAGTTTTATGTAGGTCTAAAAATCGAAACATGTACTCACAAGCACATATAATTAAAGTTTGTATCACTAAACACACCGTAAATTGGGTGTGTGTGTGTGTGTGTGTGTGTGTGTGTGTGTGTGTGTGTGTGTGTGTGTGTGAGTGTGTTTTAGTATGGTGGCAGCGGAAACCAGAACACATTTACCTTGTATTTAGTTTAACTCGGGTGTTTTCTAATACGATACTAAGAAGAGCGATGGTGGGCAGGAAGTACTTTGGAGATGAACGCAAGAAAACATAGAAAATACGATGATGCATACAGAGAGAGAGAGAGAGAGAGAGAGAGAGAGAGAGAGAGAGAGAGAGAGAGAGAGAGAGAGAGAGAGAGAGAGAGAATTACATAGGTGCACAGACCATACAGGGTAGGGTTAGGGATAGAAAAGCAGAAGGCTCTCTCATCACCCACCAATCCCTCCGCCTTCTGAGTCGGAAGTAATCATAGAGGTAGCTACTAAGCAGAGTCGAGACAATATCTACCAGGAAACATACTGAATAGTAAAGAAGAAAACAGGAAACCTTTCTTTATATAATATATATATATACATATATATATATATATACATATATATATATATATATATATATATATATATATATATATATATATATATATATATATATATATATATTATTATATTCTTTATTTTTATTAATTTCACCACAACACCAAACACCCCCAAATTAAATTAATTAAAGTATATATGATCCACCGGGATTCGAACCTGGGTTATCACACACAGATTGTTGCCACCTTAACCATTAACACCACCAAGACGGTTAAAGGTTTATGCACACGCCTACGACTTATTATCCATTCTCGAATACTGGATATTAATCTAATCATGTTCACATTCCCACCGCACTATGGTAGCCTAATGTTTAAGTGAGAGGAAAGCATATTGATGGGGCACAGATCATATAGACCGCCTCGCTACCAAATATCCCTGAACCTACTGATAATCTATATTTGTATTAATTTCACCACATATAAGGATAGAGAGAGAAGTGTATTATTGTGTGATTCGCTGGAGAATGCCACCGTATTCGATGTAGTAGAGTGGTAGTGGTAGTAGTGGTAGTAGTAGTAGTAGTAGTGGTAGTAGTAGTAGTAGTAGTGGTAGTAGTAGTAGTAGTAGTAATAGTAGTAGTAGTAGTAGAGTGGTAGTGATAGTGGTAGTAGTAGTAATAGTAGTAGTAGTAGTAGAGTGGTAGTGGTAGTGGTAGTAGTAGTAGTAGTAGTAGTAGTAGTGGTAGCACAGACTGAGTGGTTAAAAAACAAAAAAGTAGTAGTACTAGTAGTAGTAATAGTAGTAGTAGTAGTAGAGTGGTAGTGGTAGTAGTAGTAGTAGTAGTAGTAGACCCAATGGCCCATAGCTACAGCGGGCTGTCTCTGGAGGCTGCACACAAGAGGAATGAACAAGAGAAGGTCAGGGCATATGGGGAAAGGATCTTAAATATCGAACATGGCAGCTTTACCCCACTAGTCTTCACCACATCTGGAGGGATGGGACCTAGGGCCCAGTGCTTCTATTCAAGGCTTGCAGAGATCATCGCAGAGAAGAAGAAACAGCCCAGGAGCCACGTTGTAGCCTGGATGAGGTGCCGTCTATCTTTCTCGTTGCTCAGATCAGCACTACTATGCCTGCGGGGAACAAGACTGTCTGCACCACAACCAGCGACGGTGGCAGAAGTGGACTACGAGGCAGCAGTGGCAGAGGGTCGCATAGGAAGGAGACTGGATTGAAGTTGCATGGTGTTGAATAGTAATATCTGATGCTTGTAAAATAAAATGTATGAACAATATTAAATAAAAACCAATGTAGTAGTAGTAATCCACGATGATGAGTCTGAGTGCTGACCCCGGAATAGTAAGTAGCTGAATGACTACCAAGTCGGACGCTTTGATGACTGTTTTGACCTGGTTTAGGGTCCAAAGAGGGGATGCACAGGCTGAGTGGTTAGTATAAAAAAAAAAAAAAAAAAAAAAAGTAGTAGTAGTAGTAGAGTGGTAGTGGTAGTAGTAGTAGTAGTAGTAGTAGTAGTAGTAGTAGTATTAGTAGTACTAGTATAAATAATAAATGTGTTTCCCACCTGCAGCCAATGATGCTTAAGGGGAGGTTTTTAGTTCGTTCCCTAGAATTCCATCAATCTTAAAATTACACCCCCTAGACCCCATTTCAAGATAAATTTGTACATTTTTCGGTAGAAAAATGTCCCGGCTGAAAGCCGGTTTCTCTTAAATTACAGGCTCGCTATCGCTCGCCAGGATAAAATCGACACCTGAATTGCACGAAATGTCTTAATATGGGGTGAAAGTTCTTAAAATCGCTAAACTAATGGGGCAAACGTTTTATAATATCAAAAACAATGGGGCTAAACATGAGGGATAAAAGGGGTGGGTCAAGACAAAAAAAGAAAAAATCCCTCTCCAGTGGCGATCTCCCCTTAAGTACGTTGTCTCCTATCGTACCGTGTATGTGTGTAGGATCAACACCTAACCACCTGCAACCCAGGAATCAATCAGTGCAACCAGACGTACTGTACTGTACTTAAAGGGGAGATTTTTCACTTGAGGGATTTTTTTTTTCTGGACCTCTTTCGCCCGCATGTTCAGCCCCCCCCCCCCATTGCTTTTCGAATTTTAATACGTTCGCCCCATTATTTTGACGATTTTAAGAACTTTCGACCCATTTCTGTCAATTTTAAGACCTTTCGTGCCATTTAGGTGTCGATTTTATCCTGGCGAGCGATAGCGAGCCTATAATATAAGAGGAACCGGCTTTCAGCCGGGACAAATTTATCTTGAAAGAAGCTCAAGGGGGAGCAATCTTAAGCTTGATGGATATCTAGAGACCAAACTAAAAACCTCCCCTTAATGCACTAGGCTACCGGTATTGTGTGTGTGTGTGTGTGTGTGTGTGTGTGTGTGTGTGTGTGTGTGTGTGTGTGAGTGTGTGTGTGTGTGTGTGTGTTGTATGGGTTTGTGTGCATAAGTTAACCCTTTCAAGCTCCAATACGCGTTTCTGTTCTGTTTCTGGCTACTATTAGACGATTTTATTCAGATTAGTAACTGTATATGGAAGTCAAAGGGTTGATTGAGATAGTATTTACCCTTTTAATACCCACAGATCCTTCCTAAGCTGCATAAAATCGTCTAATATTAGCCAAAATAAACTGCTAAAACGCCCCAGAGCTTCAAGGGGTTAATATCGTGCATGTGTCTGAACGAGCGTGTGTGTGTGTGTGCGTGTGCGTGTGTGTGTGTGTGTGTGTGTGTGTGTGTATGCGTGTGTGTGTGTGTGTGAGGGTGGGGGTGAACCAATATTAACTCCATTAGACTCTATCGGTGAATTCCGTGACACCCTTATCCAACATATCGACACCTGGATGGGGATAAACGTCTTAATAGTTGGCTGAATGGGGCCGAATGGATACAAACCAGGGAAAGAGAGAGAAGGAGAGAAAGATTTAAAAAAAACGGTGACCCACCTTAAGGGGAGGTTTTTAGTGTGTTTCCTAGACTTCCATTAAGCTTGAAATTACACCCCCTTGACCCCCTTTCAAGATAAATTTGTACATTTTTCGGTAGAAAAATTTCCCGGCCGAAGGCGGGTTCCTCTTAAATTACAGGCTCGCTATCGCTCGCCAGGAAAAAATCGACACCTAAATGGGACGAAAGGTCTTAAAAGTGACATAAATGGGGTGAAACTTCTTAAAATCGCCAAACTAATGGGGCGAACGTCTTAAAACTTCAAAAGCAATGGGGCTAAACAAGAGGAAGAAAGGGGTAAAGAAAAAAATCCCTCAAGTGGAAACCTCCCCTTAATACACTTTTCCATCATTATAAGTAATTATACGTAGTCGGTAGATTGAGCAATGAGTATCCTTTCCATCCATATATGCTGGCTATAATGAGACGCTTATATTAAAGGGAGGTAGGTCTCCACTTGAGGGATTTTTGTCTTGACTCCTTTCTCCCTCATATTTAGCCGGATTGTTTTCCTAATGTTAAGACGTTCGCCCCATTATTTTAGCGAGTTTAAGAACTTTCAACCCATTTCTGTCAATTTTAAGACCTTTCGTGCCATTTAGGTGTCGATTTTGTCCTGGCGAGCGATAGCGAGCCTGTAATTTAAGAGGAACCGGCTTTCAGCCGGGAAATTTTTCTACCGAAAAATTTACAAATTTATCTACCGAAAAATTTACAAATTTATCTTGTAAGGGGCTCAAGGGGGTGTAATCTTAAGCTTGAAGGATATCTACGGACCAAACTAAAAACCTCCCCTTAAGCTTCGGAAGGACCTGTGGGAGCCAACATATCAAATGAAGATATTTCAACACAGCCTCCCTAAGCTGAATCCAGTTATCTAGCATTAACCAGGATATTATTAACCCCTTCAGTACCATGACGCCTTCTTTTACCCTTGATTCTGGTTATAATTAGATGATTTTATGCAGGTTAAGGGGAGGTTTCCACTTGAGGGATTTTTTTTTCTTGACCCCTTTCTCCCTCATGGTTAGCCCCATTGCTTTTGAGATTTTAAGACGTTTGCCCCAATAGTTTGGTGATTTTAAGAATTTCCGCCCCATTCTGTCAATTTTAAGACTTTCGTGTAATTTAGGTGTCGATTTTATCCTGGCGAGCGATAGCGAGCCTGTAATTTAAGAGTAACCGGCCTTCGGCCGGGACATTTTTCTACCGAAAAATGTACAAATTTATCTTGAAAGGGGGTCAAGGGGGTGACATTTTAAGATTGCTGGAGGAGTAGGAAACAAACTAGAAACCTCCCCTTAAGAAGGACTTATGTTACTAAGAGGGTTTATGGAGATCCTATTTACCCCTTTGAGTCATATAGGTAGATCATAAACTAAGGAAAATCATCTAATGGTGACCAGAATATGATGAAATGTACGTCATGGTGGTGAGGGGGGGGGGGGTTAACCCTTTCAAGCTCCAATACGCGTTTGTGTTCTGTTTCTGGCTACTATTAGACGATTATATTCAGATTAGTAACGGTCTATGGAAGTCAGAGGGTTGGTTGAGATAGTATGTACCCTTCCGATACCCACAGATCCTTCCTAAGCTGCATAAAATCATCTAATGATAGCTAAAATAAACTGCTAAAACGCGTCAGAGCTTGAAGGGGTTAAATGGGCGTTACCGTAAAGTGCGGCTGCTAAATGAACCGAGACACTGAACCAACTGACCGTGAAGCCTCAACTACCAGAAACCAGGACTATGAAATCGGTAATGAACCAAGAAATTATATAAACGAAGCCTGAAACTTAAGGGGAGGTATTTAGTTTGTTCCCTACGTTTTCATCAAGCTTAAAATTACACCCCCTAGACCCCCTTTCAAGATAAATTTGTACATTTTTCGGTAGAAAAATGTCCCGGCCGGAGGCCGATTGCTCTTAAATTACAGGCTCGCTATCGCTCGCCAGGAAAAAATCGACACCTTAATGGCAGGAAAGGTCTTTTAAATTGACAGAAATGAGGCAAAATGTCTTAAAATGTCTAAACTACTAGGGCGAACGTCTTAAAATCTCAAAAGCAATGGGGCTAAGCTAAACATGAGGGAGAAAGGGGTCCAGAAAAAAATCCCTCAAGTGGAACTCTCCCCTTAATAAGCGGGCCGATATATAATTTAATATATCTTTTTATCCTTACCAGTATATATATATCTCCATGAGACTAGTCATACGGTAGATCTTCTGGGGACACTGGACACGACCATAGCACTTTGTATACAGTCAGAGGGACCCCCACAATCGGAGAGGGGTATCCGGGCGGGCGGACAGACAGACAGACATTTCGGCTGGCGTGTTACCACTATACCATGGGGGCGGGGGTGGAGGTGGGGGGTGGGGGGGGGGGAGGGAAGGGGGAATACCACTGATAATTTAGATATCACACGCCAACCCCCAAAAAAAATCCCCCACACATCCACACCATTAAGAGCTCACAGATAAAAAAAACAAAAAATAATAATAATATCCTTCTCACCCCCAACCCCGCCGCGCATAGGGTTCAGCAGCCCACAGCGCAGCGGTTAAGGGGGGTAGTACTCGCTTTTTATGGACCCCCATCTCCCTCATGGTTAGCATATATTAGTTTTGAGGTTTTAAGACGTTCGTTCAGTTAGTTTGGCGATTTGGAGACCTTTCGCCTCATTTTTGTATCAATATTAAGACCTTCCATGCACTTTAGGTGTCGATTTTTTCCTGGTGAGCGATAGTGAGCCTCTAATTTCAAAAGAAACCGGCCTTCGGCCGGGAAAATTTTCTACCAAAAAATGTACAAATTTATCTTGCAAGGAGGTCTAGGGGGTGTTTATCTAAGCTTGATGGAGGTCTAGCGAAGAAACTCAAAAAATAATTAATACTTACATAATTATATAGACGAAAAAGCCAGCACTATACCCCCTTAAGCAGAGCAAGAAAGCTAATGAGACAGTTAGATCACAAGGCCCACCAATTAACAGGGATACTTGGAGAACAGGTTTGATAATTAACTTGGTGAGACCTTGTATAGGTTAACCTTGACATCTGGGTGGGTGGGTGGGTGTGGGGGGTGGATGGGTGGGTGTGTGTGGGTGGGTAGGGGCGTGGGGTGGGGGTTAGTGTGTGGGTGTGGGTGTGGGTAGGGGCGTGGGTGTGATGGTGTGGGTGGGGGTTTATCTGTGGGTGTGAGTGTGTGGGCGTGGATGTGTGTTTTATTTTCTATGTGGGTTAGGGAGACAAAAGGTAATACTGCCTGTGTCGAGTGCCTCCCCCAGAGTTGAAAGAGTGACAGGGTCTAAATCAAGGAATGTACGAGTGTGAGTGGAGTTGTGAGTGGGGTTGGGGGTGTGGGTGTTGGTGGGTGGGTGGTGGGGTGAGTGGGGTTGGGGGTTTTGATTTGGGTGGGTTGGTGGGAGTTGGGTTTGGGTGAGTGGGGTGGGGGGTGTGGGTGTGGGTGGGTGGGGGTTGGGTATGGGTGAGTGGGGTTGGGGGTGTGGGTGGGTGAGTGGGGTTGGGGGTGTGGGTGGGTTGTGGGTGGGTGGGGGTTGGGTATGGGTGAGTGGGGTTGGGGTGAGTGGGGTTGGGTGAGTGGGGTTGGGTGGGTGGGTGGGGGTTGGGTATGGGTGAGTGGGGTTGGGGTGTGGGTGTGGGTGGGTGGATGGGGGTTGGGTATGGGTGAGTGGGTTGGGGGGGTGGGGGGTGTGGGGGGTTGGGTGGGGGTGGGGGTTGGGTATGGGTGAGGGGGTTGGGGGTGTGGTGTGGGTGGGTGGGGGGTTGGGTATGGGTGAGTGGGGTTGGGTGGGTGGGTGGGGGTTGGGTATGGGTGAGTGGGGTTGGGTGGGTGGGTGGGGGTGGGTATGGGTGAGTGGGGTTGGGTGAGGGTGAGTGGGGTTGGTTGAGGGTGAGTGGGGTTGGTTGAGGGTGAGTGGGGTTGGTTGAGGGTGAGTGGGGTTGGGTTAGTGGGTTGGGTTGGTGGGTGAGTGGGTTGGGTTGGTGGGTGAGTGGGTTGGGTTGGTGGGTGAGTGGGTTGGGTTGGTGGGTGGGGGTTGGGTATGGGTGAGTGGGGTTGGGTGGGTGGGTGGGGGTTGGGTATGGTGGGGTGGGGTTGGGTGGGTGGGTGGGGTTGGGTATGGTGAGTGGGGTTGGGTGGGTGGGTGGGGTTGGGGGTGGGTGAGGTTGGGTGGGTGGGTGGGGGTTGGGTATGGGTGAGTGGGTTGGGTGGGTGAGTGGGGGTTGAGTGGGTGAGTGGTGGGTTGGGTGGGTGAGTGGGGGTTGAGTGGGTGAGTGGTGGGTTGGGTGGGTGAGTGGGGGGGGTTGGGTATGGGTGAGTGGGGTTGGGTGGGTGGGTGGGGGTTGGGTATGGGTGAGTGGGGTTGGGTGGGTGGGTGGGGGTTGGGTATGGGTGAGTGGGGTTGGGGGTGGTGGGTGTGGGGGTGTGGGTGGGGTTGGGTATGGGTGAGTGGGGTTGGGTGGGTGGGTGGGGGTTGGGTATGGGTGAGTGGGGTTGGGGGTGTGGGTGTGGGTGGGTGGGTGGGGGTTGGGTATGGGTGAGTGGGGTTGGGTGGGTGGGTGGGGGTTGGGTATGGGTGAGTGGGGTTGGGGGTGTGGGTGTGCTTGGCAGGTTACAGGTGAAGAAGGGGGTTAGTTGTTGAGGCTTGTGTTTTTCTTAGCTTTTATATATACAGTAGCTGTTTTGTATTTGTCTATTGTTCTACCTACCTATCTATCTATCTATCTATCTACCTCTATTTGTATTTATGCTTAGGCTTTATAATCTAGTTGTTTTGTATATATATATATCTATCTATCTATATATATATATATATATATACATATATATATATATATATATATATATATATATATATATATACCGGAATATATACTATATATAATATATATATATATATATATATATATATATATATATATATATATACCGGTATATATATATATATATATATATATATATATATATATATATATATACGCCTCTCTATCTATCTATCTATCTTTATTTATCTGCCTAAGTATTTTACAATCTCTAAATATACATTATACACGACTATTTAAGTATCTACTAATCTATCTATCTATCAATTCGTCTGTTAATTAGTGTATCTATTTAAATCAATGTACCTGTTAATCCTTGGTGACCAGGTGTGCGAGTTGGGGGTGGGGGGGGGGGGGGGGGGGCGGGGCGGGGGGGGGGTGGGGGGAATGAAGATGGGTGTTGTTTGTTTGTACTTGGATTCTACATCGTTCTTTAAGGGGAGGTTGGCCGTTTTTCTGGACCCCCTTCCCCTCATGTTTAGCCCCATTAGTTTTCAGATTTTAAGATGTTTTGACCCATTAGTTTGTCGATTTTAAGACCTTTCACCCCATTTATTTGTCAATATTAAGACTTTTCGTGCTATTTAGGAGTCGATTTTTTTCCTGGCGAACGATAGTGAGCCTGTAATTTTGGAAGGGACAATTTTCTACCAAAAATGTACAACTTAATCTAGAAAGGGGATCTAATGGATGTTTTTTTTTTAAAGTTTGATGGAAGTCTAGGGAGAAAACTAAAAAGATACAGAAATGAGCAAATAAATACCCTCGTTAAGTATCCGTATTTACCCAAATTAACAGTACCAGTGTTAACCCCTTCTGTGCCGGCGACGTTTTTCTCATTTAATTCTGGCTACCATTAGACGATTGTATTCAGTTTAAAAAGGGCCTCCAGTCATTAACAGGCTTTGAACTATCTCACTTAACCATCTTTACTACCATAGATCCTTTTGAACATGTACAAAATCATGTATATATCTGGAATAGAATTAAAAGACGTCGCCGGTACAGAACAGGTTATAAGGGGGTAGCGGTTATTCTTTGGTATATTTATAAATATATTTATTTATTTTATAGTAACCGCGCTACACCTCCATCAAGCTTTAAAAACAAAAACACTTAAACTCCCCTTCAAGATATAAAAAATTCCCTGCCAAAGGCCGGTTTCTCCTAGAAATACAGGCTTTCTATCGATTGCCAGGATAAAATCGACACCTAAATGGCACGAAATATCTCTATATTGAAAAAGAAATGGGGCGAAAGGTCTTAAAATCGCCAAACTAATGGAACGAACATCATCAAACCTCAAAGCCAATTGGACTAAACATTAGGGAGAAAAGCAACTAAGTACCCCATCAAATAAAATCCCTCGATAATTACTCCCCCCCCCCCCCCCACTCCCGCCTCAAGACGCTCCCTGGGTTTACTCAATAAGTTCAAGATTGTGGTCGAAAGGCAGGCAAGGCATTTTCTCCAAGAATTTAATTATATTTATTGATTGACTTCTTATAGGGGGTGAGATGGGTGTATATATTTGATTATTGTTTTATCTTTCTATTATTTATCTATTATTGTTTTATCTTGCTATTATTTATCTATTATTGTTTTATCTTGCTATTATTTATCTATTATTTATCTATTATTGTTTTATCTTGCTATTATTTATCTATTATTTATCTATTATTGTTTTATCTTGCTATTATGTATCTATTATTTATCTATTATTGTTTTATCTGTCTATTATTTATCTATTATTGTTTTATCTTGCTATTATTTATCTATTATTTATCTATTATTGTTTTATCTTGCTATTATTTATCTATTATTGTTTTATCTTGCTATTATTTATCTATTATTTATCTATTATTGTTTTATCTTCTATTATTTATCTATTATTTATCTTACTATTATTTATCTTCTATTATTTATCTATTATTTATCTTACTATTATTTATCTATTATTTATCTATTATTTCTATTATTTCTATTATTTATCTATTATTTCTATTATTTCTATTATTTATCTATTATTTTCTATTATTTCTATTATTTATCTATTATTTTCTATTATTTCTATTATTTATCTATATATTTGATTATTATTGTTTTATCTTTCTATCATTATTTTTTAGTTTCCTCCCTAGAGCTCCATCAACCTGTAAAAAAACACCCCCTCGCCAGGAAGAAATTGACACCTGGATGGGGATAAAAGTCTTAAAACAGTTGGCTGAATGGGGGTGAATGGATACAACCCAGGCAAAGAGAGAAAAGGAGAGAAAGATAAAAAAAAAAACAGCCGGTGATCCCCCTTAATAGCCGATACCGAACTTATAAATAATGAAAGGGAAAGCACAGGAAATGCCTGTTACAATATCGGAATACTAACCAGATGAGGATAATAATAGGCATGACAATGGTTATGATGGTGATGATATATATACAGTATATATATACCGGTATATATATATATATATATATACTGTATAATGTATATATATAATGCTTCTATAAAAATACAATACCTACGAAAACGAAATCTACGACAGTCTAGTTTACAAATATGAACACATAAATATATATATATATATATATATATATATATATATATATATATATATATATATATATTATATATATATATATTATATATATATATATATATATATATATATACATACAGTATATAACTGTCTCATGTTACGAACCTCTACGCACGCGTGTTAAGAAATTCAATAAATCTAAAACTGCCGTGACAGCACCATCGACGGAGTTGGACATTCACACGAAACCTTCCTCGGCAAAATGATATATTCTCGCTAAGCTGCAAATTACTATCATCACTATTTAACAGAAAGAAACAGATTATTATTAAGACAAAATAAAAAATAAAATGGAAGTGTTCAGGAGCACATTATATATATATATATATATATATATATATATATAATTTTTTTTTCCATGAACAAACCAGAGATAGCGAGAATATGGTGGTGCCAGAGGATAGATAGATAGATAGCTACTGGGTTACCGAATAAGTTACGTTTATTCCCTTTCTTAATGCTAAGTATAAAACAATTCTTGATGATATCTCAACGGGGATAAACGTCTAAAAAAAACAGTTGGTCGAATGAGGCCGAATGGATAAAGCCAGGGAAGGAGAGAAAGATAAAAAAACAAAACAATGACCCCTATACATGCAATAAGTCAATAACAACCAACAGTGCAATGACATGCAATAGGTCAATATACTCAGGTGACATGAACGCAGTACAATACAGTATATATAAGTTTGGTATCCCGTGTGCAAGGTCGATGGCAAATGAGAACCTTAAGGGGACAGTGGCCGTTTTTTGGGGGCTATTAATTCAGTTATTCAAATATTGTTTTAGTTTCCTCGCTAGACCTCCATCAAGCTTAGAAATACGCCCCCTAGACCCCCCCTGCAAGATATATTTGTACATTTTTCGGTAGAAAAATGTCCCGGCCGAAGGCCGATTACTCTTCAAATTGCAGGCTCGCTATCGCTCGCTAGGAAACAATCAACACCTAAATGGCACGATAGGTCTTAAAATTGACAACGAAATGGGGCGAAAGGTATTAATATCGCCAAACTAATGGACCGAACGTCATACAACCTGAAAACTAATGGGGCCAAACATGAGGACGAAGGGGGACCAGAAAAGCGGCCCGTGTCCCCTTGACCAATCTAGCCTTGCACGCACCCAACTAAACAAACCCCTTCTGTACCGGGAACCTATTTTTAAATTGTATTCTAGCTGTATTTAAACGATTGTGTGCAGCTTCCCTTCATCTGTGGTAGCAAAAAGGGTTAAGTGAGATAGTTCGAAGCCTGTTAATTGATCACTTGCGAGTTTCGGTCTATAAGGAAGTTGGAGCTGTAGCCATCGATAATTAACAGAACTATCACCTAAATTGCGGCTGTAGTGCTTATATAAACACATAAAACCCAATTCAACATACTTTTTATCCATGAGAAACCTACATTATTATTGCATCTCTGTTTAATATCGATGTTTACGGCTCCAACTTCCTTATAGCCTGAAACCTGCAAGTGGTCAATTGCTGGAGGCTCTTTCTAAACTGCCTTAAATCGTCTAATAGTAGCCAGAATAAAGTTAAAAGGACGTCACCGGTACAGAAGGGGTTAAAATGGTCTGGCATACGAATTCTTCAACACATCGAGCTAAATGTTGATATTTCTTGCTCTCCATCTCCTTAAGGGGAGGTTTTTAGTGTGTTTCCTAGACTTTCATCAAGCTTGACATTACACCCCCTTGACTCCCTTTCAAGATAAATTTGTACATTTTTCGGTAGAAAAATGTCCCGGCCGAAGGCCGGTTCCTCTTAAATTACAGGCTCGCTATCGCTCGCCAGGATAAAATCGACACCTGAATTGCACGAAAGGTCTTAATATGGGGTGAAAGTTCTTAAAATCGCTAAACTAATGGGGCAAACGTTTTATAATATCAAAAGCAATGGGGCTAAACCTGAGGGAGAAAGGGGGCCAGAAAAAAATATCTCAAGTGGACATCCCCCCTTAAAGGGGAGACGGTCGTTTCCTTAAAGGGAGGGGGTCGTTTCCTTAAAGGGAGGGGGTCGTTTCCTTAAAGGGAGACGGTCGTTTCCTTAAAGGGAGGGGGTCGTTTCCTTAAAGGGAGGGGGTCGTTTCCTTAAAGGGAGACGGTCGTTTCCTTAAAGGGGGGGGGTCGTTTCCTTAAAGGGAGGGGGTCGTTTCCTTAAAGGGAGACGGTTCGTTTCCTTAAAGGGAGGGGTCGTTTCCTTAAGGGGGGGCTGTCGTTTCCTTAAAGGGAGACGGTCGTTTCCTTAAAGGGAGGGGGTCGTTTCCTTAAAGGGAGGGGGGTCGTTTCCTTAAAGGGAGGGGGTCGTTTCCTTAAAGGGAGGGGGGTCGTTTCCTTAAAGGGAGGGGGTCGTTTCCTTAAAGGGAGGGGGTCGTTTCCTTAAAGGGAGGGGGTCGTTTTTCTGGTCCCCCTTTCTCCCTAGTGTTTAGTCCCATTAATTTTGAGATTTTTAGACGTTCGGTCCATTTGTTTGGCGATTTTAAGCCCTTTCGTCCCATTTCATTTTAAACTTTAAGACCTATCGTGCCATTTAGGTGTCGATTTGTTCCTGGCGAGCGATAGCGAGCCTGTAATTGTAAGAGGAATCGGCCTTTGGCCGGGACATTTTTCTACCGAAAAATGTACAAATTTATGTTGAGGGGGGTGTAGGGGATGTTGTTTCTAAAGTTTGAGGGAGGTCTAGCGAGGAAACTAAACATTTATAAATAAATGAATTTATAGACCAAAAAAGCAGTCAGTGTCCCCTTGATTTAAGTGCAGTAAAACATGTCCTATGCTTCAGAATTTCAAGAACGATACTTTGTAAGCGAAATAGGTGCTTATTTTAAACACATTGACCTAAAAGTTTATATTTCTTGCTCTCAAACTCACTTCGGAGACGTTAGAATATGTCGTATACTTCAGAATTTTAAGTTTAAGTACATGTATGATACTTTTTATGTGGAAAATATGTATACTGTACACTTGAAAATATGTATACTGTACACTTGAAAATATGTATACTGTACACTTGAAAATATGTATACTGTACACTTGAAAATATGTATACTGTACACTTGAAAAGATCGATATTATATATTAACAAACTCACTGGAAGCGACCTTGAATACACCACGTACCGTACTAACAAGCCCAAAGTTAATGCCAAGAATAACGACTATAGGTAGCGCCAACGAACTGGACCCCTTAACTTCTTATAACTCAAAAATGAATGAAAAGCAATCGGGCTGAAATTGCTCTCATTTGGGAAGAGTCCACCAGGTAATAGATGTGGATATTTACAGCCAGTTTGCTCTAATCTCTTTTGAGTTACGAAAAGGTCAGGGATCGAGATTAGTATCAAGTTCGTTGGCGCTACCTACAGTATATATCACGTGGACAACGGAAACGGAATATGCTGAGAACATTTTCCCACTTTGATATATCAAGGTTTTGCCCAACCCGAAACACATGATTTCTTATAAACTATAGTCTATTCGCTGTAAGTAGGCGAGAAATCATGAACTCTATCCTCTGTAACTTAAAAAGGGCTGGAACAAATTGGCTGTAAATTTCCACATATATTCCTTGATTGACTCTTCCCAAATGGTAGTAATATTAGTTCGATTACTCTAGTAGTATTTGAGTTACAGAGGATAGAGGTCATGATTGCTCGCCTACTTACCGACTATAACACACTATGAAAAGACGCCATGGTATTGAGAGGCTTGATTCTTCCCTTGGGACTATTTGTATACACTTCAAGTTGTTGCTCAAAACTTCGACAATCTTACAAACTTAAATCCACTCGATTTTCTTTCCGCCTCAGTTATTCACAAGTCAGAGTCCCAATATTCGGAATTCGAGAAATGTCAGCATCCACAAAAATAAATAAAATAAAAATTCTTTTGAAAGTAAGGAAGGAATGTCATCTATCATTTGGAAAGATTGATGTTAGACAATTTAATAATAGTTATATTATGTGGTTTCATAAGTGTCGTATTCCATGTGTGTTAGCATTGCCTCAGTACTGTATATAGATATGGTTAGGAATTTAGCTAATTTTACTCAAAGGGACTTGAGTCCTCGAAAAGGTTCTCCAGTCCTGACGCCATTCTTGACTTACTGTATAGTGTGTTGGTTTAAGGGCAGGTTTTTAGTTGGTCCCTAGATATCCATCAAGCTTAAGATTACACCCCCTTGAGCCCTTTTCAAGATAAATTTGTACATTTTTCGGTAGAAAAATATCCCGGCTGAAAGCCGGTTCCTCTTAAATTACAGGCTCGCTATCGCTCGCCAGGATAAAATCGACACCTAAATGGCACGAAAGGTCTTAGATTTGACAGAAATGGGTCGAAAGTTCTAAAAATCGTCAAAAAAATGGGGCGAACGTCTTAAAATTAGTAAAGCAATGGGGCTATACATGAGGGAGAAAGGGGTCAAGAAAAAAATCCCTGAAGTGGAAATCTCCCCTTAATAATTCAGAAGGGTTGACAGCCTCTGAAGGCCTATTTGAGCTTATTTTAACTAATTCACTTTAATATTTTAACTAATTAACTTTAATATTGATCTCACCCATCAAAGACAAAATATAGGAACTTACCGTAGACTTATAATTTGGGTAATTATACTGACCATTGAATTACGGTCAACGAATAATTAGGTTAATCAACCTCAACCACAACCTCTACCTCGATCTATATGTGTACGGGAGTTTGTGGTGTATTAAGGTATATATATGGTGCTAGGGGGAGTAATGTGCGTGGTGGTGTGATGACAGCTGGAGTTATGGGGGGGGGGGGGGCAACGACAGGTGTTGGGTTCGAAATGGGTGTGGGGTGACGGGTGTTGGTTGGGGGCTACAGGTGGAGAGATGGGGAGAGGGGCTAGGGTATGTGTTGAGTTCGAAGTGGTATAGCTGTGGGGTGGCGACTACAGGCGAAGAGCTGGGGAGAGGGGCTGGGACTTGTGTCGGGTTCGAAATGGGTGTGGGGTGGTGAGAGGTGTTGGGTGACAGACGTGGGGTTGACAGGTGATGTGGTGTGTGTAGTACAGCAGGTGTAGGGTGACAGGTGTGGTGTGTATGGTACAGCAGGTGTAGGATGACAGGTGTGGTGTGAGTGGTACAGAAGGTGTAGTTGACAGGTGTGGTGTGGTGTGAGTGGTACAGAATGTGTAGTTGACAGGTGTGGTGTGAGTGGTACAGAAGGTGTAGTTGACAGGTGTGGTGTGAGTGGTACAGAAGGTGTAGTTGACAGGTGTGGTGTGAGTGGTACAGAATGTGTAGTTGACAGGTGTGGTGTGAGTGGTACAGAAGGTGTAGTTGACAGGTGTGGTGTGAGTGGTACAGAAGGTGTAGTTGACAGGTGTGGTGTGAGTGGTACAGAAGGTGTAGTTGACAGGTGTGGTGTGAGTGGTACAGAAGGTGTAGTTGACAGGTGTGGTGTGGTGTGAGTGGTACAGAAGGTGTAGTTGACAGGTGTGGTGTGAGTGGTACAGAAGGTGTAGATTGACAGGTGTGGTGTGAGTGGTACAGCAGGTGTGTTTGACAGGAGTGGTGTGAGTGGTACAGAAGGTGTAGTTGACAGGTGTGGTGTGGTGTGAGTGGTACAGAAGGTGTAGTTGACAGGTGTGGTGTGAGTGGTACAGAAGGTGTAGATTGACAGGTGTGGTGTGAGTGGTACAGCAGGTGTAGTTGACAGGTGTGGTGTGGTGTGAGTGGTACAGCAGGTGTAGTTGACAGGTGTGGTGTGAGTGGTACAGAAGATGTAGTTAACAGGCGTGGTGTGAGTGGTACAGAAGGTGTAGTTGACAGGTATGGTGTGAGTGGTACAGAAGGTGTAGATTGACAGGTGTATGGTACAGCAGGTGTAGGATGACAGGTGTGGTGTGAGTGGTACAGAAGGTGTAGTTGACAGGTGTGGTGTGAGTGGTACAGAAGGTGTAGGTTGACAGGTGTGGTGTGTGTGGTACAGCAGGTGTAGGTTGACAGGTGTGTGGTACAGCATGTGTAGGGTGACAGGTGTGGTGGAGTGGTCTTGCCACTGGCCTGGTAATCCAAAGGTCCCGGGTTCAAATCCCGATGTATCAATGGGAAGATATTATTGGGATGGAATTTGTGCTGTACCTAGTATCAGTGCATTACCACAAAGCCCACCGAAACGTCAATAAAATACCCTCATTGTTCCCTGATTAAATAGCACTGTATGAATATTCCCATATTCAAAATATGCTATAGGGGTTCAATGCCTGGTGAGTTATATGCTCAACAGGTGGCTTTGTGTGTGTGTAAGTGTGAGAGTCCGAGTGTAGGGAGTGAGACAGTGAAGCACGGGAACGAGGTGGCTTCAGAGATGGGGTCGTTTCGGGCCATGAGTGAGCACCGTGCCTCATGTGAAGGCAAGATGGCAGGTGCTCGTTGTACTCTACGTGCTTCACATGTCTCACTCCCTAGACTGGAACAAGACCTCACGGGCTTCAGTTCATTGTAAAGCGGTGAATGTTAAGGCTCTCAGCCTATGCCCGAGAGGAAGTAAGTTGAAAAAAACAAAAAAAAACAAAAAAAACAAAAAAATGTGTGGTACAGCAGGTGTAGGGTGACAGGTGTGTGGTACAGCAGGTGTAGGGTGACAGGTGTGGTGTGAGTGGTACATAAGGTGTAGGTTGACAGGTGTGGTGTATGTGGTACAGCAGGTGTAGGTTGACAGGTGTGTGATACAGCAGGTGTAGGGTGACAGGTGTGTGGTACAGCAGGTGTAGGTTGACAGGTGTGTGATACAGCAGGTGTAGGGTGACAGGTGTGTGGTACAGCAGGTGTAAGTTGACAGGTCTGTGGTACAACTGGTGTAGGGCGACAGGTGTGTGGTAAAACAGGTGTAGGGCGACAGGTGTGTGTGGTACAACAGGTGTACTGTAGGGTGACAGGTGTTTGGTACAACAGGAGTGAGGTGCATGGTATAGGTGTGGAGTGACAGGTGTAGGATGGTAGGTGTGGAGTGACAGGTGTAGGATGGTAGGTGTGTGGTACAGGAGGTGTGGAGTGGCAGGTGTGGGGTGACAGGTGTATGGTTCGGGAGGTGTGGAGTGACAGATGTATGGCATAGGAGGTATGGAGTGTTTTTTTTTTTGTTTTTTGTTTTTTTTATGTGAATGAGGGAGACAAAAGGCATAACTACCTGCAGCGAGTGCCTCCCCCAGAGTTTAAAGAGTGACAGGGCCAAAATCAAGGGACGTTCGAGCTAAATTGCCTGGGCACTCGGAGTTTGAAGCAATTTAAGTCATAGGAAGAGGGAAAGACTGATTCTGAGAGAGAGTTCCAGAGCTCAGCAGTTGAATAGAAGAAAGTATGAGAATAACGTTTCACTCTTGGGTTGGAGAGTTGCACAGAGTAGGGGTGGGATTGTGTTGCAAGGTGATTGGCTAGGAATCCTTGGTAGATGTGGGATGGTAGGTGTGGGGTGACAGGTGTATGGTACAGGAGGTGTGGAGTGACAGGTGTGGGATGGTAGGTGTGGGGTGGTAGGTGTGGGGTGGCAGATTTGGGGTGAGAGGTGTATGATACAGGAGGTGTGGGGTGGCAGGTGTATGTTACAGGAGGTGTGGGGTGGCAGGTGTATGGTACAGGAGGTGTGGGGTGGCAGGTGTGGGGTGGCAGGTGTATGTTACAGGAGGTGTGAGGTGGCAGGTGTGGGGTGAGAGGTGTATGGTACAGGAGGTGTGGGGTGAGAGGTGTGGAGCGACAGGTGTGGAGTGAAAGGTGTGTGGTACAGCAGGAGTGAGGTTTATGGTATAGGTGTGTGGTGATATGTTAGGAATCCTTGGTAGATGTGTGACAGCAGGTGTGGGGTGGTAGGTGTGTGTGGTAGGTTAGGAATCCTTGGTAGATGTGTGGCAGCAGGTGTGGAGTGACAGGTGTGTGGTAGCAGGTGTGGGGTGGTAGATGTGTGGCAGCAGGTGTAGGGTGGTAGATGTGGGGTACAGAAGGTGTGGGGTGGTAGGTGTGGGGTAAAGAAGGTGTGGGTAGATAGGTTAGGAATCCTCGGTAGATGTGGTAGCAGGTGTGGGGTGGTAGATGTGTGGCAGCAGGTGTGGGGTGGTAGATGCGGGATACAGAAGGTGTGGGGTGGCAGGTGTGGGTTGGTAGGTTAGGAATCCTTGGTAGATGTGTGGTAGCAGGTGTGGGGTGGTAGGTGAGAGCAGGTTATTATCTTAATATGGTCAAACAGGAGTTAGCTTGACCGTTGCCTGCTGTGTACACTGAGCTGCCTACATTAGTCCACGTTCATGAGGCCACACACACACACATACCCACCACACACACACACACACACACACACACACTCACTTACATAAATCGACTACATAAACATAATTCCACATAGATATACACATAAATTCAAACACTCACAAATAACACACACACACAAAATTACACACATACGTCGACTACACAAACATAATGACACACTGACATACACAATCATTCACTAGTAACACACACACACACAAAGATGGGTCGAGGTAGTGTAGTGGTCAAAGACATCGACTGAAATATATATTGTTCAGTGACTATGCAGAGAGGGATTTGGGGAGTTGGGGGGGGGTTATAACTCCCTTTACATGGACACACACATCTGGCTCCTCCAATATGAATACACTCGAAGTAGGAACTCCAAAATGAACCACTAAGCATTCATTTTGATATTTTCTGGTATGTAATTTAATTCGTTATTTTGACATCCTATATTAGCTACTGGTACCGTGAAATAATTTGATTATTCTTGCACTTAATGAGTTTTAAAATATTACCTACAAAACATTTAAGCAAAAAAGGGTGATACTCAAAATATTTAGTGTGTATCCAATGCAAACACATCGTAAAAGGACCAGCCACAGTAAGCCTTGGAGACACCACACCAACGACACCTTTATATATATATGTGTTTTCACTCCAAGAGGAATAATATTACAAGCAAACATCTATTTATCAATACTATTTGAAGTATTGAGAATGGCACTTTCTACTACTTCGCTTGTAATAATATTCCTTTCAAAATTGAGGTTCCCCACGAACACCCCTGTAACCAATGTTTTCACTCTATTATCACAAATGACCACCTGGTGGAGAATAATCGACGAGTGCTGTTTCTATCCAATAATCGACGAGTGCTGTTTCTATCCAATAATCGACGAGTGCTGTTTCTATCCAATAATCGACGAGTGCTGTTTCTATCCAATCTAAGGAACTTGAGTTAAGGGGAGATTTCCACTTGAGGGATTTTTTTTCTTTATCCCTTTCTCCCTCATGTTTAGCCCCATTGCTTTTGAGATTTTAAGACGTTCGCCCCATTACTTTGGCGATTTTAAGAACTTTCACCCCATTTATGTCACTTTTAAGACCTTTCGTCCCATTTAGGTGTCGATTTTTTCCTGGCGAGCGATAGCGAGCCTGTAATTTAAGAGGAACCGGCCTTTGGCCGGGACATTTTTCTACCGAAAAATGTACAAATTTATCCTGAAAGGGGGTCATGGGGGTGTAATTTCAAGCTTGATGGAAGTCTAGGAAACACACTAAAAACCTCCCCTTAAAGTATAATAATTATGTCTTGCTGTGATATTAAAGATCACCCTTTCCAAACTGTGGCGGGCGGACTAGAGCTCTTGTTCTCTGGACCGTACCAGAGCACTCTGTCACCAACCTATGCCTCTCTCACACACACACACACACACACACACACACACACACAGAGGGAGACATACACACACACACACACAGAGGGAGACATACACACACACACACACACACACACACAAACACAAACATAAACACACACACACACACACACACACACACAAACACAGAGATAGAGAGAGAGAGAGACACATACTCACACACACATACACAGGGAGAGAGACATACACACACACACACACACACACACAACCCCATACCATTCCCCTACGTGCATTGGGCCAACTACGACATTCCACATCCCCCCTCCACATCACGTACACTGCCCCCCTGCACCCCCCTCCCCCCACCCCCCATACCTCACGTACCTCGGGATAAAACAGGGCCACATCAACGTACAGTCTGGATCAACGCTAACGATAAACCACTTATGGGGGTCACCTGCTTTTTTCACTATCTGGGTTGTATCCATTCGACCCCATTCAGCCAACTGTTTTAAGACGTTTTTCCCCATCCAGGGGTCGATTTATACCTGGCTAGCGATAGCAAGCCACCATAATTTGGATGAGTTACACAGCTGGCTTAATTTGTAAATTTTTCGACAGAAAGATGTCTCCGGCGAAGCCGGATTTCTCCATAAAATGCTGGCTCGCTATCGCTCGCCAGGAAAAGGCGACACCTCGATGGGGATAAATGTCTAAAACAGTAGGCTGAATGGGGCCGAATGGATACAGCCAAGAAAGAGAAAGAAACAGGTCACCCCCACAAGCAAATGTTATTATGAACTGTACCTACAGACAAACATGTTATTCCGAAAAAAAACAAAAAATCAAACCTATGCAAAGTCATTCCTTTAATAGGAATGCTGACGAAGATTGAATAAGACAAAGCTGAGTTCGAGTGATGTTGCATGATCTGAAGTGGTTGCATAAAGAGAGGGCATTATATAGTACAGTGGCTTTACAGGGAGGGCGTGTGTGTGTGTGTGGGGGGGGGGGGGGGATAACTCCCTTTACAGGGACACACACATCTGGCTCCTCCAATATGGAGCTCTAGACTGAACCACTAAGCATTCTTGTTGATACTCTTTGGTTTATAATGATATTCGATATTTTGACATCCTATTTTAGCTAATGGTACCGTGAGATATTGTCATTATTCTTGCAGTTAATGGATTTTTTAACCCTCTCGTACATATGACGCGATGTTGAGCCTATTGGGGATACTTTAAAGTCTTTGTTACCATCAGGGGTATTTAGACATCTTTAGTTTAGTTACTTCAACCTCTGCAGTTGTCTTTTAAGTTGGCTGTGGGCAGAAAACTAATTTTGGAGAGGTAATTATAAGAGTGAGATAAATTTATTTCTTATTCTAATCTGGCAACCTCTGCGTCATCAATGCATGAAAGGGTTAATATTACCTGCAAAACATTTAAGCAAAACAGGGTGCTACTCAAAACAGGGTGCTACTCAAAACAGGGTGCTACTCAAAACAGGGTGCTACTCAAAATATTTAGTTTGCATCCAAGGCCGCTTCTATTGTACCAGATCACCAAACTAGCATCTTTAACTAAACATAGACTTAAGGGGGGTGACCTGTTTAAGGGGGGTGACCTGTTTAAGGGGGGTGACCTGTTTAAGGGGGGTGACCTGTTTAAGGGGGTGACCTGTTTAAGGGGGGTGACCTGTTTAAGGGGGGTGACCTGTTTAAGGGGGTGACCTGTTTAAGGGGGGTGACCTGCTTTGGTTCTGTCCTTTTCTATCTTTCTCTGGCTTGTATCCATTTGGCCCCATTCAGCCTACTGTTTTAAGACGTTTATCCCCATCCAGGTGTACATTTTTTACTGGTGAGCGGTAGCGAGCGAGCATATTTTTTTATGTTTGTCTGACAGCAGGCTAAATTTGTAAATTTTTCGATAGAAAAATGTCTCCGGCGAAGCCGGATTTCTTCATATAATGCTGGCTCGCTATCGCTCGCCAGGAATAAATCGACACCTAGATGGGGATAAACGTCTTAAAATAGTTGGCTGAATGGGACCGAATGGATACAAGCCAGAGAAAGAGGGAAAAGGACAGAAATAACAAAAAGCAGGTCACCCCCCTTAAATTAGCAAAGGGACATGGTCGACAGTAAAATAGTACGTCGACAGAGGAGGATAGCTTACAAAAGGTCAGCTTAGGAAGGACGTCTACCTATTATGAAAGGCAATACAGACTATCTCAATTAATCATTTTAGCAACCGTAATTATAGCCTTTCTAAGCTTCATTAAATCGTTTATAAATGGAGCTAAAACAAAAAATACGTCGCTGGTACAGAAGGGGTTAAAAGTGACTAGAAACACACAACAGTACTTACAGAGAGAGGGAAGAGTCGAACAGTAAATTATATATATATATATCTATATGAGAGAGAGAGAGAGAGAGAGAGAGAGAGAGAGGGAGAGAGAGAGAGACAAACAGAAAGAAAGAGAGAAAGAAAGAGATAGATAGAGAGAGAGAGAGAGAGAGAGAGAGAGAGGAAAAAAAAGAGATAGAAAACAAAACGAAAAGAGAAATAAAAAGCGAGAGAAAAAAAAGAGAAAAAAGAGATAGATAAATAAAAAAAAACGAGAGAGAGAGAGAGAGAGAGAGAGAGAGAGAGAGAGAGAGAGTGAGTACCTGAGGAGGACGTGGAAAAGAGGCAGGTCTGTGAGTCTCATGTATTCTGAGTTGCCCCACACGATCCTGATTCGCATATATAGTAGCAGCCCTCCAGCCCTCTGTACCAGCCCTTTGTAGTCCACCACCAGCCCTTTGTATACCGTCACCAGGCCTTTGTAGTCCACCACCAACCCTTTGTATACCATCACCACCAACCCTTTGTATACCACCACCAACCCTTTGTATACCATCACCACCAACCCTTTGTATACCATCACCACCAACCCTTTGTATACCACCACCACCAACCCTTTGTATACCACCACCACCAACCCTTTGTATACCATCACCACCAACCCTTTGTATACCATCACCACCAACCCTTCCAACCCTTTGTATACCATCACCACCAACCCTTTGTATACCACCACCACCAACCCTTTGTATACCATCACCACCAACCCTTTGTATACCATCACCACCAACCCTTTGTATACCACCACCACCAACCCTTTGTATACCATCACCACCAACCCTTTGTATACCACCACCACCAACCCTTTGTATACCATCACCACCACCCCTTTATATACCATCACCACCAACCCTTTGTATACCATCACCACCAACCCTTTGTATACCATCACCACCAACCCTTTGTATACCACCACCACCAACCCTTTGTATACCATCACCACCAACCCTTTGTATACCATCACCACCAACCCTTTGTATACCATCACCACCAACCCTTTGTATACCACCACCACCAACCCTTTGTATACCACCGCCACCAACCCTTTGTATACCTTCACCACCAACCCTTTGTATACCATCACCACCAACCCTTTGTATACCACCACCACCAACCCTTTGTATACCACCACCACCAACCCTTTGTATACCATCACCACCAACCCTTTGTATGCCATCACCACCAACCCATAAAATCGGTCCGAGGTAGCCACAAACAAGTCACCATCTGACTGAAAGGGTTAAGGGGGGTCACCGGCTTTGTTTTTATCTTTCGCTCCTTTTCTCTCTTTCCCTGGCTTGTATCCATTCGGCCCCATTTAGCCAACGGTTTTAAAGACGTTTATCCCCATCCAGGTGTCGATTTCTTTCTGGCGAGCGATAGCAAGCCAGCATTGTATGGAGAAATCCGGCTTTGCCGGAGAAATTTTTCTATCGAAAAATGTACAAATTTACCTTGCTGTCAAAACAAATATATATATAT
>CM064527.1:5805265-5887765 GCA_032716605.1 Paralithodes platypus
CGACACCTGCCCAGGATGTTAACACAAGCACCTCATAAAAGTAATTATAAAACATCATTAGAAGGACCTGCATTACACACAATCACTTTACGCCAACAACATAAAGCTAAACTAAAATTTTTGTCCGCATACCAACAATACAGAGCGATGATCCTCTGAGAGATTTTTGAGTAGTCAAGTAGGTTGTAAGATACTTATTGGGATGGAATTTGTGCTGTACCTTGTTATCAGGGCATGACCACAAGCCCACCGAAACGTCAATAAAATTACCCTCATTGTTCCCTGATTAAAATAGAACTGTATGAATATTCCCATATTCAAAATATGCTATAGGGTTGCAAATGCCTGGTGAGTTATGATGCTCAACAGGTGGCGTTGTGGGTTGTGTAAGTGTTTGAGAGGTGATGAGAGTCCGATAAGGTAGAGTGTAGGGGATGAGATAGTGCAAGCACGGGAGACGAGGTGGCTTCAGGATGATGGGGTCGTTTCGGGCCATGAGTGAGCACCGGGGCCTCATGTGAAAGGGCAAGATGGCAGAGTGCTCGTTTGTGTACCTCGACGTTGTGTTCACAATGTCTCACTCCCTAGACTGGAACAAGACCTCACAGGCTTCCACTGTTTCATTGTAAAGCGGTGCAAGTTAAGGCTCTCAGCCTGATCTCTATGCCCGAGAGGAAGTAGAGGAAGTCAGTTGGAAATATAGAAAAAAAAAAAAAAAAAAAAAACAAAAAAAAAAAAGGTTGTCCCAAGTGGACGAAATGGATATTTCTTGTGAATGCAGGCATCCATTTCCACAATAATTACATCTTTAAAATACTGTATGTGGTTGTTCTCCTATATATCCATGCATTGTGCATATTATAATATGTTTGGACCTACTGTACTGTACATCCAATACCAGTTACGTTACTTATTGGTGTGACCAAGGGGTCATAACTGTTGTGGATCTTGTTCTTGTCGACTATGTTAAGGCTTTTGACAGGGTCCACCTGACTGAGAGACGGGAAAACACGAGCTTTAGCTCAAACTCATGGTAACTACAAGAGGTAAATACACAATTAGGTTAAATACCATGATGTGTTCTTCGAGATAAGATGTTTGTGGCGATTGGTGGGATCACTGGAAAAATATGTTTAATTGGATCAGGAGCTTTCCTACCTAAACCGCTTTATGTTGTGTAACTATTAGTGGTCATGAAAAGTCATCTCAAACCTGTTCTCAGTGGTGTTCCTCAAGAAGAATCAGTTCTCGGTATCTTACTGTTTCTGATATTCATGAAACTATATCGCCTATTAACCCTTTTCACGACCATATGGCCCAGAGGTTCCCAGATTAGAATTAAAAAATAGAGTTCTCTCACTCTTATAATTATCTCTCCAAAAATTAGTTTTATGCCCACAGCTAACGCAAAGACAACTTGCAGAAGTTAAAGTAACTAAATTAAAGGGTTTCTGAATACCCCTGATGGTAACAAAGGATTTTTAAAGTATCACCTTATAGGCTCAAACTAAAAATAAAAATGCTCGTCAAGAACGTGAGTAAGAGGGTAACTGATTGTAAACTTATGAATGTTTGCTGATCTAACATTATCCCTTCAATTCTCCAGGCCATCTCAGCAGATCCTATAGGTATGTGGTTTGGCAAATCTCCAGTTTCGACCTCGAGCAGCAACCTTACTAAATGAGACTTCCCTTGTCTTGGGGTCTGAAATTCTCTATAGATAAGTGTGATCATCTAAGATTCTCCCCGATCCCGTGCCAACTGATGATGCCCATGGACCTTATACCACAACTACTCGGTGGTGTACCCATTAATTTTTAAACGCTCCACTCGTTCTCACAAGGATCTGGGTGTTCCCAGTTGACTCTGACTTTAAAATTTCCACCAACACACCAGAATCTACTGTAGGCTAAGGCCGGAGGAGTTGCATCAAACCTACTTAAGTCCACTATATTGTACCGCTCTGCTCAATTTATGGCTACCTTATAGTACAGGTGATGGTTCGCCCTCTTATTGATTTTTGCTTCTCCAGTTTGGAATACAGGTTATATTGGTGGATGTTTTAAACTGATTGAATCTGGGCAACGTAGGTGGTCACAAACAGGATCCACGGTCTCAACCAGCTCTCCCACTCCTACTCTGACAGATTCTATCTATCTATCTATCTATATGACTCAGGCCCAATTCCCCATTTTGGGGGGTAGCTGACTTCACCTCAATACAGTGAGCAAAAGAAGAAAAGAACAGGGAAAAGAAGAAGAAACACAAAAACAAACAGACGACCAACACAATAAAAACCACAGAATAAAAAGCACAAACTCAAAACACCTCCAGGTCACCGAGGGAGAAGACAATGAAGGACCATGAGACAAGGGTCACCCAAGGTCGCTCCAGCACTCCCCAGGCCCCCGACCACCCGGAGGAGGTTCCGATCGCGGCAGGCAGAACTGCAGGCGGAGACAAAAGCCACAAGCCCTCCCACCCACACTTCCAGGGCGCAGACCCTTGCACTATTAAGGTTCGTGCTCCCCGGGCCCAGGCGCCTGATGGACCTATTATCTAGTCCACACATTGCCGCCCCAGCCCCGACCCCGTTACTCCCAAATGACCAAGTTTTTCACTCAACTATTCACAAGCATTGCTCCATTCACCTTCCTGTCCACCACCACTTCCCCTGCCTGATCATTCTATAGTCATTCCTCTATCATCCAAAGCTTTTTGTCTTACAACAGTCTCTCCATCTCACTGGGGGTCTATCCTGGCCCTATCTAACTCCCCCCTTTTGTACCTGACTCACATATTCTCTTTGTACGCCTTTCATCTCCCATTCGTTTCAACATGACCATAACGAGCTCAGCACCTTTCTGTCCACTCTGGCTGACAAAAATGTTCCTGCTGCCACACTCTCCTACGTAGCTCTTCATTCCTCAATTTGTGCTCTACGAGTTTAACTCCTACACATACTCCTCAAGCAGCTCATCTCCATCACATCCAGCCCCTCTTTTTTCTCCTTTTTCTTCAGAGCCCCATGTCTCAGACCCTTCCCTCTGACAGATTTCGATAACCTAAATCTGTATTCAGGTAAGTATAGACTAGTAAGGGGCAATTTGATCTACTGTTAGTCCTGTTACCAATTGTCCATGGTATTCCCTCGCCTGTTTAAACATGAAGATCTCTTAGTTGTCCTTTCTTCTTCCCAATGTTTGGGCTGCACTAGAGGCCCCAAATAATTTTCAAAATACAAGTACAGTACAACATTCCCAGGTTTGAGGCACAAAGAAGATGTTATTTCTGCTCGTGTTGTCCAGCAGTTGTGGAATTCTCGGTTCCTGACGCATGATGTAGTTGATAGCTCCCTCCACTGAACGCCTTTAAATCCTTACTCACACGGATGCTTTGCGAAACTCCTTGTTTAACTATACTGATACTTAATATAAAAATACAACCCCACCCTTCCATATCCTATTGTCCTCTAATGCCCATTGTTAGTCCTTATCTGTACTTATCATGTGGACTCATGATTTTCATATGAATTTAACTCTTGTGTAAATTGTACTACATCAGTCAACCATTACTGTTATTTTCTAGTCTTTAATTGCACGTTTGACTGGCGTACCTAACTATTGTTTTGGGCCACACCCCTCTCTCCAGTCAAAATTTTGGCTGGATGCTGGATCGGGTGGCCCCACCAGGTAAGATAACCCACTAGGTATAAGATTTAAAGGTCCCGAGGGAGGGAAAACAGCGCCAATCTGCTGTAGCGGCCACTTGTGTCATTATATTGGTAGGGAGAATTCACACAGCCTACCGCTTATAGCTATGCAAATATACAGAAAGGCAGCCTTGCCAATTTCTGTCAGGTGGGTAACCTAATCCTATGGCACCCTATATATATATGTATATATATATATATATATATATATATATATATATATAAAATATTCACATTAATTATACGGGTTGGATACTAAAGGGTCTTTTGCAGATTTCTATATATATTAAATCATAGGTGAGCTCACTCATATCACATATCCACATTTTGTTTTCGTCCGATTCATTTGATTATTGGCTAGTAGGTATGTGATATGCGGCCTCGGAAACCAGTACCAGCTCCACAGTTGCATAAACACAAGGACGCAACAAACCAGGTTCGAATCTCCAAAATAAAACAATAGAGTCCCCCATATTCCCAGCCATGTTCTACCTAATTGCCACCTTCCGCCATAGAAGACGAACTCGAAGGGGGAACAAATTAATCCGCCCGAACGCGTCCACGTGTGGCCGTAACTTCAGTCACCAACTCGGCCACCAAAGACCCTACACACTTCCAGCAACCTTCACAATGCACACGAATACCACCACCCACGGCGTGTACACGAGGAATATCATCCCAAGTCTCTCCAAGACCTACTTCACATCAACACCAAAGCCGAAATACGAGCGGAGGAACACGTGGATACACGCAACAGTTCAAACTTTCAAAATACCCTGTCCATATCTAAGAACCCCTCGAAGTTGATTCCAAAACCAGCACGACCTAACGGGCATCCACAATTACCAGAAATGACCATTGCCAAAGACTCCACAAGCCTGAACAACATCTCAAGATCGACTACTTCCGGCATGCCCTTGAAGCCCAGAGACACAACCACCATAACATCCTGGTCGACGGAGGGTCTACCCCGGCCCGCTGATGTGCCCTTCATGCCCGGAGATATTTTAACAACACCACCAAAAGAGACACTACTTCAGCCTGCCAGTCATCGACAATCATTCATACTGGCTTAAAACAAACTGTGACGTTAACCACTCCGTTAGAACCGCATGGCTTGTCCTACAGTGACTCGCTAGGATCGCCAGGGCAGTGGATGGGGCTGCAGTTTATGTATTAGAGTGTGCTTTATTTCATATGAAAGCTCGTGTCCAGAAAGTCCAGAAAGGCTCTTTGTTTTCATCCATGTCAAGGCTTTATATATTTAATTGTAAAGTATATGTTTTATCATTAACTAGTAATGATGGGATCTGGGAGAGAGAGAGAGAGAGTAGAACAGAGTGAGAGGGAGTGCGCAGTGTTTTTGTCCCGCTCGATGACGTCACGGCTGGCTGCCTAGTGGGGGTTGGTGGAGAGAGGTCCTTACCATGCTGCTAGCTCCCTTGCTAGTGGCTAGAGGACTTGTAACCGCTTTTTTTCCACGCGCCTCGAGCTAGTGCGAGTATATATACAGTTCCTCGCCACTCTCTCCCTCAGATCTGGTTTCTAGAACGCATCCATCTTTTTCCCTTGCTACCTATCCTCCGCTCCGCACCTGAGAATCTTTTCCTCTGCCTACCTCTCTCTTTTTCATATCTTTCACCACCTTTTTATTAATATTATACCCCCTCTGGTTAACTCTGCAAAATCAGCTTAATGCTGGCCAGTTGTATTGTGCGTTAAGGTCTGATATAACCCATGTATGTTAGTTGTTAAGATAATTGGATCACGAAGCATTGGTTGGCTTTCATATTGCCGCTTCCTATAATTTTTAGTGTTCTGCTGGATTAGATAATGCTAGACTAGTAGTCTGATATTATAAGGTACTGTTTCCTATGAGTGCTGGCTTTAGGAAAAAGCTGCACGACATACCTGAGAACTGGAGTTGATTGAGTAAATTCTAGTCTGTGTGCCATTGAGAGTAGAGCATGCACGAATGAGGGCTTTTTGCCTATACCATTATGCCCTGTTCTAAGCTCGTTGTTTTGTCTTTGAGGTACGCCAGGAGAAACGCTTAATACTTCGGTATTAAGGTTTCTCAAGAGAGCTACCCTTCCCTATAACGTAATATTTGACGCACAGACTTGAGATTTGCACTAGGCTATGCGGCATGCCATGCGCACCAGTAGCTCGTATCATTGACTCTAGCTAGACTTTATTCAGTCACAGTAGACAGTAAGTATATTAAACCAATTACTCTTTTTATGCATACCCATTTATGATTACACAATCATTTTCGCAGCCTAGTTTGATGTATGGAGACACAAACGACTTAGGCTCTTTTTGTTGATAGGAATACTGCATTGTCGTGGCGATTATTATTGTTGTAGTGTTTAGGATATTCTTGGCTCCGACGGCATTATATATTCTGCCTTTTTGTGTGCATAGCCTGCACCGAGCATTGTGCCGCTGCCTGCCTTTTTGGAGTCCATTTCCGAATAGAGCATCTTTATAGCATCTAACATTTAAAGAAGATTCCTTGTTAGTGTTGAAGGACTTTAGTGCACTTTCTTTAATGCAGGAGTGCCTGACATTTATTGATTAAAGTAACGTAAGCTGTAACTTCTCTTACCACCTTACTTTGCATACCATAACCAAGCACCTTCGGTTATAGGTAGTAATAGGCTGTTTTCACATAACATTAAGATAGAGTAGACGCAGATTTATTGAGAGTTTGATAGCCTATTATTGCATATAGAACTCTGTAGAGTATTTGTGTTCTTTGTTCACTGGGAATATACATCAGAGGTTGGAGCTAGCGCTTTCCGTTGTAGCATTTATGCCATTACTAGTCCAATGAATAAGAGCCCTGATATATTTGAACCCAGTCATAACTGGGGTCATAAGACCCCACATATAACACTTATAACACAGTCATAAGACTTAAATTGCTTCAAACTCCGTGTGTCCAGGCATTTTGGCTCGAACGTCCCTTGATTTTGGCCCTGTCACTCTTTCAACTATGGGGAGGCACTCGCTATAGGCAGTTATGCTTTTGCCTCCCTCAATCACATAGACAAAAAAAAAAAAAAAAAAAAACTTTTTTGGCTTCACGTCAGATCCTAGACATCCATGTGATAGCGAGAGCATAAAGCCTAAAGTGAGAAAGGTTAGTCATTATACCAATTGGAGACTAGTTCCAGCAAGTTTCAGCACTTGAGGTTCAAGTGATAACCCAGATCTGCACTGTGTTGTTGTTGTTCCTTAGGCTGCCTGGCCGAACAGCCCGAGCAAAGCCAAGGCCATAACCGAGCGCCCCAACAGAACCCTCCCTGCCTACCACAATAAAACCTGGGTGACCGAAGCCACTCCATGGAGGGGAGCTGAGGAGGGTACGGAAACGCCCGGGAAACCAAAGCCCCACCCAGGGCCCTGTGCCCCTCAGCAATTATGAAGAGAAAGTTGAGGGGCAAAGGGAAAATGTGACGCTTTGGCTTCCAATCTACCAACCTCTAGACTGGCAGATTGGGAGGTCAATCCACGGAAGAGACACCGTCACTTGAGATCTAGAAAATATATAAGTAAAAGGAAGCATGGACGTTGGTTGAGAAACTCAGACCAAGAGTGAGAGCAGTGGAAATGAATTACTTAAGGAGTGCGTGCGGAGTTACATGGAGGGATAGACAAACTAATGAGGAAGTAAGAAGGGTGTGGTGTGGAGGTAGATGTGCTGGAAAGTGAAAAGGAACAACTTGAGATGGTTCGGCCATATGAACGTATGGAAAGCGAGAGAATGACTAAGAGGGTGTACGAGAGCGAGGTGGAGGGACAGAGAGGGAGAGGTAAACCGAATGAAAGGTGGAAGGAGGAGTGAGGAAGTACATGAACGAAGGCGGTGCTGGTTGGGGGGGCGTCGACTGACTGGGAACAGAGGTGCATGGGGGCGGTTTGTTCGTGGCCACCCCTTCGGGGATCACGGCGTCGGGCAATAGATAGATAGATAGAAGGAACAGTAAGCTATGGGTATGGCAGAGATCGCTCAAATCTCACTCTGATAGACCAGCCCATCACCACTGTGTAATTTCCAGCACTTACCAGGGAGACACGGTGGTTGACGTGAATCAAAGCGCAAACTGAAAGACATCGTGGGCTTCTCGGTCAACTGTAATGATATTCCTATAACAACAGTGTCACAAGTTAAATATCTCGGACTAAAACTGGACGCGAGTTTGTCAGGTGAAACAAATTTGGAATCTATCCTGAGTAAGTGTAGAGCATGTATAAAATACCACTAGACAGGTGGGATGCTTGCCTGCGGCGACCAAAAAGACCCTATGCCAAGCGCTTGTTCAATGTCATTTTGACTATTCTGTGTCATCCTGGTACTCTGCATCATCTAAATCAGCACAGCACAAACTTCAGGTTACTCAAAATAAAATGGTTAGGTTCATGCTGAACCTAGGACCCAGATCACATGTTGGCCAGGAACAACTTCCGTCACTAGGTATGCTCAATGTCTCTGACAGGGCCAAACAAATCAGCTCACTAAGGCTTCAAAATGTTCTATGACAGAGCTCCAGAGTATCTAAAGAATGATTTTGTTAAAGCAAATGAGAGGAGTGGACACATACAAGAAACAGGATGTTTAATTTTAAGGTCCCGAAATCCAAGGACAGGGTAAGCAAACATTCTTCTTCACTGCCATCAAAGACTGGAACGACCTACCCCAGTCAGTCCGTTTGAAAACAGAACATTGTATTCCTTCAGACGTAGCCTGATGGAACACCTGAACAGGACAGCTGCGAGAAGGAGCACCAAGCTTATGTCTACTACTAATACGACATAAGAGATAGACAAATCAAACTTAAATGATTACGGATTACGGATTACTGATATTTACTATAGGATGTAAGGTATCTTAAAATAACCCCCTAGAAATACTTTCTCTAAAGTATCTATTTCTTTATCCTCCCCATTTCCCCAGCTAACCTAATCCCACAAGGACCCCAATGGAAATACACCTAACGGCCTTATTGGGCTATCCTTAGTTGGAATTATGCAAGGCTGGTACATGTCATATTTGTATCATACTATGTGGTACCAACTCTGTAAATTGATAACTGAATAAATATTATTATTATTATTATTATTATAATCTAGTGACCAACCGAGGATCAAGTGACGCTCGTCTTAGTGCCGGCAATCTTGGTATAACTCCGGTGCTTTCTTCGGAAAGCGAGGCCACTAAGTTCAAACCAGACACACTTAGTGTTGGTACCCCGGTGACTCAGCTGTCATTCCTGAACACAGAGTCCCTAGGTAACACACAGGCCGTGATAGCAAACACACCAGGCTCGCCGAACAGTCGCCCTCTCGCCTCTCAACCCTAAGTGCAACTTGAGTGTGTCAGTTCGTCAGCCCATTCCCTCCACAGCTTGAGTGTTCTGAGACGGCGGCTACGAAAGAACACCTGACACCCGAAGACCCCTGGACCAGTGCGGAGGAACGCTTGGAACTCTTCAGCTCGTACTCGGACTAGTGACGAAGCCGCAACTGGGGAAACCCAGTTCGGAAGTTAGACTAGCCCACGTCGAGTCTCAAGAAGGTCTGTTCTAGTGAGCCGCGAGAAGACAGAACTTCTACCTCCTCAACGGCAGCCCGTGTCAGTGTTTCTTGCCCCTGTCCAAATTAAGTGACTATCGTGTTGTGCTAATAGTTAAAGACACCAGTGTATTGTATTTAGATCTAGATGTGCCAGGACTCTGTGATTAATCTCATAATACCTGAAGGACTCTTTGTAAGTTCCCTTTGTTTGTTATCATTATCCCGCTTGTTGTGAAACACAACACACCTATCTCGCACCGACTTTGCATATACATACTCCCTCGGGTCCGGGCTCCCGCGACCCACTGAAGAGGAGCTATAGATACGACATCCTCCTAACCCATACACCAGTGATACACGTTATTCGAGATATCCTTGCCTGCACATCTAAGTCTATGTACTATACATCAGTTAGACTTAAGGACCGTAAGCGTTTTTCATCTAGAGTTCATTCACAGTGTTATGAGTTAGAGTCTTTTATGCAGACTCTTTGTGTTCCATCATCAAGTTTCAGATCTTAGAATAACTTCAGTATTCTTATGTTGTGACTTTGGAAGCTATATTGCTCCCTTTTGTTATTATTATTGCCATCTTTACCTTAGCCTACTAAGTTCAGGACGATTTATCTGTTGAGTGGCCTATTGCCTCTTTGATTAGGCCTATTTATTAATCTCTTCTGTATGTTACTAATCTGATTACCCATGATATTGTGAATGCTCATGTCCTACTTTCCTGTTGTGAATAAAACCATATTGTTCTTATCATTGTGTTTCTGTTATTGCTAGCATTTGTTTGGTATAAATAGAGTTAAGGTCAGTCCTCACCCAGTAGAGAGCATCCCAAGTTGAAGATATTGCACAATTTCCAGAGCTGGAAACTGAGAACAGAAATACTATGCTTCTACAAAGTGTGGCATAACGATAAGGTTCATAGGTGACATTCCAAAAATCTTGCCAGGGTACGCAGCGGTGGCGTACCACGACTGAGAGGCTGGGACCTCTGGACATCAAGTAAGTGTTATGCCACGTTTAAAGAACGAGGTATAGTAATAATAATAATAGTTCTTAAAGCTAGCGCATGCGCCAGCTAAGGATAACCCAATAAGGCCGATTAGGTGTAGTTCCATTGGGGTCCTGTACTATTCCCCATCCCCTTGCTCATGAGGGACGGTAACGACTCAGTGCTTGTGAAAAACTTTAATGCACCGAGCGTGGGCGCGATCCTCGCTTCTGGGTGGAAGTCCAAGACGCTAGTCACTACACCAGCGAGCCGCTGGTGGTAGTCAACTTAGGATCTCTCGGCTGGGCGAGGAATGACCCAATTCTCTACAATACCAAACAAACAACAGGTAATCAATAGACACACATGGAAAGATTACAATGGTTTATTCTCACAACTAGGGTTCTATGATTAGGTTTTCTCTGGGTGGCCACACAGGCTTGTACAACAATAATGATTAAAATATGGTATAGGAGACCAATCTGGCTCCAATAATAACTCATACATAATAGGTTAACTATCAATCAAGAAATAATCAAAAGGTATTATCAAAGTAAATAAAATATGAAAGGGGCAGTAGCTCTCAACAGTTACATATGCAAAGCAGAATGCTATAATTCACAGGCAAAGTTCGTATATAGGGATTCCTCGAACAAATAATAATAATAATAATTAGATAATGGCTGACGGCTGAGGTTCTGCGACGAGATTAACTATTTTGTACTAGACCCAAATGGTAGGAAATTCATAAATTCAGATCTGCAACGAGTACTCTCAAGTTACGTTTAAATGTATGTGCAGTATAATACGATATGTATGGTATACTCGTTTATTATTATAAAGACAATATTATATAAGGGAGTAAAACTGGCTTAAGCTATGCATATACTTTATATTGAGTTATAGTAATACGTTACTTATAAATCCTAAGTGGTTATAGTATTAGTATTGAGTTGTAAGTGCTTAAGGTATAAAAGGGGTTTTGTGATAAGTCTTAGAGTGTAGACTATGCTGTAGTCTGTGAGTTATACTTGACTTGAGAAGTTATAAGTGATAAAGGGACGGGGTATGAACAGTGTTTTGAGTGAACTTCCTTCACAATTCCCTGGTGTAGAGTGCTTAAGTGACGGGTGAAAGGGACGTGTGCAGGAGAAGGTGTGTATATCTTCCCTACTGAGAGTCCCTAGCTGGAGTGTTCTATTAATATACCTCTCTGCTAGAGGTAGGGTGTGTTTTTTGTCAGTGTTCTTTTAGGTGCATATGTTGACTTGTGTGTTTATTGTGATATTCTGTCTTCGGATGAATAGCAATGGCATTCTGTGGTGCTTAATACTAGCATTTTGTGGTGTCTATGAGGATAAATGTTTATGATAAGTTGATTATACTTCGTAAGTATAAACAATTTAGATAGTTATATCTCTGTGATGAGATTGACTTGGTGATATTTAATGTGTAGTGATATATGTTATTCACTAAAGGGGTTAATTATATTAGTATTACATATTATGGGGTATAATATATCTATCTATCTATCTATATGCTCAGGCCCAATCCCCATTTTGGGGGTAGCCGACTCAAGACAGAGCAAGAACAGGGAAAACACAAAAACAACATAAAACAAAAATAAACACAGATAAAAAACACAAAACTCACACACATCCAGGTCACCCAGGAGAAGACCCAGAGACCAGGGTTACCAAGGTCGCTCCAGCATTCCCCCGGCCCCTGACCACCCGGAGAGGTACCGAACCCGGCAGGCAGTCATGCAGCGGAGCCAAAGCCACATGCCCTCCCACCACACTTCCAGGCACACCCTTCATATTAATCGTCCCCCCGGGCCAGGCGCCTGATGGACTATTATCTAGTCGGACTTGCGCCCAACCCTTACTCCAAATGACCACGTGTTTCACTCAACTATTCACAAGCATTTCCATTCACTCCTGTCCACCACCACTTCCCCTGCCTGATCTATAGTCATTCCTCTATCATCCAAAGCCCTTTCTTACACAGTCTCTCCATCTCAATGGGGGTCTTCCTGCCCTTCTATCTCCCCTTGTACCTGACTCACATATTCTCTTTGTAAGCCTTTCATCTCCCATTCGTTCAACATGACCATACCAGCTCAGCACCCTTCTGTCCACTCTGGCTGACAAATGTTCCTGCTGCCCCACTCTCCTACGTATCTCTTCATTCCTCAATCTGTCTCTACGAGTAACTCCACACATACTCCTCAAGCAGCTCATCTCCATCACCATCCAGCCCTCTTTTACTCCTTTTTCTTCAGAGCCCATGTCTCAGCCCCATACATCACTGTTGGCACAACAATTCCTTGATACAGTGCACTTTTTACTTTCACTCCGAGATTTCTCGTCTTCCACATACTTCCCATTGCTCCGAAAACCTTCCTTCCTTCACACACTCTCTGTTTTACCTCCACTTCCATACCTCCACTCCTGCTTATCGTTCCTCCTAGATATTTAAAACACTCTACTTGTTCCAATATTTCCCCATCCAGCCTCACATCTAGATTCACCCTATGCTCTCCCCTATTACACACCATTACTTTACTTTTATTGACGTTCACCTTCAGTTTCCTCCTTCCACAAACCACACCAAACTCTTTGACTACCCGCTGCAGTTTCTCATCAGAATCCACCACCAATGCTGTGTCATCAGCGAACAGCAAACTGATTCAACTCCCAATCTCTACCATTCTTTCCTACTAAAACCCAATCCTCTTCCCATAGTTCTCCTTTTCACCTCCCTCACCACACCATCCATAAACATATTAAACAGCCATGGTGACATTACACAACCCTGTCGCAAACCTACCTTTACCTCAAACCATTCACTCAACTCACCATTTCCTACTCTCACACATGCTCTGCTCCCTTTATAAAAACTCTTAACTGCTTTCTAACAAATTTCCTCCTATTTCATAAATCCTTAACACCTTCCACATTGCTTCACGGTCCACACGATCATACGCTTTTTCCAAGTCCATAAAAGCCCAAATATCTCCTTATGCTTCTCTAAATACTTCTCGCATAACTGTCTTACTGCAAACATCTGATCCACGCACCCTCTTCCCCTCCTAAAACCGCACTGTTCTTCTCCTATTGCAACTTCCGTACACTTTATTATCCTCTCTATCAACACCCTGCCATACAGCTTTCCAACCACTGACAATAAACTAATACCTCTATAACTTGAACACTCCTGCCGATCTCCCTTCCCCTTGTACAACGGCACAATACATGCACTCTTCCAGTCTATTGGTACTATTGACACAACAAAACACACATTGAAAAGTCTCGCCAACCAATCTATTTATCACATCTCCACCCTTCTTTATACACTCCACAGCAATACCATCCAAACCTTCTGCTTTTCCCGCTCTCATTTGTTTCACTGCTTCTTTCACCTCATTTTCCTCAATCCTTTCATTCATTCCCTGCCACCTGGGTGGCCTGGGTAACCTATCTCCATCCACCTCTGCTTCAATCACTGCTTCTCTTCCATCTCTTGTATTTAACAAAGATTCAAAATACTCGGCAAATCTTTTCCTCACTTCAACTGGTTCCACTAGTAATTCTCCATTTTCATCTTTCACTGACTCTTCCCTCTTTTGTCCTCCTTTCCTTACTTTATTTACCTCCTTCCAGAACATCTTCTTTCGTTCTTCAAAATTCTCACTCAGCCTTTGGCCCCACCTTTCGTTTGCATCTTTTTTCGCTTCTCTAATTTTCCGTTTTGCCTCTCTCCTTTTCTCCTTGTACCTCTCCCATACCTCAACACTACCATCCTGTAAAACCCTCTCAAAACACTGTCTCTTCTCCTCAACTGCCTTTCTCACCGTATCATTCCACCACTCGCTTCCCTTCCTGATACCTCTGCCTCCTACTTTCCTTTTGCCGCATACTACCTCTGCACTTGCTTTCACTCCTTCCTTAAACTGTTGCCATTCAACCTCTACTTCTCTCTCTTCCATCTCTCTCACTACATACAGATATATGCACACACACAGCATTTGGTGAACTCAATTTCCAAAGTCAAAAAGCTAACTGGAGTGACATGCAAGAAACCTTGAAGCTTGTCGACTGGAGCGAGAAATTGGCAAACATGGACCCAAATGAAATGGTGGACATCATGTACAAAATCCTACTCAGCACATCAAGAACTTACATTCCCCCAAGAAAACCAATCTCTGCGTCACGGCAAAGGAACATCCCCAAAGACCGGAAAATACTAATGCGCAAAAGGGCCACGCTTATCAAGAAATCAAGAATGGTTGAGGCTGAAACGAGCAAATCATTATTTAAGAAGAAAATCGCCGAAATAGAGGGGAAAATAAAAATGTCACACGAACATCAAAGGAGCTCTGAGGAGAAGAAGGCCATCCAAAACATCAAGCATAACCCAAAATATTTTTTCAGTTATGCAAAATAGTTTGCCAAAACCAAGTTGCAAATAGGGCCACTCTGGTCTACAGAGGGAAAATTAGAGTCCGGACCCCAAGAAATGGCAAACATCCTGAAAAATCAATATGAAGCAGTGTTCAGCATCCCAGTGGAGGACAAAATCATAAATATCCCAATGACCTTCTTCAACAACCAGGCAGAAACACAAAATATCCTCGAAGACATCAGCCTAACCAAAGAAGATATGGGAAACAAGATCAAGGAACTAAAACCCAATTCTGCAGATGGCATACCGGCCGTATTACTACTCAAATGCAGTGAGGCTTTAGTACGTCCTATCTGTCTGCTCTGGAAACAGTCTTTAGCTACTGGTATCGTCCCAACCATACTAAAGCAGGCCATCATCTCTCCCATTCATAACGGTGGGGACAAGTGTGAGGCAAAAAACTACAGGCCTGTCGCATTAACCTCACACCGGGTCAACATTTTTGAAAAAGTTGTCCGAGACCAACTAGTTGCCTTCCTGGATGAAAACCAGTTACTGAACAACGGCCAGCACGGTTTCAGAAAAGGGAGATCCTGTCTCTCAAATCTGTTAGCCCACCATGATTGGTTACTTAAGCAGCTGGCAGAGGGGCAAAATGTAGATACTGTCTTTCTCGACTTCTCAAAAGCTTTTGACAGGGTGGACCATGGAATCCTTCTTCACAAACTCAAGGGCATTGGGATAACAGGAAGACTAGTGGGGGCGCTCGGTTGTGGCCTTGGCCTTGCTCGGGCCTTGGGGCTGTTCGGCCAGGCAGCTTGGGGAAAAACAACAACAACAACAACAGGAAGACTAGGAGTCTGGCTCCATAGCTTTTGACAGCACGGACACAACAGGTAGCTGTTAATGGATACAAGTCAATGGGAGTCCATAGTGTCTAGTGGAATACCCCAGGGATCAGTGTTAGGACCACTCCTCTTTCTGGCAATTATGAGCGATATAGACGAAAATCTTGCTCTATCCCACCTCTTATCATTTGCTGATGACACAAACATCAGCCACCAAAGCACAACAGACGATGTGGATCTCCTACAAGAAGATCTAAATAAAATCTACACCTGGGCCAAACTAAGCAACATGACCTTCAATGAGGACAATTTTTCAAATCCTCAGATACGGAAAAAATAACGATATCAAGAACTCGACTCAGCCAGTGAAGCCCAAGTCATCACTGCAAGTTCAAATGTGAAAAGTCTAGGGGTTCACCTGAGTGATGATGCCACATTTAGAAAACACGTAGAAGAGGTCACATTAAGTAAGACGAGAAGAATGGCTGGATGGATCCTACGCACCTTCAAATCCAGAGACACCAACTGTATGCTGACACTATGAAAGATGCTAGTCCTACCCTTTCTGGACTACTGCAGCCAGTTATGGTTACCACACATCATTGCTGACATACAGTCTCTGGAAACCGATCCAACGAGCCTTCACAAGAAATATTGCTGAAGTCCAGAACGATAACTACTGGGAGAGGTTGAAAAACTTGGCCTATATTCTCAGCAGAGGAGAAGGGAGAGGTACACTGCTATCTATATCTGGAAGATCCTAGAAAAGATGGTACCGAACCCTTCTGATTCAAGTTTACAACCAACCTCGAACATGCGAACGGGGTGTAAATGCAGCCAAAAGACCATCCCGTCACAAGCGCCAAGGAGCATCAAGACTTTAACATCGTCCAGCTTCTCAAACAAGGGCCCCAGGATATTCAACAGTCTACCAAAACCCTTGCGAGACATCTCCAACTGTCCTACAAGTAAATTTAAGTGGAGACTAGACAAGTTCCTGGAGACGTTGCCAGATGAACCTCCGGTGCAGGGCTACACGGCACAGAGTAGAGGAGCATCGAACTCCATACCCGATCAGGTGAATCTCCAGAGGAGGGACGCAGGATGCGGGAGCAGCGGTGGACCACCACGACTGTGAGGCAACAGCTTCTAAACTGCAATAAGGTTCAATTAAGGTAAGGTTCCTCTTTAGAATGCTGATGGAACATAAGATGGGCATATTAAGTGATTGAGTCTAGGTTACATGCATATATATTTGAGTGTTACATATGTATTAATTACTGTAATATAGAAATGAGATATCGATATCTCCTCTTCGATGAGTCACAGCTTGGAGCCTGGACTCAAGAAGGTATTCATATATATTTCCGGTGTAGGATAGGTGTGGTATGTTTTCCAACAAACGGAATAGCAATGACTAGGACAATGGAATCGTAAAGCACGTCTTCGGAATAATTACGTTAATGATCAAATACTAGAGTCTCGGCATATCTGGACCTAAACCTTCACGATCACTGTTAATTACCACTATGAGAAATAAAGAGGCACTTAAAGGAGATCGAAGTTAGGATCCGGGGAAGAACGAGCACTGGCACTTGTGGTCGAGGATATTGCGCGGTCCTCGTCAGATATGCGCACACACTTGCGTAACTGATCCCTTCATGTAAACTCTCGGGGCAATTGACAACTAACACTTGTCACGGGCGAGGATCTGACCCGAAGAGCTTCAACATGTGTCTGGCTAAGTTGCGTTTCCTCCAGAACTTTAGATCAACTTTCAGGTCCTTCTTAGTGCCAATTCTGTGGGGAAAAGATAGCTTCTCTCTATAATTACTGGAAGACTGGGCAAGGTCTTTCCTGGAGTAGCAGATAAACTAACAGGAATAGTAATATTATCTAAACTGACACACCCTTAATTGCCTTATTTCATCAGAGCCAGACGTGAGGGGGGCACGAGTGAGACGGTTTAGGATTTCTGGGGAGATCTTCAATGCAGGTACTGTGTTATTACGTAACTCACATCTGGTCGAGGTTGACCGAGTCACTGAAACAAAAATAAAGTTGTGCAGGATATATTACTGTCATATGAGGGACTTTGAGGGTTGTAATAAACCTTAAACTTGTCTTGCACCTGAATTGTATAGTAACTCGCTTTTCTGATCGGCTCTGTGACCAACCCGGTTAAACTGACTTAAATTAACCACCTACATTGCTGCAAGTTGGTCTCGGCTTTTCCAAATGGTTATTATTACAATACCTTAGGACTACCTGTAAAGTCAGTGAAAGTAGGCTAGCCTAAACAGACCTCGGATGCGGAAATACCGTGAGCCGAACAGGCCAAGTGGGATATCTCTATTGGTCTAACTGGTAAGGTATCTGCCTCACACCCAAGGGTCGATAGTTCGTGCCCCCACCAGGGCATGATATTTTCGTGAGGCTATTTCCGCATTTAACGAAGTTTAGGTGTGTTGGTAAAATTGTTCAGATGGTTGAGAGTAAGCGGAGCTCCATTAATCCTCTTTAGGGTATGGTGTAAAAACCGATCCCCACATACCTGTTAAAGATCCAAAAAAAGGATTCAAGCCAGCAGGCTGATTGCTTGCTGATGGTCTAGCTGGCGGGGGTAGTGTCTCTTTTTGTCTGCAATGTCGAAGGCAAGGTGACTCGGGGCATGAAGGGCACGGTAGATGATGAGGTCTTGTTTGGTGTTGTTGGGTAAGATGCAATGGATCGATATACCCTTGTGTTTCTGATGAGTTTGTGACGCATGTCCACGTGTGAGCATGCTGTACAGAACGCCTAGTCATGCCCCACTCTCGCTAGGATCGTCAGGGCAGGAACTTTGGCTGTAGTCTATGTAGAGTTTCCTAACTTAGTTCATGTGAGCCGTTGTACTATAAGTATTATGAATATGTATTTTTTTTTCATCTGAGTCAACGAGTTCTATTTTATATCATTAGTTATAAGTATTGTGTGTAAAACTTATTTGTAATGATGGGAAGAGAAACAGCCACAGTTGGGGGTCAGTGGGTGCGCCAGGCGGGAGGTGGGTCTAACTCACTCGCATTCCTCCCTCCCTCAGTGCTAGGGGAGCCTTTGTGTATCCCAGAGGAGAGAGAGAAATTACGTAATGGTTGTCAGTGGGCGGTCCTTAGTAGTTCACGTTGGGCTCACTAGAGGGCCGGGTATAAAAGGGAAGTCTAGCCATTTTTTCATCAGAACTCATTAGGCAGAGCGACTTCTCATTTTCCTTGCTAACTATATATATTCTTCTGACTGATGGAAACTTTCTCTACTACCTTACATTCTTATCTCCTCTTTTCCCTCCCCTGTTTAACTTCCATGGTCCCGTTGGTGCAGAGCTAGTCAGCCAACGTATTATCGCTTGAGTTCTCACGAGATACTTGCCTATTAGATAGCCTATTTTGGAAGGGTTGACTTAGAATAGGATTGATTTATGTTTGTTGCACTTGTATATGCATTTCCCTGTGTGTTATTATTATTATTTCTGTTTTCTGCTAGTCTAGGTAATGCTAGACTGGGGTACGGCTTTTCTGTGTTACGAGTTGTTGTTTGATGCAGTGGTTAAGCGATAAACCTGCATACTCGTTTCGGTTCAGTGAAGCCTAGGTTGTCTTCGCGGCTGACTGTGTTGAGTTAATAATTTACAGTGCGTGAGGGCAAGAGCCTAACCACCCTGTATTTTATTAACAGTTTGTTTTTACTTTGTCAAGGAGCCGGGAGAAAACCAGATACAAGGGATCTGGATTTCTCAAAGTGCACTTGTTAGTTTTAATGTAATACTTTAAACAGTCGTGAGGACTTCGCTAGGCTACAAGCCGTTTTTGCTCAGTCACTGCTACCTTTTGCCCACAGTACCCCAGCTAGACTTTACTCGATTAGTAGATACAGAATAGTATTGAAGCTTTCCTTATGTATGATATTGTTTATGCACTATTGATTTCATGTGTTGCAAGCTTGGCTACTTTAGTGATTAGTGGCCCACGAGCACAATCCGAGTAGGCAATTGCCGTTGCATTTGAGGAGTACTTCTTTTTAATGTTTGCCATTTACTATTGCATATTCTTTTAATTATTCTTATGCCAATTTAAGCCTTTAATAGTATTTAATTGCCAGTGTTTTTTGCTTATTGAATTACTGTTCAAAATCCGATACGTACTTCTTACGAGCATCCGAGAAGCATCTAACTTTTTTCAGAAGATTCCTTGCTTGATGCTTAAGGACTATTAATTAACGTAACGTAATAGTGCCGATCCGAAGTAGAGGGTGGAGGACTTCTTAAGTTCATAGTCAAGGGTGGATTACTTCGGCTTCGGCCAACACTATTCTTTGGTGTTGTTGTTTTTACTTCATTGTTTGATTGTTGACCAGACTAGATAATTCCTGTCTCTTTATTAGTCTGTTGTTGAACACTAGTACCGAGTTCTTGTATACCCCGTTATAGCAGATTGAACTCTGGAGGGTATTGGTGTTTTTTGTTCGGCTGGCAGTACTCAGGGGTTGGGATCGTGTGTTTCCATTGTGGCAGCGAGCCGTATTCGAGTCCTGATTGAGAGCCCTTGTGTACCCGAGTGCCAGTTCGTAACAAGTTGCATAGTCGTCCATGTGGCGGAACTGGGTTGCGGAGTCGGAAATGGTGAGGGCTGTTTGATATTATAAGGTTGGAAGTGGGGTGCATTTTCCGGGATTCTTGCTTGTGTCTTTCGTATTGTTTTTCAGTGGATTTCGGAGTTGGAGCCGTTGCTACTGATTTTTCCTTGATGCCTGCTGTTGCGTTTATAGTGCGGCTGCAATGGGGCGTGATTTAGTATAGAATTGGCGTGGTAAGATCCAAAAGATGTGTTGAAGCGCCATGTCTGTCTCGGTCCACGTGTGGCTTGTTTCTTCGTTGTTTTCATGGTGAGTTAGGTGGCAATTAAGTTGGGCTTTTCTTGATTCTTACTGCTACACGCCCTTGGGTTGGTCTTGTGGGTGGATCGAGTTTGATGAGATTTGGGCTGATGCCGGGATCGCAGTTGAGGGTAAATGTGTTGTATCTACGATGGTCGTCATGCGGGTTTGGAAAATGTATTTGTCCCCCCTTTTCAGTACATTATCTATGGATGCCGTGTCGATGATGTGGACCGTGTTTCCTAGCTTAATTCTCTGTCTCGTTAGCCGCCATATGTTACTGTCCGCCTGATTTGTTTGTGTTCCTATTGTTTTGGAAGCAATCCACATGGCGCATGGGTTGCTCCGATGTTGCAACTGGTGGTGGTGATCTCTTTCTGGTTGGTTTTGGGGGTTTTTTTCCCTGCCGCATCTCAGTAAGTAAGGGTCCAGCAATGCCAGCAAATGCCATATACAACCGTTATTATTATTATTATTATTATTATTATTATTATTATTATTATTACTGTCTCTATACCATAGGAGTCTATGCTCTATACCTATTGATCTGGATATCGTCCTTGAGCAAATTTATAAGCACAACTATCGGTCTCAAATTTTAAGTAGTTTATGATGGGAATCAAATACAAGATCTGCATGTATGGGCTCGCCCATTGACAATAGATGTCCAACAGTTCAAAAAAGTAGACCACACTTGTCATTCCGCCATTGTTCATTCCTTTAAGTTATTGGCGTAACCTTATACAAGCAAAACACGATAAAACATAGTCTTTAAATATAATGTTGTGGGTTGAACACATTTTCGATATTCATTCCTATGGCAAATATAAAGTCGAGAGTTGCAACAAATAAGTCGACGGTCATGCAATGTTTTGGTTCCCCCAGGGTTGCCAATTTAATAACTTTGCTGCTAGATTCAGACATATTTATTTTCATCTAGCATCACATTTGTATACCTAGTGACATACAATCTAGCTATATTCTAGAGATATCGTATTTTTTAAAGCTTTATTGTAGACGTATTACTATGTTTCTATCGACAATTTGAAGTTGCAGGTATTATAAAATATTGTAGCGACTTTTAAGAAGTAATGTAACGACATTAATTTGTGGTTAAGAGTTGGCAACCGTGAGCGTTGATCGTTTACGTCTTACGAGTCAGCGAGCAACAACGAGGGAAGAAGGCTGAAGGAGGTGTTATACTGCCTCCTCTCTCTCTGTAGCCCATTGTCTGTAACCAGTAATAGACTGGAGGGTATCAGAGCACAGTAATTAGTGTGTTATATAGAGGGACCAAGGAGCTGAGTCCTATATATTGAAGGATCACCACCACCATGGCTGCCTACAGCGGTAACTATCTAACCTGTCATTCCCGCAGTTTTGTTTTTCTTTTTAAAATCTCTAGCCTATCCCTTTCTCTTATTTCCATATAGCCTAGGCCTAGCCTATATCCTCATTCTAGTTCACTACAGTGCATTCATTCGACATATATCGACAGGCCCCGTCCACTTCCCCAACCGTTATCATACAGCTGGCATGACTGTGCGAGGTACGGGTGTCCAACAGGGTTACCAAATCAGCACAAAAATATTATTTAATCTGTTTGCAGAAGTAACTAGAAGAATACAAACTAGTAAATGCCTACCTAATATTGCTAGAATATTACTCCAATATTGATAACATGTTCTAAAAGATTCAGAGTATAGCCAGCATTCTTATTGCTAGGTGTAAAATTTTGCCGCTAGATCAAGTCAATATTTATTTATCATTTTAAATTATTAAATATGGCCTACAAAGCCATCTACCTTTCTACATCAACGAGTGAGAAAGAAATGTTAAGACTGGAGCCTTTCTTTAACAGCTCCATTCCCTTGTTCAAGTAAATACTTTTTGATCTAGCGGTAAGGAAGCTACATTGGCAACGCTTCTCTCTCAAGGTTTCAACTGTCACTGCGCTGCCATACAAACATCAGTTCAGTTCCCTCCTATCTTCTGAAGGGGGAAGATGGCGTCTCCTGCCCATACCCCTGGCAGACCTGCTGGTTCTCCCCAACTTGTCAGTCAAGCCAGGAATATTGTCTTGAATGTATTCATGTATTTTGATAAGGAAAAAACTGAGCCAGTTGATGTGGTGGTGAAGAAAACCTCTGAGGCAACGAAAGTTTCACAGCCATTAATTAATAAGATCAGAACTCAAGGCAGGAAGATTGAAGGAGTCTTTCATTCACCAGTTTACCAGCAACGGCTTTCACCCATACTTGGACCATTGACAACTTTGATCACTTCACAATATGAGAGAGAGAGAGGGAGGGAGGGAGAGGCATTACGGTTACGGTACCGTACCCTATACACCCAAACGCAGTCGCTCGCTAAGCCTAGCTTAATAATTTTCTACCTCTGCTCTACCCAAGTAGACGAGGTAACAATGGTAATGGAGTTTACTTATCTGTACTATGGTATATGGTAATATTGTATAGTAAAGAATAACTGCAAATATGCATGTATTAAAGCGCTCTTACATCGTATAATTAATTTTACTTAGAGCTCTTATCAGCTCCGTGGTAAGGTGACAAGTGACTTGTCCGAGATTGCGGTATGATAAGCTCTACTTCGTCTACGGCGCTGGTGAAAGCGGGCGGTGCCTGTCGATATATGTCGAATGAATGCACTGTAGGCCTATGGGTAAAACACCGATGAAAGTACCGTCGGCCAATTAAAGTACCGATTTTCATTTGCACATTACGCATATAAAAACTTTCTGTATATAACTTTCATTGGTATATTCATAAAGAGCACACTCTAAGCTATTCATAAGTCACTTAAAACACTAAAATCAGCTTACAGTAGCCATGTAATAACATGGTGAACCTTCGTGAAAGTGGCGCAAAACGGCGAATTTATTGGTGGATGGTGGAAAGTTCTGGGTTTACCGGATGTTGCCACCACCCTAAAACGTTGTTAATTTATTGATATCTTTCTTATACCCCCTACATATGATTCAGAAAGCCTTCAGCTTTGCATATATATGCATATTTCGTACCTGGGTAACATAATAATACGTATTCGAAATTGAATTTCGAATACTTACCAAAATCGATGTAAGGCCATCAGAATTGTCTCAATATTATCCTATTTTCACCAATTTAAGCAGCTCCTTGTTATTATACACGACGTTCAGTTATTCACAATTGTAAATCATGTGTGGAAATGCTGATACTGAAGCTACATTCTCCATATTAGCCTGTAATAGAGGAGACCAAAAGTCGGCCATTTGTTATCACTGGGAGGGAAATACTAGCGTTCGCGGGAGCGGGAATTTCAAACAGTTCAAGAGACATTGCATGTATTTTATATTATTTGGCACACATACGTGTATATGGATTACTTCCTGCATACAATCATTTATTTAATTGATGTTTTAGATGTTCAACAATACATTCATCCTCGAAAAAGATCTAGACTAGACTAAACAATAATATTACAAGAGGATGTGAAATAAAAGGATAGTCATTAAGAATTTGGATTTATTATCACATAAAGTATTAACATTTGCGATTTGATAGACATATAAGGACATGATATATGTCTAGCAATCACAAAATATGCACCAACAGTGCACAGGCTTGAAGACAGATACATCAAGAGGTTGGATTATGTGGGAGGCATGAGGAGGGAAGCAGTACATAATGATTCCGTTGTCTTTGGCAAAGACTAGAGTTTCAAGTGATATGTGACTTAAATGGCCATCAACAAAAAGGATCACAGGTCTTTGGACTTTTTTCTCATTAAGTTCGGTATGGAAGAGATTAGCCAGCCATGAATAGAACACCTCCATTGTGGCATTGTCATCCATCCGTTGTCACTGTACCCGATGTTGTAGGAGTTGATGTCGAGATCGGAGTATCTCTGGTAAGCAAAAGGTTTCTTTCCTTGATTTAGGATTAAAGGACATAACATATCTCCTGCAGCAGACACACAAGACAGAACGGTTATAATTTGTTTACCTTCTCCACCAAATTTATATGCATTCTTTGTTCCCTTTCTTACCATAACTTTGGAACTCTTGTCTGTTGCATATAAGAAGAAACCCGATTCATCACAATTGAAAATGCGTGAAGCATTTTCTTCTGAGAGGAAAGTTTTTGCCTCTAGATTATGTTCATCCTTCAAGATTTTGTTTAGTCCACTGAAGAAATCTTTGATGTGTTGTGGACGAACTGCAGCTCGAAGGTGTCCAAGGTGTTCTGGTGCCCTGACTGACAGTACAGGATGTCTTGCTAAAAATCTGTCCATCCACCTTGAAGTTGGGAGATTATCTGGTGGAAAGACAACCTGCTTTTTCAAATCCAAAATGGTTTTGACGACTTTGGGGAGCAGCTGTCTCGTCAGAGGACATCCAATCTTTGTCATGTTAAGACACCATTCGACTAGCTACTTTTCATTTTCTGCACTTATCCAGGGTTTCCTTCCTTTTCCAAAGGGAACATTTTCTCCTAGCTTGACTCGACGGAGTAACGAGGTATAAGACACATTATAGCGTCTTGCCGCAAGCTTTGCAGTCATCCCCCCGAGAACTGCCTTGTATGCCTTCTCCACTTGCTCTGACTTTTGTTGAGTTGTAATGGGGATAGGCTCTGGGGTTGGGCTCCGTTCCCTGTCTGCAGCAGCAGCTTGATGAACAAGAGGCTCCCCATCTCTACCCTCATCCGCTTCTGCATCAGACATCTTGTTAAGAAACGGGATTATGTTCTTTAGTAGCTGATATTCACCGAAAAAGCCTTGTTAAATATATAGCTTGTACCAAATCCAAGCAGTCTTATATAAACAATAACAACTGATGTACCCTTTATAGGCTACAGCTAGGGTGCTCACAGGTAAGGAGGCAACTGTGATAATTTACACAAGAATCAGTCCTAAAAATGTCCCCATCCTCGTGCCCTGTTCCTCTACAAAGGTCCTAGGCCTAGGCCTATTATGTTTATTGTATCTAGAGAATTCTACATTTACCTCACAATAAAAGCTCCAATACTGGGGAATGGAATGTTGTTAATGAAAGGCTGTGTAATTGTGAGTTTATGGGTTTTTCTTGAGGCCTAGGCAAAGGCCTCTAAATAAAAATATAGAAGTCTGTCATATTTTTCCCATTTTCTCTCTTTATACCCCCTAGTCCCTACCCAAAAGAACACCCCCGTACAGGCCTCTTTCTTCGATTATATACGAAAGCTACTATATTAACACCTTACGAGCGGCCTATGCGGTTTATTTATATGTACCGCACAGCGGGGTGTTTTTAGCCAAAATAGGGCTGTTTACGTGATCATTTTCATGCCTAAATAAGACCCAGAACGTAAAACAAGTACCTATCCCTGAAAGGGCATAAACAGAGCTTTCGAATGACACCATAACGATCCTTGTATGATGGATAGTTTTCTTGCAATAACCGTGCAACGCGAGTGCAAAAAGAAGGTAATTCGGTAGTTTCGGTACATAATTGAGTATGTAGCGAGTGAGAGAGGGAGGAGGGAGCTGAGATTTGTGTCAGTAGGTTCGCCGCGGTGGTCTGGAGCAGTCATACGCTCGCTAGTCTCCTGCCACCACTTGTCTCTCTCTCTCAGCCACATTACGTGCTGAAATTGCCACTCGACCTATGTCGAGCGCCGCCACATAGTCCAGCTTTATTTAACTCGACTTATGTTGCTCGCCGCTAATTAAGGGTTAAATGGTCAATCTACATAAGAGCATATCAATAAATAAATATAACACATGTTTATTACACAATTAGTATACAATTAATAGAATTTGAGCCATTTATAGCCATTATTTCCCAAGGCAACCCTATAAATATCACCAGTAAACATCGTGACTGTTTCAACACTGCATAATGGTACTGGCTTCGACTTCATATACTTATGGTAACCGTATCTTACTTTTACATATATATAAAATATAACATATAAGAGGTAGATTTATGCCATAAAAGTAGCGTCAGGCCACCCAAAACAATGGTATTTTTATTGGCCGGCCGCAAAAATCGCGTTCGTTTTAATACAAATCTGGATTTTGCCACCGCGTGCGTTTCATACTTCAAGGATTCGAACACACTCGCCTGGTAGCTTGCCAGTATTATCCCGGGAGCCCTTTCAAGACAAGGTCCAGTTGTTTTATCAATAATTAGAAAGTTTTAGACCTTGTCCGCACCGAGCACCCGGACACGGAGGGCCGGATCCAGTCCACTGCCCCCCAACAGGACGGGGAGGGTAAAGGTGGAGACCCCCAGGGAGCGGAGGGCCGGAGGCTGCAGCGGAGGAGGGTCCTATGGGAATAGAAGCGAGGGCAGTGAAGCAGGAAGTGCTCTACCGTTTCATCCACCGTCCGGCACCACGGGCAGAAAGGGTCAGGCACCAGTCGCAGACGGAAGAGGTGAGAGGCCAGTCCAACATGGCCTATGCGGAGACGGACCAGGGCAGCGTCAAGGGGGCGGAGTGGGGAGCGGGACCACGGGTGAGGGGAAGAATCTAGCCTGTACTGACCAAGGGCGGTGCGGGAGAGCTCACCTCTGAGGGAGGCATCCCAGAGCGTCTGGCATTGGGCAAAAGCTAGCCTGGCAACTGAGGAGGGAGGGAGAGGGAGGGGTTCAAGGGCAGGGGAGGAGTGTGCAAGGGAAGCCGCAGCATCAACAATGACGTTACTCCGGATACCAACATGGGAGGGAACCCACTGAAAATGGAGGGAAAAACCGGACTGCCCAAGGGAGCAAAGGAGAGTATGGGCCTGAAAGACAAGGTAGCGATGCGACACCGGGTGCTGGGAGCTGAGGAGGGCAAGGGAGGATAGTGAATCTGAGGAAACTACTATTGACTGTGGGGGGAGGAAATCACGAATGAAAAGTAGAGCTTGAAGGATGGCATATAATTCTGACTTACCAAATCAAAATTCTTGGGTCATGCTTCTTGGGAGGCTAGGCCTAATGTTTTCGAATTTCTTAACACATACTAAGGAACATTTTGTGCATGATATCTTTGTATTTATTATTGTTTAATCATTATTGTATTTAAATATAAATTAATTTAATCAAGCATCTCAAAATTAAGCAGGAATATTTTGTTTTCGTTTGTGTTGTGGATATCGAAAAGAGCGCCACTTTCAAATGTATTCTAGTCGATGTTAAAATAATTTTCTCAGCTTAGAAAGGCTCTGTAGGAAGCAGAAACGTACACATTATCTCAATTAACCCTGACTCTCATAGATGCTTCAGAATCTGATTAATATTATATAATGATGGCTAGAACATGTACAAAATAATGTATAGGCCTAAGCCTTTTTATGTTTTATTCTAGCTGACATTTAACAACTTTTCTCAGCTTAGGAAGGCTTGATAGGTATTTGACCACTTGCGAGTTTCGTTCTATAAGGAACTGTAGACAACGATATTTAACAGAGTTTACAGCTAAAACATATATAAATACATAAAATCCAATTCAACATACTCTTTAGCCATCAGAAACCTACATTATTATTGTATTTATGTTTACTACCGATGTCAACAACTCCAACTTCCTTATAGAACGAGTGGTCAATTAACAACTTTTCTCAGCTTAGAAAGGCTTGATAGGCATAAAAATACGTCAAGTATATCAATTAACCCTCTGACTGGCATAGGTACTTTGGAAACTGATTAAAATCGTTAATGATAGTCAGAATATCTAGAAAATTCGTCAGTGTACGGGCAGGATAACTATTTTCGTAAATTGGCTTCTATTAGACAATATTTCTCAGCTTAGGAAAGACCTCTAGGAATGAAATGGGTGAAGAATCTCGGTTATCTATCTGTCTCCCATAGGTTCTTTAGTTAGTAGTTACTATAGTCTATTTGCTGTAAGTAGGTGAGAAATCATGACCTCTAACCTCTGTAACTCAAAAACGGCTAGAGTAATCGAGCTAACATGTCTACCATTTGGGAAGAAACAGTCAAGGAATAGATGTAGAAATTTACAGCCAGTTTGCTCTACCCCTTTTTGAGTTACAGAGGATAGAGGTAATGATTACTCACCTACTTACAGCGAGTATACTACTGTATAACATAAGAACATGGGAGTCTGCAGAAAGCCGATTGGCCCAAGCAAGGCAGATCCCTCTCACACCTAACCCTAATTATAAGCCCAACTCACTAACACCATTAGGGCTGACCTCACCGAAACAGTCAGAGGTCAGAAAACGGGTGTCTGCAGAGCGCCGATTGGCCCACACCTGACAAGAGCCCCCTCACACCCAACCCATCTCGTCCATATGCCTATCTAATTTTATCTTAATTTGATCTTACTATAGCTCTATTACTGTAGTCGTTTGTGAGTTATAGAGATTAATGTTCAAGAGTGTTGGACTACTTATTTGGAACAGGGTATAGCTTATAGGTATCGCTCGCCAAAAAAAAAAAAAAATCGACGACTAAATGGCACGAGAGGTCTTAAAATCGCTAACTAATGTGGCGAATGTCTTAAAACTTCAACAGTAATGGGGCTAAACATGAGAGAAGGGTCCAGAAAGCCCCCCCCTTAATAGGCGCGCTCATAGATGCTGACATCGTGGTCGAGTCTTGTGATAAACAGATATATGAGAAAGAGAGAGAGAGAGTTAAAAGGAATAGTTATAATCGTAGAGACCTTGCAGTCCATTCCGAGGAGATACTCGAAGTGGAAGGAGAGAGACTGTGTGCAAAATACTATATACTCTCTTCTTGAACTGCTCCACTGAAGATCTATTTACAACTTCGGAGGGAAGTTTGTTCCAGGTAGAACAGATCTTATATGTGAACAAGTTTCCACAGATACTAGTGCTGAACCTTTTCAATTCTAATTTCCAGCCATAGTTGCGTTTTTTACTTTATTTTTTATTTTTGTTCTATGTGATTGAGGGAGGCAAAAGGCATAACTGCCTATAGCGAGTGCCTCCCCCATAGTTGAAAGAGTGACGGCCAAAATCAAGGGACGTTCGAGCCAAAATGCCTGGACACACAGAGTTTGAAGCAATTTAAGTCATAGGAAGTGGGAAAGACTGATTCTGGGAGAGAGTTCCAGAGCTCAGCTGGTGAGTAGAAGAAAGTTTGAGAGTAACGTTTCACTCTTGGGTTGGAGAGTTGTACAGAGTAGGGGTGGGATTGAGTTGCAAGACGGGTACCACGTGCCCTACGTAAAGGAGGTGGTATGCACTGGGATAGCTCTGAGGAACACTGATTATTATAGTAGCGATAGAATAGCGAGAGAGATGCAACATTGCGGTGGAGAGAGAGAGATTGCAGAGAGTTGGTGAGTGGACGGGAGTTAATGATACGAAAGGCCTTCCTTTCAACCTTGTCTAGGAGAGTGGTGTGAGAGGAACCTCCCCACACATGTGAACAATACTCAATACAAGGGCGCACTATGCCCTGTACAGAGCAAGAAGCTGTGCAGGGGAAAAGAACCCCCTAAGGCGGTTGAGCACACCCAGCTTCTGGGAGGCTGCCTTAGCAAGACTGGTAATATGGTCCTTCCAAATGAGAGCAGAAGAAAAAGAGACACCAAGAATATTGAGAGAAGATGAAGGGTTGATTTTTGTATTGTTGAAGAATAAGGGATAGTCCGCTGGGAGATCCTGACGGGTAGATAGATGGAGAAATTGGGTTTTGGAAGCATTAAAGTTAACAAGGTTTTCTCTGCCCCAATTGGAAATAGTATTTAGATCAGAATTTAGGAGTTCTATGGTTTCATTACGTTTTTTTTTTTTTTTTTTTTTTAAGAGACAATGAACGGAGGAAGGAAAAACACAGATAAAACAAAAAGGTCCATGTGCCTAAAGGCATCCTCCATTCATAAAATGTTTGTAACAACTGGATTTAAACATTTGTAGATTGTAAGTTTGTGGAAAGCAATTCGAGGGAAGTGAATTCCAAAGAGTAGTAGCTCTGGGGATAAATTAATTCTGATAAGCAGAAGTTCTGCATTGTGGAGGAGAAAGTGTAAATTCATGGGCGCTCTCAGCTGCCCTAGTTCTACGGGGAAAGATGTGGAGAGGCGGCACAATTGAAGCAAGTTCCTCGGAACAATTGCTGTGAAAATATCTGTAGAATAATGCAAGGGATGCAACGTTTCTTCGTATGAATAATGTAGGAAGGTCCTGTGTGATTGCAGGGTTATTGATTAATCTAATAGCTTTATTTTGAATTTTGTCCAACTGCCTCAATGCAACCACTCCACTTCCACCCCACAGAGGTGAACAGTAATCCATCTGAGAGCGCACATGACTTTTATATATTACGGCCAACTGCTCGTCAGTGAAGAATTCTCGAACTCTGTACAGGAGTCCCAGTTTTTTAGAGGCATTCTTAGCAATGCTTCTAACATAATGTGTCCAGCTCAAGTTAGTAGTTAATGTTACACCGAGAATGTCAATACTAGGGGAAGTGGGAATATTTACATCATTAAAAAATATATGGGAGTCAGTGAGATTCTGTCGGTTAGAAAATTGAATGTACTTGGTTTTCTGTGCATTAAAGGAAACTAGATTCTCTTGTCCCCATTCATTAATTCTAGAAAGGTCCTGGTTCAGAGAAATTGCAGTGTTTATTTTTGAATTTATAAGATCGGGTTGGGTGAAAGAATTAGTAAATGTGAAGGAACTGTGGAGTGTTGAGTCATCTGCGTAGGAATGTATTGGATTATGAGTGGTAGATATGAGATCATTGATATGAATGAGGAACAGAGTTGGGGCCAAAACTGATCCCTGGGGAACACCAGCATTTATTGAGTGAAATTGAGAATAAAGGCCATCTACCATTACACATATTTTTCTGTTATGAAGATAAGAAGAAATTAGTGGAACTAATGATGCAAGGCCGTAGTGTGACATCTTCGACAATAAGGATTGATGCCAGACTCTATCAAATGCCTTTGATATATCCAGTGCTATTGTATGCGTTTCACCATGTTGGTCTGTAGCTTGGTTGATTTGATGCGTAAGAAGGCAAAGAATGTCTGCAGTTGATCGACATCGTCTAAAACCATATTGCCTATCACTGATTAATTTATTATTCTCCAGATGCTTAATTATGTGATTATTTAATATAATTTCAAAGACTTTACCAAGAGTGGAAGTTATAGCTATTGGTCTGTAGTTTGATGGATCTGAAGAGGCACCTTTTTTAGGAACTGGATGGATGTTTGCTTCTTTCCAGGGTACTGGGAAGCATGAGGTATGAGTACACAGACGGAAATTTTTTGCCAATACAGGAGCGAGCACCAAGGAGCAATTCTTAAGTACTATTGGAGGAATTTCATCTGGACCAGGAGCCTTATCTACTGAGAGATTCTGCAAAATAGTTTTGACATGTCTGGTGTGGATCTTAAGTGAGGGAATTTCAGGTGAATTAAAATTAAGTACAGGGACATCTTGATTTATTTCATCTAAGGTTGAGTTGGTGGAGAAAATATCCGCAAGAAGGTTAGGTTTACCTCGTGGGTCACTTACAAGATTGCCAGTCGGAGATTTTAATGGTGGAATGGATGAAGCAGTAGTGAAGTTGGATTTGAATGAGTTAAGAGTAGACCAAAATATTTTGTTATCATTTGGATTATTTAGAAGTTTATTTGCCTGCTTATGGAGAAAGTTTGATTTAGTTAGGTTTAATACAGTTTTGGCATGATTTCTGATGTTTCTAAAGTAATTAAAGGCTTCATGTGTTTTTGATCTTGTGTATGCATTGTAGGCTATTGCTTTTTGTTCAGTTACTCTAGCACAATTATGGTCAAACCATTTAGGTGAATTAGATCTTTTACTGTACTTTTGATGAGGAATAAAAGTTTCCATTCCAATTTTTACAAAATCTTGTATGTGGCTCAAGGTGGAGTGTGCATCATTAGAAAAGAAAGAGGTCCAGGGAATATCAATAAAGAAACCTTGAAGACCCTCCCAGTCTGCCCTATCGTAATGCCATTTAGTCACCAAAACAGGTTCAGAGTGGGAAGGTGTGGTAGGTGATAGACAGGTGGCCTGTATCAGACAGTGATCAGAAGATCCAAGTGGGGACCTCACTGTAACATCATAATTTTCTGAATTGGTTGTTAAAAATAAGTCCAGTAGGTGGGAATTATGATTAGGATTATCTGGTACACGGGTGGGTTGGTTGACTAGTTGAATGAGATTAAATGAGTCTGCAAATAGCTCACATTCAAGACCAGCATCATCAGTCCTGGCTGAATGAGTGAGCCATTCAACATTATGGACATTAAAATCACCCAACACAGTGATTTCAGAAGAAGCATTTAAGTTGAGGACACTGAGTTGTGAGGACAGAGAATCAAAAAGACTTTGCTCTGGAGGAGTATTTGGGGAACGGTAGATGCAACATATGTATTTAAATTTACCAGCAGAAATTAATTTGTATATAGAATAATCAAAATAGGGACAATTGAAACTAGTAACCTCCTCCAGGGCAATTTCAGATTTTGCGAAGCAACATACACCACCTTTAGGTCTGAAATTTTGGAGCAGTTGATAACCTGGAAAATTAAATCTAGATGTGTCAGATGTGGATGTTACTTGAGTCTCTGTCAAAAAAGGAGAGTAGGGGATTCTGCTTGAAGAAATTGGTGTACAGAATTGATGTTAGAGTGAAGTCCCCTTATATTACTAAAGAAATAGCTGTACTGACAATCAGCTTTGGGACGTTGCAATGCTCTTGACACAGTCGCATGATGACGACCGGGAGGGCCCTGTGTCAATAACCCAACCCTGCCGGGGGTGGATATCCGAGGGACCACCAGGTTTGCTCTTAACAATTGTACTGCCATATTTATAAGGTAAGTGTATGGTGTTACATGTATGATATGTAGTGGGAAGAGTAGTATTTTATGGATAGAGGATAGCGATGTAGGGCAATGTCGTGAAGTTGGATGTGTATGTTATATAAAGAGGGTTTTCCTGATACCCTTGATGTGTGAGGCAGAAAGATATGTATCCAGCTACCAAGGCCTGGGAGAGAAAATGGAATTCAGGCTATTCCCTGAGTCTCCCGAAACCTTGGCGGTAGTACTTCCCTGGGCGGAGCTGCCTACCCCTACTACTATAGGGGTACTGTTTGTCGTTGAGGGATTGCTGGCTGGGGCGTTCTGAAAAAGTAATGGAGTAGTGTAAGGTTGAGTTGTCTGCGTATGAATGGATGGGAATTAAGGTACAGTTAAGGAGATCATTTATAAAAATTAGAAAGAGAATAGGAGATAGGACAGACCCCTGAGGAACACCAGAGTTTATAGGGTGAGGAAGTGAACAATGGCCGTCCACAACCGCGCCTATGGAACGGCCGGAAAGGAAATTAGAGACAAAGGCACAGATGACTCAACACTCCACAGTACCTTCACATTTACCAATTCTTTCACCCAACCCGATCTTATAAATTCAAAAATAAGCACTGCAATTTCTCTGAACCAGGACCTTTCTAGAATTAATGGATGGGGACAAAAGAATCTAGTTTCCTTTAATGCACAGAAAACCAAGTACATTCAATTTTCTAACCGACAGAATCTCACTGACTCCCATATATGTTTTAATGATGTAAATATTCCCACTTCCCCTAGTATTGACATTCTCGGTGTAACATTAACTACTAACTTGAGCTGGACACATTATGTTAGAAGCATTGCTAAGAATGCCTCTAAAAAACTGGGACTCCTGTACAGAGTTCGAGAATTCTTCACTGGCGAGCAGTTGGCCTTGATATATAAAAGTCATGTGCGTTCTCAGATGGATTACTGTTCACCTCTGTGGGGTGGAAGTGGAGTGGTTGCATTGAGGCAGTTGGACAAAATTCAAATAAAGCTATTAGATTAATCAATAACCCTGCAATCACACAGGACCTTCCTACATTATCCATACGAAGAAACGTTGCATCCCTTGCATTATTCTACAGATATTTTCACAGCAATTGTTCCGAGGAACTTGCTTCAATTGTGCCGCCTCACCACATCTTTCCCCGTAGAACTAGGGCAGCTGAGAGCGCCCATGAATTTACACTTTCTCCTCCACAATGCAGAACTTCTGCTTATCAGAATTCATTTATCCCCAGAGCTACTACTCTTTGGAATTCACTTCCCTCGAATTGCTTTCCACAAACTTACAATCTACAAATGTTTAAATCCAGTTGTTACAAACATTTTATGAATGGAGGATGCTTTAGGCACATGGACCTTTTTGTTTTATCTGTGTTTTTCCTTCCTCCGTTCATTGTCTCTTTAAAAAAAAAAAAAAAAAAAAATGGAGGGATAGAAACCGAAGGAGGGTAGTTTAGAAATTAAAGATTTATGCCAGACTCTATCGAAGGCTTTCGATATGTCTAGTGCAATAGAAAAAGTCTCACCGAAGTCCCGAAAGGAGGATGACCAAGAGTTAGTAAGATATGAAAGAAGATCACCAGTAGAGCGACCCTTAACCCTTAATTAGCGGCTCACCACATAAGTCGTATTTAATAAAGCTGGACTATGTGGCGGCGCTCGACATAGGTCGAGTGGCAATTTCAGCACGTAATGTTGCTGAGAGAGAGAGACAAGTGGTGGCAGGAGAGTAGCGAGCGTATGACTGCTCCAGACCACCGCGGCGAACATACTCTCCCTCTCTCACTCGCTATATAAGGAATTGTATCGGGAAAGTGGCTAATTACATGCTTTTTGCACTCGCGTTGCACGGTTATTGCAAGAAAACTAGCCATCATAAAATGATCGTTATGGTGTCATTCGAAAGCTCTGTTTATGCCCTTTCAGGGATAGGTACTTGTTTTACGTTCTGGGTCTTATTTAGGCATGAAAATGATCACGTAAACAGCCCTATTTTGGCTAAAAACACCCCGCTGGGCGGTACATATAAATAAACCGCATAGGCCGCTCGTAAGGTGTTAAGGAAGCCATACTGGCGATCTGAGAGCAGATTATGAGAAGAGAAATGCTTAACAAATTTGGAAGCAAGAATAGTTTCAAAAACTTTAGAAAGACAAGAAATGAGAGCAATTGGACGATAGTTGGAAGGTTGAGAGCGGTCACCCTTCTTTGGGACAGGTTGAATGTGAGCAAACTTCCAGCATGAAGGGAAGACGTTAGAGGATAGACAGAGACGAAAGAGTTTGCCTAGGCAGGGAGTCAGCACGGAAGCACAGTTTTTGAGAACAACAGGAGGAACACCGTCCGGACCGTACACCTTATTAGTGTTAAGCCCAGAGAGGGTAGAAAGTACATCTTTAGAAGAGATAAATTCTCTGTATTCATAGAGGCTAAACATTTTGCTATAATCCACATTGTCAAACCCATTAAGTATTTTAAAAACTTCAATGAGCTGACCTCGTAGTCTGCGGGTCTCCAACGGGAAGAGATCAAGAGCTCTCAACCAGTCCTCAGAGAGAGAGAGAGAGGGAGGGGGGGGGTATATATGGGACTGTGTGTGTGTGTGTGTGTGTGTGTGATGGGGTGGGGTGGAGGGAAGGGTGTGAGCGTGAGTGTGCATGAGAGATAAGAGAGGGTGGGGGAGAGGATTTGATCTGATTTGATTATTTTATTAAGTTCGTATAAATACAGGGGGAGGGGAGGGAGAGGGGGTGGAGGGGGAGGGGGAGGGAAGGAAGGGAGAGGGAAGGAAGGAAGGAGGAGGGGGGGGAGAGAGAGAGAACGGTTTCACTATCACATTTCCCGCAGTTTTGGGCAGTGTCTTCCAGCAATTTGCTATTTGATCCTTTCAACTATAGGTAGCGCCAACGAACTTTGACAATAATCTTGACCCCTTAAGGAGGGATGGGCCGGTTTTCTGGACCATTTTCTCCCTCATGTTTAGCCCCATTAGTTTTCAGATGTTATGATGTTTGCCCCATTAGTTAGTCGATTTTAAGACCTTTCGCCCCATTTTTTCGTTAATATTGAGACCTTTCGTGCTATATAGGTGTCGATTTTTTCCCTGGCGAACGATAGTGAGCCAGTAATGTTGGAAGGGACATTGTTTTACCGAAAAATGTACAAATTAATCTAGAAGGGGGATCTAATGGATGTTTTTTTTTTTTTTATTTGACGGAGGTCTAGGAAGGAAACTAGAAAAATATTGAATACATGCAAAAATCGCCCAAAAAGTGAACCATCTCCCCTTAAACTCTCTAACACAACCTACCTTCGATCTAGTTTTCGATTCCATTGCGAAAGTCTCAAAATAGTAAGAGAAAGAACTTGCTCATCGAAAATTTCCGGAAATTCCGCTGATGTGACGCCGCTTGCGCCAGGAAATGTATGCATGTGTGTATGTATGTATTATACTCTTGACACATACCTCATAGCTGGAGGTGGCCGACTCGAGACAGAGTCCGAACGAAACAACATTTAAAGTTCCAATTCTTAGGGTCTGGGACCATTTTCGAGTTTCCTCACTCCTTACTCTGTTTTGTCTTGTAGGTAAATTTCACAAGGGGAGGAGGATTCCTAGCCTCCTGCCCCCAGAAGGAAAAGTAGGACAGTAAAAGAGGCAGACAGTCTGGCACTCGGGTACACAAGGGCTCTCAATCAAGACTCGAATACGGCTCGCTGCCACAACGGAAACACACGATCCCAACCCCTGAGTACTGCCAGCCGAACAAAAAACACCAATACCCTCCAGAGTTCAATCTGCTATAACGGGGTATACAAGAACTCGGTACTAGTGTTCAACAACAGACTAATAAAGAGACAGGAATTATCTAGTCTGGTCAACAATCAAACAATGAAGTAAGAAACAACAACACCAAAGAATAGTGTTGGCCGAAGCCGAAGTAATCCACCCTTGACTATGAACTTAAGAAGTCATCCACCCTCTACTTCGGATCGGCACTATTACGTTACGTTAATTAATAGTCCTTAAGCATCGAGCAAGGAATCTTCTGAAAAAAGTTAGATGCTTCTCGGATGCTCGTAAGAAGTACGTATCGGATTTTGAACAGTAATTCAATAAGCAAAAACACTGGCAATTAAATACTATTAAAGGCTTAAATTGGCATAAGAATAATTAAAAGAATATGCAATAGTAAATGGCAAACATTAAAAGAAGTACTCCGCAAATGCAACGGCAATAGCCTACTCGGATTGTGCTCGTGGGCCACTAATCACTAAAGTAGCCAAGCTTGCAACACATGAAATCAATAGTGCATAAACAATATCATACATAAGGAAAGCTTCAATACTATTCTGTATCTACTAATCGAGTAAAGTCTAGCTGGGGTACTGTGGGCAAAAGGTAGCAGTGACTGAGCAAAAACGGCTTGTAGCCTAGCGAAGTCCTCACGACTGTTTAAAGTATTACGTTAAAACTAACAAGTGCACTTTGAGAAATCCAGATCCCTTGTATCTGGTTTTCTCCCGGCTCCTTGACAAAGTAAAAACAAACTGTTAATAAAATACAGGGTGGTTAGGCTCTTGCCCTCACGCACTGTAAATTATAAACTCAACACAGTCAGCCGCGAAGACAACCTAGGCTTCACTGAACCGAAACGAGTATGCAGGTTTATCGCTTAACCACTGCATCAAACAACAACTCGTAACACAGAAAAGCCTTACCCCAGTCTAGCATTACCTAGACCAGCAGAAAACAGGAATAATAATAATAACACACAGGGAAATGCATATACAAGTGCAACAAATATAAATAAATCCTATTCTAAGTTAATCCTTCCAAAATAGGCTATCTAATAGGCAAGTATCTCGTGAGAACTCAAGCGATAATACGTTGGCTGACTAGCTCTGCACCAACGGGACAATGGAAGTTAAACAGGGCAGGGAAAAGAGGAGATAAGAATGTAAGGTAGTAGAGAAAGTTCCCATCAGTCAGAAGAATATATATAGTTAGCAAGGGAAATGAGAAGTCGCTCTGCCTAATGAGTTCTGATGAAAAAATGGCTAGACTTCCCTTTTATACCCGGCCCTCTAGTGAGCCCAACGTGAACTACTAAGGACCGCCCACTGACAACCATTACGTAATTTCTCTCTCTCCTCTGGGATACACAAAGGCTCCCCTAGCACTGAGGGAGGGAGGAATGCGAGTGATTTAGGCCCACCTCCCGCCTGGCACACCCACTGACCCCCAACTGTGGCTGTTTCTCTTCCCATCATTACAAAATAATAAGTTTTACACACAATACTTATAACTAATGATATAAAATAGAACTCGTTGACTCAGATGAAAACAAAATACATATTCATAATACTTATAGTACAACGGCTCACATGAACTAAGTTAGGAAACTCTACATAGACTACAGCCAAAGTTCCTGCCCTGACGATCCTAGCGAGAGTGGGGCATGACTAGGCGTTCTGTACAACATGCTCACACGTTGACATGCGTAACACCTCCCCCAAGATTTTACTCGCTCAACCCTGAGCTAAAATCTGACAAACACAGAACCCCATCAAGCCCCTCACACCCAGCGACCGCATGGCACTAAAACAAAGCTGAGTTTATCACCAAAGCACATCTTATTATTAAAAAAAAAATTCACATTTTATAACTCCTCCCAACAATAGCAAAAAGACACAATATCATGCTCCCAGAGCGAGCTTACAGCAGCTCAGCCGTTTGATAGTTCGTGGACTACTCAAACTCTATAGGCTATGACAAACTTATACGATTACCTATATCAAAAGAAAGAGTTTTTATATGATTTTTATATTTTAATATGTTTTTCCCGGCTGCACTATAAGGGCAGCCTATTTTCCTCCACTCAAACCCACACACCTGTGATAGCCTACGACTGATCATCCACCCTTGATAAACAATCCGCGATCACATTTTCACATCCAGCAATATGACGGATGTCCAGGTTATACTCCTGCAACATCAAAGACCACCTGGTCAGTCTCATATTGCGATTGTGAAATTGATTCAGGAATCTCAAAGGGTGATGATCAGTGTAGATAACCACGACTGGGCCATAGGCTGGCACATACACCTCATAGTGCCTGAGCGACAGCACAATCGCCAGTAATTCCTTTTCTATTGTAGAATAGTTCTTTTGTGCAGCATTGAACTTCTTAGAAAAGAAACTTACTGGGTGTTCCACACCTTCATTGTCTGTCTGTAGCAAGACGGCACCAGCCCCTACACCACTAGCATCTGTTGCCAGCTGAAAAGGCCTGTTAAAGTCTGGGGCCCTGAGTATCGGGTGAGTACATAGCAAATGTTTCACCAAAGTGAAAGCCTTTTCACACTCAGGTGCCCACAAAAACTTTTTGTCTTTAGATAACAAATCTGTGAGAGGTGCCAACACCGTTGAGTAACCTTTTATGAAGCGTCTGTAGTAGCCTATCATACCCAAGAATCTCATAATCTGCTTCTTGGTTATTGGGTGCGGAAATTTATTGATAGCCTGTACCTTGTTCTGAGGAGGGCACACCTGTCCCCTTCCCACTACAAACCCAAGGTACTGCACAGTGGCTTTTACGAAGTCACACTTTGCCAAATTTACTACCAGACCTGCTTCACTAAGTTTCCGGAACAAGGTCTCAAGGTGCTCACAATGGCTCTCAAAGTCGTCATCATAAATGATTACATCGTCCAAATATACGGTGCAATTTGGAATGTCCTTTACAATTTCATTCATCAGGTTCTGAAACGTTGCTGGTGCATTCTTAAGTCCGTAAGGCATAACATTGCACCGGTAGGTACTCCCGTCCACAACAAAACCACATACGTCTTTAGCACGCTCGGACAAAGGTACTTGCCAGTAACCTTTTACTAAATCTACTTTAGACAAAAAACGAGCATTACCAATTTTGTCAACACTATCATCAACCCGAGGAAGAGGATATGAGTTAGTTGGAGTCAAACCGTTTAACCTACGGAAATCAATACAAAAGCGTACCTTGCCATCTGGCTTAGGCTGCAATGTTACAGGGGAAGTCCACTTAACTGTGCCTTTCTCTATCATCCCTCTACCGAGCATATACTCCAACTCATCCCTCAGAGCTGGTAGTTTTATGGGGGGCACACGGTACGGGATTGACTTAAAGGGTATATGGTCCCCCACGTCAACATCATGCATAGCCTGAGTAGTGAGGCCTGGGTGTTCAGCAAATACAGTGGGGTATGAACCGAACAACTGACGGATAGCATCAAACTGCAGCTCAGGCAAATGAGCTATAGCCTCGTCAGCCCTTAGGCTCGAGTTCCCCGCCTACTGATCCGCTGAAACATGTTGATCCCAGCTATCCTCCGACGAAGCTTGACTGTTCCCCTCTCCTTCTCCACCACGGCCGCAACAAGCCAACACAGGGACAGTGAGAGGCTCAGAGGGGCGCCTCACATACTCTTTAATAAGGTTCACGTGACATAACTGGTTCTTTTTCCTCCTGTCTGGAGTGGCAACAAGGTAATCTAAGTCTGACATTTTTTCTACAATTTTATAAGGTCCAGTGTAATTCGCAGAGAGGGGGTTACCAACCAAAGTCAACAAAATTAATACCTCTTGTCCTACAGTGAACTTCCGGAGCCTCACTTTGCGATCATACCTGTCCTTCATCAAAGCTTGTGATTCTGTCAAATTTCTACCTGCCATCTCCAGACTCTTAACCCTTAATTAGCGGCTCACCACATAAGTCGAGTTAAATAAAGCTGGACTATGTGGCGGCGCTCGACATAACTCGAGTGGCAATTTCAGCACGTAATGTTGCTGAGAGAGAGAGACAAGTGGTGGCAGGAGAGTAGCGAGCGTATGACTGCTCCAGACCACCGCGGCGAACATACTGACACGAATCCCAGCTCCCTCCTCCCTCTCTCACTCGCTATATAAGGAATTGTATCGGGAAAGTGGCTAATTACATGCTTTTTGCACTCGCGTTGCACGGTTATTGCAAGAAAACTAGCCATCATAAAAGGATCGTTATGGTGTCATTCGAAAGCTCTGTTTATGCCCTTTCAGGGATAGGTACTTGTTTTACGTTCTGGGTCTTATTTAGGCATGAAAATGATCACGTAAACAGCCCTATTTTGGCTAAAACACCCCGCTGGGCGGTACATATAAATAAACCGCATAGGCCGCTCGTAGGTTAAGCATGCGCTCACGGCTTTCAAGCACATACTTTAATAATGGACAAGGCTGCACAGTCCCCTCCCAAATTTCTTTCAGCATGTTAAGGGGCCCCTGACACGGTGTCCAAAAATCAGCTCGTTTGGACTAAATCCCAGGCTCTCACCAGGTACCTCCCGAGCAGCAAACAGCACATAAGGCAATCCAAGATCCCAATCCATACCGTTGTCAGCACAATAACACCTGAGCATGCTTTTAACCCTCTCCGACATATGACGCGATTTTGAGCATATTGGGGATAATTTAACACCTTACGAGCGGCCTATGCGGTTTATTTATGTGTACCGCACAGCGGGGTGTTTTTAGCCAAAATAGGGCTGTTTACGTGATCATTTTCATGCCTAAATAAGACCCAGAACGTAAAACAAGTACCTATCCCTGAAAGGGCATAAACAGAGCTTTCGAATGACACCATAACGATCCTTGTATGATGGATAGTTTTCTTGCAATAACCGTGCAACGCGAGTGCAAAAAGCAGGTAATTCGGTACTTTCAGTACATAATTGAGTATGTAGCGAGTGAGAGAGGGAGGAGGGAGCTGAGATTTGTGTCAGTAGGTTCGCCGCGGTGGTCTGGAGCAGTCATACGCTCGCTAGTCTCCTGCCACCACTTGTCTCTCTCTCTCAGCCACATTACGTGCTGAAATTGCCACTCGAGTTATGTCGAGCGCCGCCACATAGTCCAGCTTTTTTTAACTCGACTTATGTTGCTCGCCGCTAATTAAGGGTTAAAGCCTTTGGTACCATCAGGGGTATTTAGAAACCTTTAGTTTAGTTACTTCAACCTCTGCAGTTGTCTTTGAGTTAGCTGTGGGCAGAAAACTAATTTTGGAGAGGTAATTATAAGAGTGAGAGAACTCTATTTCTTATTGCTAATCTGGCAACCTCTGCGTCATAAATGCGTGAAAGGGTTAAGTGTAGCATGCCATCGCTCAAGCACCCCTTGACTCTCAGGGTGATACGCTGACGATACTACTGCTCGTATCCCATGCTGTTGCATTGTTTGCTTGAACATGTTGGAGGTGAAATTAGATCCCTGATCAGACTGAATCTCCTCCGGGTACCCGTACCTTGAGAAGTACCACAACAAGTTACTGACTACCGTCTTAGCCATTCCATTTTTCATAGGGTATGCATCGGGGTATCTAGTGGCAACATCCATTATGGTTAACAAAAATTTATTTCCAGCCTTAGTGGGAGGGAGTGGACCAACCATGTCAACAATTTGCAGGTAGTAGGGGTAGGCAGCCCCGCCCAGGGAAGTACTACCGCCAAGGTTTCGGGAGACTCAGGGAATAGCCTGAATTCCATTTTCTCTCCCAGGCCTTGGTAGCTGGATACATATCTTTCTGCCTCACACATCAGGGGTATCAGGAAAACCCTCTTTATATAACATACACATCCAACTTCACGACATTGCCCTACATCGCTATCCTCTATCCATAAAATACTACTCTTCCCACTACATACCATACATGTAACACCATACACTTACCTTAAATATGGCAGTACAATTGTTAAGAGCAAACCTGGTGGTCCCTCGGATATCCACCCCCGGCAGGGTTGGGTTATTGACACAGGGCCCTCCCGGTCGTCATCATGCGACTGTGTCAAGAGCATTGCAACGTCCCAAAGCTGCTTGTCAGTACAGCTATTTCTTTAGTAATATAAGGGGACTTCACTCTAACATCAATTCTGTACACCAATTTCTTCAAGCAGAATCCCCTACTCTCCTTTTTTTGACAGAGACTCAAGTAACATCCACATCTGACACATCTAGATTTAATTTTCCAGGTTATCAACTGCTCCAAAATTTCAGACCTAAAGGTGGTGTATGTTGCTTCGCAAAATCCGAAATTGCCCTGGAGGAGGTTACTAGTTTCAATTGTCCCTATTTTGATTATTCTATATACAAATTAATTTCTGCTGGTAAATTTAAATACATATGTTGCATCTACCGTTCCCCAAATACTCCTCCAGAGCAAAGTCTTTTTGATTCTCTGTCCTCACAACTCAGTGTCCTCAACTTAAATGCTTCTTCTGAAATCACTGTGTTGGGTGATTTTAATGTCCATAATGTTGAATGGCTCACTCATTCAGCCAGGACTGATGATGCTGGTCTTGAATGTGAGCTATTTGCAGACTCATTTAATCTCATTCAACTAGTCAACCAACCCACCCGTGTACCAGATAATCCTAATCATAATTCCCACCTACTGGACTTATTTTTAACAACCAATTCAGAAAATTATGATGTTACAGTGAGGTCCCCACTTGGATCTTCTGATCACTGTCTGATACAGGCCACCTGTCTATCACCTACCACACCTTCCCACTCTGAACCTGTTTTGGTGACTAAATGGCATTACGATAGGGCAGACTGGGAGGGTCTTCAAGGTTTCTTTATTGATATTCCCTGGACCTCTTTCTTTTCTAATGATGCACACTCCACCTTGAGCCACATACAAGATTTTGTAAAAATTGGAATGGAAACTTTTATTCCTCATCAAAAGTACAGTAAAAGATCTAATTCACCTAAATGGTTTGACCATAATTGTGCTAGAGTAACTGAACAAAAAGCAATAGCCTACAATGCATACACAAGATCAAAAACACATGAAGCCTTTAATTACTTTAGAAACATCAGAAATCATGCCAAAACTGTATTAAACCTAACTAAATCAAACTTTCTCCATAAGCAGGCAAATAAACTTCTAAATAATCCAAATGATAACAAAATATTTTGGTCTACTCTTAACTCATTCAAATCCAACTTCACTACTGCTTCATCCATTCCACCATTAAAATCTCCGACTGGCAATCTTGTAAGTGACCCACGAGGTAAAGCTAACCTTCTTGCAGATATTTTCTCCACCAACTCAACCTTAGATGACATAAATCAAGATGTCCCTGTACTTAATTTTAATTCACCTGAAATTCCCTCACTTAAGATCCACACCAGACATGTCAAAACTATTTTGCAGAATCTCTCAGTAGATAAGGCTCCTGGTCCAGATGAAATTCCTCCAATAGTACTTAAGAATTGCTCCTTGGTGCTCGCTCCTGTATTGGCAAAATTTTTCCGTCTGTGTACTCATACCTCATGCTTCCCAGTACCCTGGAAAGAAGCAAACATCCATCCAGTTCCTAAAAAAGGTGCCTCTTCAGATCCATCAAACTACAGACCAATAGCTATAACTTCCACTCTTGGCAAAGTTTTTGAAATTATATTAAATAATCACATAATTAAGCATCTGGAGAATAATAAATTAATCAGTGATAGGCAATATGGTTTTAGACGATGGCGATCAACTGCAGACATTCTTTGCCTTCTTACGCATCAAATCAACCAAGCTACAGACCAACATGGTGAAACACATACAATAGCACTGGATATATCAAAGGCATTTGATAGAGTCTGGCATCAATCCTTATTGTCGAAGATGTCACACTACGGCCTTGCATCATTAGTTCCACTAATTTCTTCTTATCTTCATAACAGAAAAATACGTGTAATGGTAGATGGCCTTTATTCTCAATTTCACTCAATAAATGCTGGTGTTCCCCAGGGATCAGTTTTGGCCCCAACTCTGTTCCTCATTCATATCAATGATCTCATATCTACCACTCATAATCCAATACATTCCTACGCAGATGACTCAACACTCCACAGTTCCTTCACATTTACCAATTCTTTCACCCAACCCGATCTTATAAATTCAAAAATAAACACTGCAATTTCTCTGAACCGGGACCTTTCTAGAATTAATGAATGGGGACAAGAGAATCTAGTTTCCTTTAATGCACAGAAAACCAAGTACATTCAATTTTCTAACCGACAGAATCTCACTGACTCCCATATATTTTTTAATGATGTAAATATTCCCACTTCCCCTAGTATTGACATTCTCGGTGTAACATTAACTACTAACTTGAGCTGGACACATTATGTTAGAAGCATTGCTAAGAATGCCTCTAAAAAACTGGGACTCCTGTACAGAGTTCGAGAATTCTTCACTGACGAGCAGTTGGCCGTAATATATAAAGTCATGTGCGCTCTCAGATGGATTACTGTTCACCTCTGTGGGGTGGAAGTGGAGTGGTTGCATTGAGGCAGTTGGACAAAATTCAAAATAAAGCTATTAGATTAATCAATAACCCTGCAATCACACAGGACCTTCCTACATTAGCCATACGAAGAAACGTTGCATCCCTTGCATTATTCTACAGATATTTTCACAGCAATTGTTCCGAGGAACTTGCTTCAATTGTGCCGCCTCTCCACATCTTTCCCCGTAGAACTAGGGCAGCTGAGAGCGCCCATGAATTTACACTTTCTCCTCCACAATGCAGAACTTCTGCTTATCAGAATTCATTTATCCCCAGAGCTACTACTCTTTGGAATTCACTTCCCTCGAATTGCTTTCCACAAACTTACAATCAACAAATGTTTAAATCCAGTTGTTACAAACATTTTATGAATGGAGGATGCCTTTAGGCACATGGACCTTTTTGTTTTATCTGTGTTTTTCCTTCCTCCGTTCATTGTCTCTTAAAAAAAAAAAAAAAAAAAAAAAAAAATTTTACTAAAGGGTGGCCCAATCACAGGAATAGGGTGTAACGGAGCCTTAGGAATAACTTGGTTCGGTTTCCCGACACGTTGACAAATATCACATGAGTTTATCCATGACTGCACATGAGACTTCATCCCCGGCCACCAAAACAATTTCCCCAAACCCACCACCGTTTTCTTGGCACCCAAATGTCCTGATAATGGAGAATCATGAGCCAACCTAAGCAAACTTTCCCTGCAGCCCTCTGGCACGACCAGCTGGTCAACTGTACCTGATCCGCCCTCCCAGTTCCTTTTAGGATCTTGATATCGGTGGTATAAAATTCCATTAAAGAAAAAAAAATCCCTGCCTTTGCATCCCTATCTTCTTCTAACTCCACAGCCCCATTGGTACACTGCAAAACCTCTGGATCCTCTAATTGCAACTTTCGAATGTCTGTGGGAGCCAACATCTCTAACTGCTTGGTCAACAACTCATGCCCTCCCCCAACATCCAACTTAGACATCCGGTTTTCTCGCTGCAGGTAACGGTGCTGTCTCTGAGTCTCTGCCTCCTCCACTACTTTATCAACTGTGTTAGGCACTGGAGTTACAACAGACTCGGTCAAAGGTCCTGCTATTGGGTCTTTTGGGAGAGCCACTGGTTCTAAACTCTTTAACTTTTCCCAGCCTTCCGCTTCTCCTTAATTCCCTTCCTCCGCTGTTCTGTGGCCTGGGAAATAGGCTGTGATACCTTAAATGCTTGGGAACGAGTTACCACACATGCCATCTGTTGGCGTTGACAACTCACTACCCACTCTTGTTCCTCCCTACTCACGTCGGCCGGCCTCTCGGCAACGACTAAGGGTGGAACGTCTAAAGTAGGCACCGCAAAGTCGTTGCCGAGAAGAAGGTCGACGCCCTCCACTGGCAATTTCTCAACGATCCCAACATCTAAGTCCTTAATCACACCATCAACTTCCAGCTCCACACGAACCAACGGGTATGACCTGATCGCATTAATACCCTGAACAACAACCACCCGTGCCGCATTAATTGGTCGCCCCGTGAAATTCTTCAAAAAGTGTCTGTGAAGCTCCAGTATCACGCAAAACTTCCACCTTATGCTGGCAACCCGCCCAACTTACCCTACCGGTCCCTCTATGGGCGCAAAAGACATCACGGACAGGGGACGAGCCTTCCTGAGTCTTATACATAGCCTGTGACCCTGCCGCTGGTAAACTACCCTGGGTAAATCCAGACGACATTTCAGCCACACCTATGCTGCGCACCAAAGACACGGCTGCAGCTGACGGCTTACTAGGACAAGATTTTGCATAATGCCCCTTCTTTCTACAATGAAAACATTCCACTTCCCCTATCGGTCTCTTCTGATAAGGGGCGGAGTTCTGACCCTTCTGTAATGGGACGGCTCTAGTCTTTGGTTCAGTCCTGATATCTTGGCTTTTAAACTGAGGTTTATATCTATAGTGATTGTCCTGAGCTCGAGGGTTTGGAGTATCGCGCCCCTTGGGAACTGCATCAACACGCTTTACAGATTCACATCCCCTGATTAGCGACAACCTGAGGTCAGCCATCTCAGCTGCCTCTTGAAGAGTTCTTGGGTTCTTTTCTTTAATATTTAAAGTCATTTCTGCACCAGTACACTTATAAAACTGCTCGAGCAGAAACAGCTCAGTCAACTGTTCTGCCGTCTCAGCTTTCTCAGAACGTGTCCAGTTTGTAAGTGCATCTTTTAAGTCCCGGGCATGTTCAAGAAAGGTCGCCTCCCTAGTCTTTGTAACACCCCGAAACTTCAATCGATATGTTTCCGGTTGCAACTCGTATGCCCGTAGGACAGCTCTCTTCAATTCTGGGTAGTCAATGCAAGACTCTAAAGGCAGTGCATCATAAGCCTTCAGACCCTTACCCATAATTCTTGAGGAGACTAGAGCTGCCCACTTCTCTTCAGGCCAATTATGCTCCCTACACTTCTTCTCAAAACGATTAAAAAATTCTGTGACTTCAGTTTCACTAAATACCGGCACCAATTTGACTAAGTGGGCCAAGGACTGTTCTCTTACTTGGCCCTCACGGCCCATCCGAGTCCCTGTCGACTCTGCACGAGTCTTATCTAAATCTAATTTAGCACAATATTTCTCTGAGTCGTACCTAAGCTCAGCCTCATGCCTCCTGGTCTCATCCTCCTGCCTCCTAACCTCAATCTCATGCCTCCTAGTCTCATTCTCCTGCTTCCTAGCCTCAATCTTAGCAAGCTCAAGTCTAAATACCATATCTGGAGACAGGCAGGAAGAGGGAGCTGCCACTACTGAAGGAGGGGGGGCAAAAAACTGGGGAACCACCACGTGCACCACCCGAGGGCACTCCAATCTGCCAATTCTCATCCCTCTGTGGGAGAGTGCTAACCTCCGGTAACTGAGTGGACGGCACTGTGGGAGTCGAGTGAGAGGGGATCTGGGGAGGAACCCCCCCAAACGCCCTCTCCTCCGAAACCCCATGTCGCCCACGCAACACCCAGGAAATCAGCTCCCCCTTGGACATCTTTGCTACATTGGAAATGCCCAAAACCTTGGCTATCAGGTGCAAGCCACAAACATCCACCCCCAGTCAGCCTCTCCTCCGTCATGTGGTACCGCTTACTCACAAAAACTCTAGCATCCTCCTCACTGGTTACTAACGGCACACCTTCAAATGACATCTCTCGCTCATCGTCAGTGCTAATGCACGACATACTGAAGTCCACAAAAAAATTCTCGAGACAAAAGTGTTAAACTTCCTATGCAAGCACTAATTACTAAATTAACTGGAGTCTCTTAAATGCTTTACTAATTGCCATACAAAAAAAAATATTCTTCAATATGCACGCTAAAATACAAACAAACAAATGTTGTACAACTCTGCAAAAATTTATACTGTTCACAAAATCTTAAGCAAGGTCGCCATTTGTTACGAACTGGCACTCGGGTACACAAGGGCTCTCAATCAGGACTCGAATACGGCTCGCTGCCACAACGGAAACACACGATCCCAACCCCTGAGTACTGCCAGCCGAACAAAAAACACCAATACCCTCCAGAGTTCAATCTGCTATAACGGGGTATACAAGAACTCGGTACTAGTGTTCAACAACAGACTAATAAAGAGACAGGAATTATCTAGTCTGGTCAACAATCAAACAATGAAGTAAGAAACAACAACACCAAAGAATAGTGTTGGCCGAAGCCGAAGTAATCCACCCTTGACTATGAACTTAAGAAGTCATCCACCCTCTACTTCGGATCGGCACTATTACGTTACGTTAATTAATAGTCCTTAAGCATCGAGCAAGGAATCTTCTGAAAAAAGTTAGATGCTTCTCGGATGCTCGTAAGAAGTATGTATCGGATTTTGAACAGTAATTCAATAAGCAAAAACACTGGCAATTAAATACTATTAAAGGCTTAAATTGGCATAAGAATAATTAAAAGAATATGCAATAGTAAATGGCAAACATTAAAAAGAAGTACTCCGCAAATGCAACGGCAATAGCCTACTCGGATTGTGCTCATGGGCCACTAATCACTAAAGTAGCCAAGCTTGCAATACATGAAATCAATAGTGCATAAACAATATCATACATAAGGAAAGCTTCAATACTATTCTGTATCTACTAATCGAGTAAAGTCTAGCTGGGGTACTGTGGGCAAAAGGTAGCAGTGACTGAGCAAAAACGGCTTGTAGCCTAGCGAAGTCCTCACGACTGTTTAAAGCATTACGTTAAAACTAACAAGTGCACTTTGAGAAATCCAGATCCCTTGTATCTGGTTTTCTCCCGGCTCCTTGACAAAGTAAAAACAAACTGTTAATAAAATTCAGGGTGGTTAGGCTCTTGCCCTCACGCACTGTAAATTATAAACTCAACACAGTCAGCCGCGAAGACAACCTAGGCTTCACTGAACCGAAACGAGTATGCAGGTTTATCGCTTAACCACTGCATCAAACAACAACTCGTAACACAGAAAAGCCTTACCCCAGTCTAGCATTACCTAGACCAGCAGAAAACAGGAATAATAACACACAGGGAAATGCATATACAAGTGCAACAAATATAAATCAATCCTATTCTAAGTTAACCCTTCCAAAATAGGCTATCTAATAGGGAAGTATCTCGTGAGAACTCAAGCGATAATACGTTGGCTGACTAGCTCTGCACCAACGGGACAATGGAAGTTAAACAGGGCAGGGAAAAGAGGAGATAAGAATGTAAGGTAGTAGAGAAAGTTCCCATCAGTCAGAAGAATATATATAGTTAGCAAGGGAAATGAGAAGTCGCTCTGCCTAATGAGTTCTGATGAAAAAATGGCTAGACTTCCCTTTTATACCCGGCCCCCTCTAGTGAGCCCAACGTAAACTACTAAGGACCGCCCACTGACAACCATGACGTCATTTCTCTCTCTCCTCTGGGATACACAAAGGCTCCCCTAGCACTGAGGGAGGGAGGAATGCGAGTGAGTTAGGCCCACCTCCCGCCTGGCGCACCCATTGACCCCCAACTGTGGCTGTTTCTCTTCCCATCATTACAAAATAATAAGTTTTACACACAATACTTATAACTAATGATATAAAATAGAACTCGTTGACTCAGATGAAAACAAAATACATATTCATAATACTTATAGTACAACGGCTCACATGAACTAAGTTAGGAAACTCTACATAGACTACAGCCAAAGTTCCTGCCCTGACGATCCTAGCGAAAGTGGGGCATGACTAGGCGTTCTGTACAGCATGTTCACACGTGGACATGCGTCACAGGTAGAGGATGCCAAACCTCACTCTGAATAGGACCAGCCCTAAACCAAATTTTATACACATTTACAGCCCGTTTTCTCCAGCCCATTTTTAAGTTATAAGGGGTTAGTGGTCAAAATTCCTCCCTCACATTAGCCTTGTAAAACACTGACCGACCATCCTTAATTAAGGCGGTATGGGCGTATGTATTTTCTCATTTATGTATTTTGTTTATCACAAGTTTCCTCCCTAGACCTCCATCAAGCTTAAAAAAAAAAAAAAAAATCCCAAGACCCTCCTTCAACATAAAGTTGTAAATTTTTCGATAGAAAAAGTTCCTCTTAAATTACAGGCTCGCTATCGCTCGCCAGGAAAACATCGACACTTAATACACGAAAAGTCTTAATATTGATAAAGACATGGGGTGAAAGTTCTTAAAATCGCCAAACTAATGGGCCAAACATCTTAAAATCTGAAAACGAATGGGACTAAACACGAGGAAGAAGGGGGACCAGAAAAACGAACCACCTCCCCTGAAACCTACCCTGCTCACCAGGTAATCATACAGATTATTACCCTGAGTGAAGGAGGTCTAGGGGGGTGACCATGGAACTCTATCCCAGCCCAGGCGGACATTTAGTGGGTGTTGTAGTACGTCCTATAGTCTATTCACTGTAAGTAGGCGAGAAATCATGACCTCTACTCTCTGTAACTCATAAAGAGCAACAACAAATTGGCTGAAAATTTCCACATCTATTCCTTGACTGACTCTTCCCAAATGGTAAAATATTAGCTCCATTACTCTAGTCGTTTTTGAGTTACAGAGGTTAGAGGTCATAATGTCTCGCCTACTTACAGCGAATAGACTATAGCATGTATCACATGCTTGCACCCAGTCGGGGGACACCATGACGACGTATACAGGCTAATAACACACATAACAAAGCCACTCCAACAGCTTCCTCTCTCTCCAACACCCCTTCTCCCCTCTCTACACGCTTCAGAAAAATAGGACAAGTGGAATGTAGATGCGAGGTGCCGTTGTAAAGGTTATATTCCCTCAATACCTTCACCTGACCTGACCTGACTCATGGCTGAGGCTAGTCGGCCAATCATGCGCCAAGATACTTGACATGGTTCAGGATGATGCCTGGGGTCTCGCCCGGGAGGATCCCCAGGAGTGGAGTCGGAGAGTGAGTGCGGCTACGTACTGTCACTGTGTCTCTATCTATCTATCCACCCCTCTTCTCTTTTTCTTCTTCCCCCTTCCCCTCTCTCCAAATATCTACCTAGCTTAACTCGCTCTCTCTCTCTCTCTTCTTCCCCTTCCCCCTCTCTCTCTTCTCCCCCCCCCCTCTCTCTCTCTCCTTCCCCTTCCCACTCTCTCTCCCTCTCCCCCCCCCACTCTCTCTCTCTCCTTTCCCTCCCCCCTCTCTCTCCCCCCCCCCCCCCACGCGCTCTCTCTTTGAGTGGCGATAGAGAGCTTTCCACTTTACTGTCCTAGTTTTAAACCCTAACATAAACTTATATTATAGGTTTAACCCTTTCTGTCTGTCTTTACTGTCTTTTTAACTTTATTCTGGCTATACTATTAGACGATGGTATTCAGTCTAAAAATGGCACCCAGCAATCAACAGGCTTCGAACTATCTCACTTAACCATAGACTCCTTTAAAGGAGCCTATGGTTTGGACATGTGTTTTGGAAATGGCCAAAATGATGCTATGTTATGCTAATTTTCTTACGAAATAACAGAAAAAGCATTCTCACCACCACAACCAACATGAAACTAATTTTAATATGATGCTTAGAGCATATAGATTCCATATCTGTCTTCAAATATGTCAAAATAATTGGTGACAAATAAATGGAGTTATACTGGCCTACGCTATAGGCTAGCCTAACCTAACTCAACTCGTCGAACTCGAATCATTTTTCACAACACTCTTATGGCCTAGGCTATAGCCTAACCTAACTTAACTTGAATAGCATAGGCCTAGCCTAATTGTTCACAACACTTATCGCACCTGTATCCTGTTACGTTCTGGGATATATAAACACTGGGCTCTTTCTATTGGACTAGGTATGCGGCAACAAGCAACAACGGAAAACGCTAGATCCAACCCTTATCTATAAACCCAGGCAACAAACCACCCTAAACCGTCAAGAGTCCTGCCTGGACAACGAGGTATCCTATGACTCGGTTACAGGGTGCACGCACTATAGATTGTTGATAGTCAAGCAGGCTATATAAAAGATCACCCAATTAAGTTGACTTAAAGCTTCAAGGAAAAGATAGATAACGGAATTAAATTGCAGAAACAATTTAATAACAAACTAGAAGAAAGTACATTTAACGTTACGTTAATTAATACAACTAATCACCCCTGCGTGAAAGAAGGTGAAAGCAAACAGTCCTCAAAACATCGTACCGGTAGACAAGATGCGGGTTTCTAAACTGCATGCGGCTACTGTAGGATCTGATGCTTAGCAAAGAAAGTATGTTATGGATTTAGAGAACTCTTAACTCATAAGCAGGAATAAATACTAGTGATAAGCCATACAGTGTATAATGGCATAGGTATAATTAAATAAAGGCAGCAACTCGCAACATAACCACATACAGGTGTGCTTCTCACTCTTAGTCAGGCAAGCCTGCTCGGACAGAGTCTCTAAGCCACACCCTGACTCACAATGCTCACAAAAACGGTAAACTGTGGCACAATAACAAGCATACAGAGATGATAAACCCCTAGCTGTTAATCTGCCAGGCAGCAGAGGTCTAGCCGGAAGGATATAGGCTTCGGATACCCGGGCTGAGCCACCTGCTCTAGCCTAGGGACGTTCCCAAGTCTGTGCGCCAAATTACTCTAATTGAAAGGGTGCTCTCTTGAGAGACTCAGATCGCAAGTATCTGACTCTCTCCTGGCGACCCTAAAACAAAAGCAAGACGTGCTAGCAGTGCTGAGTGGACTAGGCAAGGGCCCTCACACAACACAACGCTAGACACACAGGGACACAGACAAGAAAATGGCCCCAGACTCCCACGGGTATCCTAGTAAAGTCGTGCGGGTCCACAGGACTCGCACCAGCAGACTTTACTTAAAGGATCGCAAAAAGCCTCCCCTCCGGTCTAGCCCCTGCTAACCTGACACAAGAACACACTAGCAAGCATGAAACCACCAAATATGAGACAACAAAAAAGCTTCCTAGGTCTCATTAACAACTAAATCTCTGCATAAGGCCCTAAATCCTATCTAGTTATCTGAGAGCTCGTCGTTAATACAATAATAGATATAAGGTCTATTAAGGGGATGGGATAATTAAATAGACTGGTGAAGTAGTGGAAAGAAGGTATACAAAGTAAGAGAGAAAGTTTCTAAGTGGGGTTGAGAGGGATAGATATCAAGGGGGTCCGAAGGGTACGACAGTGAGGTGAGCTCTGAGTCTTGAATCTGTCTGGACCCCACCCTAGGAATGCAAAATACATCCCATGCTTGGCAACACTCAACACAGTTGCCGGGTCAAAATCCTCTACCCCTGGCGTGAGTCGAAACTAAGCCTAACGTTGCTATCAAAATGCACGTGGCAACATCAGGCTCGTCCCAAGCTGGACTCTCCGCGCGAAGCAATGTCCCCCAGCCGGTCTCTCTCTCTCCCGCTCGTCTCCTCCCACTCTCACTAGACTTACATCTTATATATTATAATGAAACAATCAACTATCGAGAATAAAATATACTAAGATGCGTTGGTTAAGAATAAGGGCAGCTTCAAGCTGTGAAACAACATAAGAATATCCCAGACATTAGTTACATTGTCGTAGGATATATACTAAGGAAAAGCCGGCCCGCCGGCTGCCGCCAGCCGGTTTCTAAACGGCTGGGCAGCCGACGCGCGCGCATGCCCGCACGTGGCTACTATGCAGGAGCGTCACACCTCCCCCAAGATATAAGACCCTTGACTAAGTTCTTCATATCTAACAGAAAGCTTCTCATAGTACCACACACTGTTGCAACACAAGGCACTATATATAAAAAAAATAAAGACTGTTGCGCTCCACCGAGCAAGTTCAACTAACTTAGCGACAATAAGCGAAAACATTCAACTTAGATACTGCTACAACATCTTATACAAAATTCTACACGTTATAAAAATAAAGAGTTTTTATAAGGTTTTTCTTTTTTAATTTGTTTTTTTCCGGCTAAACTACAGTGACAGCCTATTTTCCTCCACACTCAACCCTCAATCCTGTGGCAGTCTAACCAACATCATCCACCCTTGATAGACAATCCGCTATCACGTTATCAGAACCGGCAATATGGCGTATGTCCAGATTATACTCCTGAAGCATGAGTGACCACCTGGTCAGCCTCATATTCCGGTTATGAACTGATTCAAGAATTTCAGAGGGTGATGATCGGTATAAACCACTACGACTGGTCCGAAAGCAGGAACATATACATCGAAGTGCCTGAGCGCCAGCACTATCGCCAGGAGTTCTTTTTCAATTACAGAGTAATTCCTTTGTGCACTATTGAATTTTTTACTGTAAAAACTCACTGGATGTTCGATACCTTCATCATCTGTCTGTAACAAGACAGCCCCAGCCCCTACGCCACTGGCATCAGTCGCCAGCTGAAAAGGTCTGCTGAAGTCCGGGGCCCTGAGTATGGGGTGGGTACATAACAGGTGTTTCACCAAGGAAAACGCCTTTGCACACTCAGGAGACCACCGGAACTTCTTGTCCTTAGCTAATAAGTCAGTTAAAGGTGCAAGTACAGTCGAATAGCCTTTGATGAAGCGTCGATAATAGCCTATCATACCTAGAAACCGCATGATTTGTTTCTTAGTCATAGGCTGGGGAAACTGATCGATGGCTTTGATCTTTGTCTGTGGAGGGCACACCTGACCCATCCCCACCTCGAACCCCAGGTACAAAACTGTGGCTTTGACAAAATCGCACTTACCCAGGTTTACCACCAAACCTGCTTCATTCAGTTATTAAAAAGCTGTCCGATGTGAGCACAGTGACTGTTAAAATCATCGTCGTATATTATGACATCATCTAGGTACACCGTACAGTTGGGAATGTCGGCTACAATGTCGTTCATTAATTTCTGAAACGTTGCAGGGGCATTTTTCAGCCCGTATGGCATAACATGGCAACGATATGTGGCACCGTCCACCATAAACCCACACACCTCTCGCGCTCGCTCAGACAAGGGCACTTGCCAATAACCCTTAACAAGGTCTATCTTAGTGAGGAACTTGGCTTTTCCTATCTTATCCACACTGTCATCCACGCGAGGGAGAGGGTAGGCATTTGTGGGGGTTAAACCATTCAACCTGCGGAAATCTATACAAAACCGCACCTTGCCATCTGGTTTGGGCTGCAGTGTGACGGGGGAAGTCCACCTTACTGCACCCTCAGAAATCAGCCCACGTTTCAGCATATAATCCAGCTCTTCCCTAAGTGCTGGTAATTTAATAGGGGGAACATCAGGCTCGTCCCAAGCTGGACTCTCCGCGCGAAGCAACGTCCCCCAGACGGTCTCTCTCTCCCGCTCGTCTCCTCCCACTCTCACTAGACTTACATCTTATATATTATAATGAAACAATCAACTATCGAGAATAAAATATACTAAGATGCATTGGTTAAGAATAAGGGCAGCTTCAAGCTGTGAAACAACATAAGAATATCCCAGACATTAGTTACATTGTCGTAGGATATATACTAAGGAAAAGCCGGCCCGCCGGCTGCCGCCAGCCAGTTTCTAAACGGCTGGGCAGCCGACGCGCGCGGATGCCCGCACGTGGCTACTGTGCAGGAGCGTCACAATCCATCCTCTAAAATTCGAGAAATGCAGTCGAGATTGATCAAATTGTTAGGTAGGCCTAGTAGTAGTAAGGTATTACCTCTTCTTCTTCTTCTTCTTCGTCTATTGAGCTTGTCCCGGAATCTGAATCTTACGATTCTTAGGGGAGAAAGGGCGAGAGAGAGGAAGCTGTTGGAGTGGCTTTGTTATGTGTCACGTGTGTCAGGATGTCCCCTGACTGGGTGCGAGCATGTGAAACATGCTAGGATGTAGGCTAATACTACTACCACACCCACCGCCGTGGCAGGGACTCGATCCCGGGTCTTGCAGATTCACACATGAGCGTGCTCACCACTCAACCGCCGCGGCGTTGACGACGAAAATCCATAAGATAAAACTCTTGAATTAAAGGGCTACGAAAAGGTCGAAAACCGATAGGGTTTAACAACGTGAAGAAAACGCAGGCTATACCGGAAAATGATGAGACGACTTGGAAACTTGATTAACAGTACGGGTTAAGGACACACATGCATATAAATGTTTATTTTATTTGAGTCTCTCCACTCTCACAATGTTGGTGGTGTAATGGTTTAGATGCTTATATTTTGGGTGAGGTGTTCCGAGTTTGAATCCCGGGAGGACCATATACTTTCATTATTTTATTAAAGTACATTGGGATGTGTAATGTATGATTAATGTTAAAAATTGGATGTTCCATAAGGTGCCGTCCTTTTAACTTTATTCTGTCTTCTTTTAGCATATTGTATTTAATTTTAAAAGGACCTCCAGCAATTAACGAGCTTCAAACTATCTCATTTGACCCTAATTTCTACTACCGGTACCTAAGATCCTTCCTATCTATCTATCTATCTATCTATTGCCTAACGCCGTGATCCCCAAAGGGGTGGCCATGAATGAACTGCCCCATGTATCTCTGTCCCCAGTCAGTCGGCGCCCCTCCTCCCAACCAGCACCGCCTTCATCCATATACTTACTCATTCCATCCTTCCATCTCTCTTTCGGTATACCTCTCCCTCTGGCCTTCCACCTCGCTCTCGTACACCCTCTTAGTAATTCTCTCCCATAGGTTCCATATGGCCGAACCATCTCAAGGTGTTCCTTTTCACACTTTCCAGTACATTTACCTCCACACCACACCTTCTTACTTCTTCATTCGTCTGTCTATTCCTCCATGTAACTCCGCACGCACACTTAAGTAACTCATTTCCACCCCTCTCACTCTTGGTCTGAGTCTCTCCACCAACGTCCATGCTTCACTTCCGTAAGTCAGTGTCGGGATTACCACACTGTCATGTAAAGACTTCTTCACTTCCATACTGACCACCCTATTTCTTGTTACTGCTTTCAGCGTTCCTACAACCCTCTTCCCCTGTTGTACCCTCTCCCACACTTCTTCATCCATAGTCCCATCTTTACTCAGCACACTGCCCAGATACTTAAATGAGCTGACAATCTCCATAGCCTGACCGTTCAACTTCACCTCACACTCTGTGGCTTCACCCCTTTCGAAGACCATAATCCTGCTCTTCCCCGCATTTACCTTCAGATTCCGTTTTTCGCACACTGATCCAAACACATTTAATTTACCAGACCCCAACTCCCATTCATTATCGCTCATCAGAACTGTATCATCAGCAAACAGCAGTACAGGTAGCTTCCACTCATTTCTCTCCCTTTTCAGCGATACATCAACATCCACTGCTCTTCCTTGTATTTCTTTCATGACTCCATCCATATATACAGTAAACAACCACGGGGACATCACACACCCCTGCTTCAACCCAACATTCAGATCAAAGAACTCGCTCTGCTCATTCTCCACACATACTGCCGCCTTTGCACCCTCATACATGCTCTTCACTGCTTTCAGCAACTTGCCCTCTACTCTGTATATTCTAAGTATTTTCCACATACCTTCTCTATCCACTCTGTCATAGGCCTTCTCTAAGTCCATATAAAGGCAACATACAGCTTTTGTTGCTTCTCCAGATGTTTCTCCACAACACAATTCAGGGTAAAAATCTGATCTACACATCCTCTTCTATCTATCTATTGCCTGACGCCGTGATCCCCGAAGGGGTGGCCACGAACGAACCGCCCCCATGCACCTCTGTCCCCAGTCAGTCGACGCCCCGCCCCCCAACCAGCACTGCCTTCGTTCATGTACTTCCTCACTCCATCCTTCCACCTCTCATTCGGTCTACCTCTCCCTCTCTGTCCCTCCACCTCGCTCTCGTACACCCTCTTAGTCATTCTCTCGCTTTCCATACGTTCCATATGGCCGAACCATCTCAAGTTGTTCCTGTTCACACTTTCCAGCACATCTACCTCCACACCACACCTCCTTCTTATTTCCTCATTAGTCCTTTTCCCTTCCTAAAATCGACCTGCTCATCATCTATTCATTTCTCCGTTCTCGCTGTCACTCTCTCAATCACTACCCTACTGTACACCTTCCATACTATGCTTAGAAGACATATTTTTCGGCGGTTACCTTCTTAAACTGCACAAAATTGTCTAAACATAGCAAAACAAAATTAAAAAGACGTCTCCGGTACAGAAGGGGTTAACCCTCGAGTTGAGTATTAACTATTGGCATAGTGTAAGTGGTGGAGTGTGTGATGTGAGTGCAGAGAGAGTTGATTCTTGATTGGAGGACTGTGAGGGATGGTGTGTAGCGCGTGTGCGTGCAGAGAGAGTGTGCATGTGGAGAAAGAGTGTTTGTCAGTAGAAAAAGAGTGTGTGCCAGTAGAGAACGAGTGTGTGTCAGTAGAGAAAGAGAGTGTGTGAGTAGATAAAGAGTGTGTGTCAGTATAGCAAGAGTGTGTGTCAGTAGAGAATGAGTGTGTCAGTAGAGAATGAGTGTGTCAGTAGAGAATGAGTGTGTCAGTAGAGAAAAAGTGTCAGTAGAGAATGAGTGTGTGTCAGTAGAGAATGAGTGTGTGTCAGTAGAGAATGAGTGTGTCAGTAGAGAATGAGTGTGTCAGTAGAGAATGAGTGTCAGTAGAGAATGAGTGTGTGTCAGTAGAGAATGAGTGTGTCAGTAGAGAATGAGTGTCAGTAGATAAAGAGTGTGTTAGTAGAGAAAAAGTGTGTTAGTAGAGAATGAGTGTGTCAGTAGAGAATGAGTGTCAGTAGAGAAAGAGTGTCAGTAGAGAATGAGTGTGTTAGTAGAGAAAGAGTGTCAGTAGAGAAAGAGTGTGTGTCAGTAGAGAATGAGTGTGTCAGTAGAGAATGAGTGTCAGTAGAGAAAGAGTGTCAGTAGAGAAAGAGTGTGTTAGTAGAGAAAAAGTGTCAGTAGAGAATGAGTGTCAGTAGAGAAAGAGTGTCATTAGAGAATGAGTGTGTGTCAGTAGAGAATGAGTGTCAGTAGAGAATGAGTGTCAGTAGAGAATGAGTGTGTGTCAGTAGAGAATGAGTGTCAGTAGAGAATGAGTGTGTCAGTAGAGAATGAGTGTCAGTAGAGAAAGAGTGTGTTAGTAGAGAAAAAGTGTCAGTAGAGAATGAGTGTGTGTCAGTAGAGAAAGAGAGTGTGTCAGTAGATAACAAGTGTGAGTCAGTAGAAAACGAGTGTGTGTGAGTGGAGTGTGTGTGAGTGGAGAGTGTGTGAGTATAGAGAAAATATATAGGCATAATAACTATTATTCCTATGTTCGAACCCGAAACTGACTCTCACAAGATACTCACAGAAGATTCATGGAAGAGGCTTATTCAGTTGAGAGAGAAGTAATGGCATGGAAGGTCTTAAAATCACCAAACTAATAGGGAAACGTCTTAGAACCTCAAAATTAACTGCAATTCTAAATGGCTTGTAGTGTGTACAAGTGTAGTGTACAAAGTTTATGGAAATTTTTACTATACTCTTGGAGTGGCTTTGGTTGTGAGTGTTGTCTGTAACCAGTCAGGTAGACCCAGCCAGCACAGTTTCGGTGACTTTCTCCGGTAGGGATTCTTGGATGTCAAATATGCACTACACGGCCCTTCAAGTCGACACATTATTTAGATTTTGTTTCCCTATAATTATATATAAAATTCTCGTCACATAAACTATTCCTGTATGATGTTTCCTAACCAAGGCTTAGTTTGAGGTGAAATAGGTCTAGGCTATCTTGTTTTAGTTGCATTGATAACATAGCACACTGAAGTTAGTTAGCCTACTTACTTTTTACTGTTTCCTTGTTGGCACTTCATACCAATAAATAATAGTTAGGCTAGGCTATAGCCTATTCTAAGTCTGATTAGAAGTTGACATTTACTCATTACAACTCATAAGTAATAGTTTAGTGAAAAAGTAGGGGGAGTATAGGCCTAGGACCAGATTTATCATAGCCTAGTCTTTTGTTAACTAGCTAGCCCTCGATTTCTAATAAAATATAATAGTTACCAATTCAAAAATATAGTTTTCTATAAAATGTATTAAAAGAAAACGACCCAGTTTTCAATATGTTATGGCTAACTATGCTATTTGAATATATCGTACCAACATACCATACAGTACACTTACGTGGCTGCTCCATTATAATAAGTAGGTAGATTGGCTGGAAGGAAGACACAGGAGAGAGCTTGAATTATATTCTTCTCTAACGCAGGGTGTCAAACGAAAGCCAAGTTCATTATTGTTAGTCTTTATTATTGTATAGGCCTATGTAAGGATAAATATATATTACATATACATATATTACATATACAATAGTATAGACTAACAATAATGAACTTGGCTCTCGTTTGACACCCTGCGTTAACGAAGAATATAATTCAACCTCTCTCCTGCGTCTTCCTTCCAGCCAATCTACCTACTTATTATAATGGAGCAGCCACGTAAGTGTACTGTATGGTACAGTATGTTGGTACGATATATTCAAATAGTTTAGTTAGCCATAACATATTGAAGACTGGGTCGTTTTCTTTTAATACATTTTATAGAAAATTATACTTTTGAATGGGTAACTATTAGATTTTATTAAAAATCGAGGGACATTATGGAAGTTTTTAGTGTCTGGGGACTATCTAGCAACTTTTCAATACCATTCTAGCATACATTTGTGCTTAAGTTTATCCTGTATTGTATTCTCATTTTGCTCTCTTTCTCCACATGATTTCCTATATGGTCTATCTATCTATTGCCTGACGCTGTGATCCCCGAAGGGGTGGCCACGAACGAACCGCCCCCATGCACCTCTGTCCCCGGTCAGTCGACGCCCCTCCCCCCAACCAGCACCGCCTTCGTTCATATACTTCCTCACTCCATCCTTCCACCTCTCTTTCAGTCTACCTCTCCCTCTCTGTCCCTCCACCTCGCTCTCCTACACCCTCTTAGTCATTCTCTCGCTTTCCATACGTTCCATATGGCCGAACCATCTCAAGTTGTTCCGTTTCACACTTTCCAGCACATCTACCTAGACACCACACCTCCTTCTTACTTCCTTATTAGTCTGTCTATCCCTCCATGTAATCCGCATGCACTTCATAGGTAATTCATTTCCACTGCTCTCACTCTTGGTCTGAGTCTCTCAACCAACGTCCATGCTTCGCTTCTGTAAGTCAGTGTCGGGATTACCACACTGTCATGCAAGGACTTCTTCACTTCCATACTGACCACCCTATTTCTTGTTACTGCTTTCAGCGTTCCTACAACCCTCTTCCCCTGTTGCACCCTCTCCCGCACTTCTTCATCCATAGTCCCATCTTTACTCAACACACTGCCCAGATACTTAAAAGAGTTGACGATCTCCATAGCCTGACCGTTCAGCTTCACCTCACACTCTGTGACTTCACCTCTTTCGAAGACCATAACCTTGCTCTTCCCCGCATTTACCTTCAAATTCCGTTTTTCGCACACTGTTCCAAACTCATTTACCAGACCCTGCAACTCCCATTCATTATCACTCATCAGAACTGTATAATCCGCAAACAGCAGTAAAGGTAGCTTCCACTCAATTCCCTCCCTTTTCAGCAATACACCAACATCCACTGCTCTTGATAGTATTTCTTTCATGACTCCATCCATATATACAGTAAACAACCACGGGGACATCACACACCCCTGTTTCAAACCAACATTCAGACCAAAGAACTCGCTCTGCTCACTCTCCACACGTACTGCCGCCTTTGCACCCTCATACATGCTCTTCACTGCTTTCAGCAACTTGCCATCTACTCTGTATATTCTAAGTACTTTCCACAAACCTTCTCTATCTACTCTGTCATAGGCCTTCTCCAAGTCCATAAAGGCAACATACACCTTTTGTTTCTTCTCCAGATATTTCTCCACAACACAATTCAGGGTAAAAATCTGATCTACACATCCTCTTCCCTTCCTAAAACCTCCCTGTTCGTCGCCTATCCATATCTCCATTCTCTCACTCTCACTCTCTCAATCACTACCCTACTGTATACCTTCCCTACTACGCTTAGAAGACATATTCCTCGGTGGTTACCACACACTCCTCTGTCCCCTTTGCCCTTGTATAGGGGGACTATTATGCCTGTCTTCCAGTCATCGGGTGCACTCCCCTTCTCCCATGCTAGTTTGCACATTTTCCATACCCATTCGATCACTATCTCACCACCATACCTCAACATTTCCCCACACACTCCATCCGTTCCTGGTGCTTTCCCCAACTTCACTCTTTTCATGGCTTCCCACACTTCTGACCTCCTGATCCCCACTCCTCCTCCACTACTTCTCTTCTTCTCCCTCCCATACCATATCCAGCTATGTTTGCTGGCTCTTCATTCCTTACATTTAGCAACTCATTGAAGTACTCCCTCAATCTTTCGACTCTCTCTTGCTTCTCGGCTAGCATTCTCCCATTCTTATCTTTCACACCCTTACTGTTTCCCTTGCTACCTTCCCTAACTTTCTTGACTTCTTTCCAGAACAGTTTCTTACTCTCCCTCCATTTTACACTCAGATTCCTTCCAAATTCCTCATCTACTCTTCTCTTACTTTCCTTCTCTACTCTCTTCACCACCCTCGTACTCTCCACGTGCCTTGCTCGTACTACCCAACCACTCGTCTACATGGTATAGTGTATTAATAGTTTTAGTGATAATTATATATCATATATGGTTATTTTAAGTTGGCTGATAATAATGAAGTAGTAATGCTGGACGATGAGAGTAGGACTACTCTATGTAAACATTTCAAGGATATCACAGATAAATATTTCGTATTTTTTGCCACAAGGCAAAGCCGCTGCCTATAGGCAGTGGGGGTGCTGGAAAACGCAGCTAAAGTCAGATTTCCACCTCCCATTGGTGAGTAGGGAGCAACAAACATCGAATGGTCTAGCCAACGGAAATGGCAAGATTACAATTTCCGAATCTGACCTCTTGACCTTATTTTAAAATCTGATTGATCAACCAACTGTATATTAATATGTAATATTATAAAGAAGATAGGGAATCTTAAACTTGAGTAAAATTGGTTAGTGATCGAACTGGTTTGTGATCAAAATGGTTTGTGCTCGAACAGGCTGTGGATGAACTGGTTTGTGATCGAAACGAATCGAAAGTGGTAGATGCTGTGGGTGTCATTGAAAGGGGTGGGTAGACGTTGAATGGGGGAGATATGGATAGGGGGAGTTGGAATGCTGGACGAGTATGGAATAGGGTCAGGTTGGAAAATATGATAATATTCATTGGGTGCGGTGCGGGTGGTTTGAGGTCGAAGGTTCTAAGTTTTATGTATCAGTGACAGTTCTGGGGTTGACTTTGATTTAGGGGTCATTATGGTTATGTCAGAGTCAGCTTGAGTAGTAAGTTCTGTCTGAGAGCTCTGGTCGGTTTGGATTCTAGCGCCTAGCGTTTTGTAACGGCGGATATGGCAGTTGCGGTAGACTCTATATTTGCCGTAGTAATCTACGACGACTTGATAACCGTTTGGATCTGAGAAATGGAGATCCCGGGGATCGTGGTTTGAGTTCATTGACTACAGTCAATTGCATCACCCTGACCTGTTCCCCTAGTGTGTATGGAATGTCTTGGGGGGGGGTCATCACATTGCAGGTCTTGGCAGTACTTTAGTTGGTATTTTTTAGATGGCCGAGAGTCCTGTCAGGCTGTGTCGTGTTGCTAATAGTGGTGGCAAGATGTCGGTGTGGTATTAATAGGGGGCTTCTCCGATGACGAGTTCATGCGGTGTTGTGCCGTCTTTTCTTGGGCAGGAGTTCATTCCCCACTGTATTATTTACACCTGAGCTGCAGACCAGTCGTCTGTGTTTAGGACTACTAGTCTGGTGCGTAGCTGGCTAAGCTAAGCTGCGGTATCTATGCTCACAGACGGAGTTGCCTTTTGACCATGTTACGATCCAGGTTCTCAAAGACACAGGGCTCTTCAACATTGGACTAGATAATGGCAAAATGCAACAACGGTAACACTAGATCCAACCCCTGCCTTAAACACTGGAAAACAAAACACCATTACCGCCCTGAGTCGTGCCTGGACCACGAGGTATCCTATGACTCGGTAACTGGTGCACACACACTAGGCTGACGCTCGATGAAACAGCCTATTCTCAAACAGTAAAAGATTACTCGTTTAGGTTACACAAAGAAAAGATAAGTAACGTGATTAATTAACGTTACGGTAGATACTCAAATAACTGGCACTCCTGTAGTAAAGAAAGTGCAATGCTAGTCCTGCAACATCAACTGGAAACTTCTGAAATAAGTCTGATGCTGGGAAGATGTTCGTAAAGAATCTTGAACAATTATAATGCAGAATACGGGTCACAATAAATACTAGGACATATAGTAATAATAGGCAGGCGAATAATAAAGACTGCGCAAAGGTAGTAATGCTCGACATCTAAAGAAATGCTTCGTGACACAACGCAATAGCCTACTAGGGTTGTGCAACTCAACAACAACCTCGGCTCAAAAGTGCAGTGAATAATAATGCTGCATACATATAATAATGGAGCTTATCTCTAACCAGTGTCTGCTCAGTTAATAAAGTCTAGCTGGGGTATCAAGGCAGGGCAACAATGGGTGAGCATGCGGCTCGTAGCCTAACGTTGTCCGAAGGTGGTATAATGAAGATTACATTATATGACGGGGATGCTCTCTTGATAAATCTAGGTCTCTAGTACCTAGTTCTATCCTGGCGATCCCTCAGAAGTCAACACAAAGAGGCAGCACTATGTTGTGAGGGACAGGCTATGGCCCTCTCACACCACAGTGCTGTGCTCGCAAAGTAAACCCACCCGAAGACAACCTAGGCTCCCACAGTACCTGTCGATGTCGTGCAGGGCTTAGCTAACACTGCACACATCGGAGACAACGACACAGTAACCCTACCCCTAGTCTAGCTTTAAATAACTAAGCAGAATCACTCAACACCCTGCCAGGGAGACATATACCGGTCTACAACCTTCCCGAGAGAGGACACACACGGAAACGTCCGTCTCTCCAAACCTCATTAAAGCCTAATACATAGAAATATCTGAGAGCTTCGCGTACAATACGACTGGCCGACGGTGAACGTCTATGCTGAAACCAGAAGGGATGTTGAGTTTAATCAAGATTAGAGAATGAGAAAGGAGAAGTCGAGAGAGAGAAATAGTATGCAAAGTGGCGAGTATGGGGGACAGAATTGCAAAGGATGTAGACGATACACGTGTCAGGCCAGCTCTGAGCTTGGTAAAAAACCATGAGGCCGCAACGGGAAGGGACTAGTTGACCACCCGGCCGCCAACGCCGTCAGCGCTCAAGCGAGCCACGTCACAGCCCACCCCCCGCTACCAGGTGTACTCCCTCACCCGCTCTCGCTCGCCTCCCACACAAGCAACATTTATATTATAGCGAATATAAAATATAAGGCGCGGTCACAGACCAAAACAAAGATCACTTCTAGACTGTCTGTGGCAACACGACACTAACGAAGAAAAGCAGATCATTCTAGGACAACTGTAGCCCATCACCCCATCCTGGCGAGCGCTAGCGAGCTGCAATGCCCCACGCAACCATTCTGCTAACGCCGGGAGGCGTCACAACCAGTAGGAGGATGAATGGGAGGTCTTGTAGCCAAATAATTTGGACAACTCCTCCCACACTTGGCCTGAAAATCAGGTGCATTGTCTTAGTGGATGGCCTGTGGAAGGTCAAAGTATGGGAAGACGTCAGTCAACAGTGTCTATGCAACTGCTAGTGCGTTTTGCTCCTTGGCTGGACACGTTACTATAAATTTAGAGTAGATGTTGACGAATGTGATCACATACTTTTGACAGATTTGGATGGAATTAGAGTCGTAATGTCCACAGCTAGTAATTGCCAAGGTTTGGATGCCGTACGTTTCCCGGAAGGCCTGAGGTTCTTGTAATGTCCTTACCTAAGGCGTAAGCCCGGCATGACTCTACCACTTTCTGGGCTGTATCAGTGGGCATGCTGGTTCAGTAAATGTTAATTAAATCCTGGATTAGCTTCTTCTGGCCAAAGTGGATGTCATTATGTTTATGTTGGGTGAGCATGTGTTCCACTTCTTCCGGTTCGGAAATGATGTGTCCAGACGAAGCATAAAGCTTGTTACCTACCCTTTCTTAACTGGTGAACATGTTGGTTGGCATCCAGTCAGGTTTCTTTTGTTGAAGCAGGGTCTGTTGTGCTGGGGTGAGGCTGTGGATGGGCAACCTTGATAGTGTGTCTGCATTAGCGTGCAGTTTAATTGGCTAGTACGCAATAACAAAGTTGAATTCCTCCAACGTTTCAGACTGGCCAGGCCTGGCTGAACACCTTGATGTCGTTTAGGTATGTCAAACAAGTTTCCCTGGTTAATCTGCTATGGACCGATTTTATCAAACGGGAATACTGTAGGTGGCTGGCCTGTTGCATAGTCCAAAGGGAAACACGTTAAATTCGAATAGTCTTCCCCCGGTAGTGGAAAAGGCAGTTTTCTGTTGATATTATTTGTGTAGGGGGATTTGCCAATATCCGTCCTGCACGTCCAGGGTGGAGAACCATTTGGAGCCGAATAGTGAATCTAGAGAATCATCAAATTCTTGGCAGGGGTATTGCATCCTTGACTGTGACGTCATTCAAGCGGCGGTAATAAATTCAGAATCGGGTGGATCCGTCCTTCTTCTTAACTATAGTGTATTCATTATAAGTAGGCCACAAATCGTGACCACTAACCTCTATAATTCATAATCGACTAGAGTAATTGAGCTAATGTTTCTACTATTTAGGAAGGGTCGGCCAGGGAATAGTTGTTGAAACTTATAGGCCATTTGCTTTAGCCCTTTTTGAGTTGCAGAGGGTCATGATTTATGGCCTACTTATAATGAATGAACTATAGTAGCACTGGTGACAACCAAGGGCTGGTCGAGGATGTGATAAATCCAGCAGCTAGCATTTTCTCTAGTTGACTGTCTTCTTCTTGTTGCTGAATGGGATTCTATTTTCTTGATGGTTGTCGAATTGGGGGGCCTGTCGTGAAGATCGGGTGGTCCAACACATGAGTTCTTCCTATGTCTTCAGCGTTCCGTGCGAATATGTCCTGAATCTCTAGCAGCACATGCATCTGTTCTTGTTGTTGTTTTTAAGTCGAGTGATTGGGCATGGCTGGCAGGAGGAGTGTGTTGAGGTTGTCATGGGTAGTGGGAGATCATCAAAGGTCTCTAAGTCACCCATTACCAATCCCTTTGGTAACGTGATAGGTTGTTCTGAGATGTTGGCTACCCGGATGGTATTTGTGTTGGCTGGCATGATGGCTGAAGTGACACATTATGGCGTGAATGGCTGCACAATTGCTGGAGAGAACACCTTGTCATTAATCATTTTGGTGTTTAGTGGAACCCAGACTTGGTGATGTGCAGGAATGGTGAGAGCACTTTCAATGACTGTCTGTGATATAATATGGATGGTGTTCACAGCTGCCTTGGTGGTAATTGCATCTATCTCTTCATCTTCTTATGTGTTTTTTTTGTGTTCATCCCAAATCCTAATCGGCAGCCCGCACAGCGAACTGGGCCTCCAATTTCTCCAGAATATCCAGGCCTAGGCATTCATCATAGCTCTGGCAATAGGAATCGAAGAAGATGAACAGATGTTAAGTCGATGTTGATGTTTCTGGCATGATCACAGGTAAGGGGCTGGTCTCAAGCTGCTCTCGACATGAATGGTTAACTTTCTCAACTATGAGTCACGTGGTCTTCCCTAAGGTCTCCTCCACTCAGGGTTGTCGCCCACCAAAGCCACTGCATGAGTAGAGTAGAGTTCAGTTTGAGAGAGTAGGTGCGTTTGATACAGAGTCATGTCAATGGTACCCCCCTCTATGTTCTTGTCACATGGTTGTACAGATTGCACTCCTTCACCCAACAATGGTACCCCCCTCTATGTTCACATGGTTGTACAGATTGCACTCCTTCACCCAACAATGGTACCCCCCTCTATGTTCACATGGTTGTACAGATTGCACTCCTTCACCCAACAATGGTACCCCCCTCTATGTTCACATGGTTGTACAGATTGCACTCCTTCACCCAACAATGGTACCCCCCTCTATGTTCACATGGTTGTACAGATTGCACTCCTTCACCCAACAAGCCATCAAAAGCTTGAACTTTTGTTTTAGTCCAAGAAATCTTTAGATTCACGGGCTCTGACTCCTCATGTAATAATGCCTTGAGGGATAGTGTGAGATTCTTGAGTGGCTCTGCTATGATCACTCCATCATCAGCAAAGTCAAGGTCAGTGATCATGTTATTACCCACTGATGCTCCACATTGGCTACAAATGAAAGTTCGGACACCAGATCAATAATCGCTATAGGTATCCGATGTAGTTGGAGAAGCTCCCAAAGTGTCTCTTGATGCATTTAGTAAAATGCTTTATTCAGATCAACATAACATGCAAGCAGCTCTCGAAACTCAAGCGGGCATTCCACAAGGACCTAGAGTGCTAGAATATGGTCCATCATAGATTCCTTAGGTGTTAAGCCAGATAGCTCTGGTCTCTGACATATTTGTAGGTGACCTCAAATTTGCAAATGTGGTGTGCGTGATGGATATGTTTAACCCTCTCAAGATACAAGGACGCGTTTCTTCCTTTTGCTCTGGCTATTAGTAGAAGATTTTATTCAGTTTAGACAGGAATTGTAGTAGTCGGAGTGATATATGAGATAGTTTACAATAATGTGTATGCTTCTGAGCTATCCCAGTGTAACCTCCTCCCCTAAAGTGAGTGGGGGGCACCCGTCTTTCAATTCCCTTCCATCCATATTCTGTCCAACTCTCTAACCTACGAGGTAAACCAATTTCCCAGTCTAAGCTTGGGAACTCTCTCCCTCACTCTGTCTTTCCCCTCATGCTATGATTTAAACTGCTTCAAGCTCTGTGTGTACAGACATTTTTACTCTAACGTACCTTGAATGTAGCTCTGTCACTCTTTCAACTATGGGGGAGACACTCGTTACAGTTTGCTTTGCCATTTGTCTCCTTCATACATATAGACAAAAAGTAATAGTTTGAGATAGTCACTACCGTCTAATGTTAGTCAGAATGAAGTGAAAAACATCCTCGATTGCTGAGAACAATATATAATGTCTCTAGAGGGATTGCTGAGAACAATATATAATGTCTCTAGAGGGATTGCTGAGAACAATATATAATGTCTCTAGAGGGATTGCTGAGAACAATATATAATGTCTCTAGAGGGATTGCTGAGAACAATATATAATGTCTCTAGAGGGATTGCTGAGAACAATATATAATGTCTCTAGAGGGATTGCTGAGAACAATATATAATGTCTCTAGAGGGATTGCTGAGAACAATATATAATGTCTCTAGAGGGATTGCTGAGAACAATATATAATGTCTCTAGAGGGATTGCTGAGAACAATATATAATGTCTCTAGAGGGATTGCTGAGAACAATATATAATGTCTCTAGAGGGATTGTATGTACAGTACATGGTTTTGTAGTTAAGGGGGCTCAGACGGTATTGTGCAGCATAATTTACTGGTTCGGCTCAATGGTTTAAGGAAGGGGTTTAGTTTGCTCTCTAAACCTCTATCAAACTTTAAAAAACACCCACATGGCACCCCTTGGATATAAATTTAAAAAATTTCGGTAGAAAAATGTCCCGGCCGAAGGCCGATTCCTCTTGAAATATAGGCTCGCTATCGCTCGCCAGGAAAAAAATCGACACCTAAATGGCACGAAATGGCTTAATATTGTCAAAGAAATAGGGCAAAAGGTCTGAAAATCGCTAACAAATTGGGCGAATGTCTTGAAATCTCATAACTAATAGGGCTAAACATGAGGGAGGAGGAGGACTCGAAAAATCAACTGCCTCCCCTTAATCTGGGGCTCATCTGATACCCCTGGTGTGTGAAAGAGAAACAATAAATTAAGTTATTAAATGTTGATATGAATACGATCGATCGCGATGAATTATAAGAAACAATAATTATGAAATGCTGCAATTAATTATGAATACCGGCATTGTAGATTGATTATGAATACCGGCATTGTAGATTGATTATGAATACCGGCATTGTAGATTAATTATGAATACCGGCATTGTAGATTAATTATGAATACCGGCATTGTAGATTAATTATGAATACCGGCATTGTAGATTAATTATGAATACCGGCATTGTAGATTGGGTTTAAATTGCATGTAGGTCTTCTGTATTTATGGAATAGCAATACCCACATGATAATTATTGTAGTTTTGATAAAGATCACATTTACCTTATGCTGTTTACTTAAGAATAGCAAAATGGTTCTGGTTTTACTTAAGGGGAGGTATTTAGTTTGTTCCCTAGACCTCCATCAAGCTTAAAATTACACCCCCTTGAGTCCCTTTCAAGATAAATTTGTACATTTTTCGGTAGAAAAATGTCTCGGCCGAAGGCCGGTTCCTCTTAAATTACAGGCTCCCTATCGCTCGCCAGGATAAAATCTACACCTGAATTGCACGAAAGGTCTTAATATGGGGTGAAAGTTCTTAAAATCGCTAAACTAATGGGGCAAACGTTTTATAATATCAAAAGCAATGGGGCTAAACATGAGGGAGAAAGAGGTCAAGAAAAAATCTCTCAAGTGGATATCTCCCCTTAACCACACATTCTTCTATGTGCATATACTGTAGATTACCCAAAACTGTATTATTTTATAAAATATATGTTTTGACTAGTGCATTGCTCTCCAATTACATATCTATCTATTTTTATGTTCAGAGTTCTCACTGTATGTATGTATGTATGTATGTATGTATGTATGTATGTATGTATGTTTATTACAGTATGAGTACGAACGTGCATAACACAACATATGGATATAAACGTATGAATACTTCTTAGAGTCAATATGTCTATAACAACAGTACCGTATGTGTATATTTATTCAGACGATGATTCAATGACTATAGTCCGTTCATTCTAGGTTGGGCAGACATCGTAACCTCTAACCTCTCATAACTCAAAAACGACTAGAGTAATCGAGCTAATATGTCTACCAAATAGGAAGACTTGGCTAGGGAATAGGTGTAAAAATTGACGGCTCATTTGCTCTAGCCCTGTTTGAGTGACAGAGGTTAGAGGTTAGGATTTGTGCCCAGCCTAGAATGAACGGACTATATATTATTTGGCACCTCTATTAACCTACCAACTAATTAACCACGTCAACCTTAAGGGGGAATAGTTCACTTTTTGGTCGATTTTTGCATGTATTCATTATTTTTGCATGTATTCATTTTTGTTGCATGTATTCATGTATTTTGTTGCATGTATTTTGTTGCATGTATTCGGGACATTTTTCTACCGAAAAATGTACAAATTAATCTTGAAAGGGGCTCAAGGGGGGTGTAATTTTAAGCTTGATGAAAACGTAGGGAACAAACTAAATACCTCCCCTTAATATAGCCCCATGATTCACCAAATATAACCAGGACTCTGACTCATCCATCAAACCTACATTCTAATTATTAAGGGGGGGTCACCTGCTTGTTTTTATCTTTCTCTCCTTTTCTCTCTTTCCCTGGCTTGTATCCATTCGGCCCCATTCAGCCTACTGTTTTAAGATGTTTATCCCCATCCAGGTGTCGATTTCTTCCTGGCGAGCGATAGCGAGCCAGCATTGTATGGAGACATCCGGCTTCGATGGAGACATTTTTCAATCGAAAAATGTACAAATTTAGCTTGCTGTCAAACCAAAAATATATATATTATGCTGGCTCGCTACCGCTCGCCAGAAAATATTGACATCTGGATGGGGGTAAACGTCTTAAAACAGAAGGCTGAATGGGGCCGAATGGATACAAGCCAAAGAGAGAGAGAGATAGAGAAAACAAGCGAGGCGGGCTCCCTTAACGCCTATATAACCTACCCCCCCCCCCCCCCTCCCTCTAACCCCCTGCGAGTGAATCATAGGGAGCGGTGCCCCCCACGAGCCAATACCTGAGCTGTCAACAGTTGCACCTGCTTTGGGGGAGCTAGGTGATGAACTCTTCTTTTCGCTTCGTAAATATTGGAGTTTTCTTTCTTTATATATATATAGTGTGCGAGGAATGGCTGAGAGAGAGAGAGAGAGAGAGAGAGAGAGAGAGAGAGAGAGAGAGGGTGAGAGAGAGAGAGAGAGGATAACATAAGCTTATAAATATGGCTACTTATGGTTCCCGTAATGCGCGCGCGCGCACACACACACACACTATAAACGTAAAATAAGCCTGTATATATCTAAGAGAGAGAGAGAGAGAGAGAGTCTATAAACACACTTGACGTTACACACCCATCACACTTCATCCCCTACACTTATCAGCACACACACACACACATACACAGACACAGACACACACATACACACCATCCCCAATGAATAAATAATGATTTTCTTTGATATGTAGTATGTTGTGTATTTTCTTTGATATGTAGTATGTTGTGTATTTTCTTTGATATGTAGTATGTTGTGTATTTTCTTTGATATGTAGTATGTTGTGTATTTTCTTTGATATGTAGTATGTTGTGTATTCAGTTGATGATCATGACCTATGCTTAGCCTTAGCATCAGCATAGGATTGAACTAGGAATGTCGTATGTTCAATTTATAATACACTATACTCTGTTTCATTTCAACTGATGGTAAATTGAATCCCTTAGCAGCTAATTTATCGATACTTAATGGAAAAATATATAACCACTATTTGTCTGTATCATATTAAGACCAAGTTTATATAATTAGCACCATATTTCACTATACAATCTTCAAAATAACTGAGACATCTTGATGGGAACTTTGCAATATACCGTCAGTTGAAAATAAACAGGGTATAGTTATATAGTTAGCTACGTGTACTCTACAGTGATTTGGTACAATATGGGCTAGTAGTTGCGTAACAACATTTCTACCGCAGTTTTTCGGATTTAAAGTGAAACTTTTCATTTTCTGCAGTATACCTTAAAAGTGCTTGGATATATAAAGCTTACATATACAGTGTGTTTACTGTTACATAATATATAGTGTTTACTATTACATAATAGAGTGTATACTATTACATGTACAGTGTTTACTATTACATATACAGTGTGTTTACTATTACATGTACAGTGTGTTTACTATTACATATACAGTGTTTACTATTACATATACAGTGTGTTTACTATTACATATACAGTGTTTACTATTACATATACAGTGTGTTTACTATTACATATACAGTGTGTTTACTATTACATATACAGTGTTTACAATTAAATATACAGTGTGTTTACTATTACATATACAGTGTTTACTATTACATATATAGTGTGTTTACTAATACATATACATGTTTACTATTACATAATTCAGTGTTTACTATTACATATACAGTGTATACTATTACATGTAAAGTGTTTACTATTACATATACAGTGTGTTTACTATTACATATACAGTGTTTACTATTGCATATACAGTGTTTACTATTACATATACAGTGCTTACTATTACATATACAGTGTTTACTATTACACATATAGTGTTAACTATTACATATACAGTGTTACTATTACATATACAGTGTGAACTATTACATGTACAGTGTTTACTATTACATAATTATACAGTGTGTTTACTATTACATATACAGTTAACTATTACATGTATAGTGTTTACTATTACATATACAGTGTGTTTACTATTACATATATAGAGTTTACTATTACATATACAGTGTTTACTATTACATATACAGTGTTTACTATTACATATACAGTGTTTACTAAATACAGTGTTTACTATTACATCATAGTGTTTACTATTACATATACAGTGTTTACTATTACATATACAGTGTGTTTACTATTACATATATAGAGTTTACTATTACATATACAGTGTTTACTATTACTTATACAGAGTATACTATTACATATACAGTGTTTACTATTACATATACAGTGTGTTTACTATTACATATATAGAGTTTACTATTACATATACAGTGTTTACTATTACATATACAGTGTTTACTATTACATATACAGTGTTTACTATTACATATACAGTGTTACTATTACATATAGTGTATACTATTACATATACAGTGGTTACTATTACATATACAGTGTTTACTATTACATATACAGTGTTACTATTACATATAGTGTTTACTATTACATATACAGTGTTTACTATTACATATACAGAGTGTTTACTATTACATATACAGAGTGTTTACTATTACATATAAAGTGTTTACTATTACATATACAGAGTGTTTACTATTACATATACAGAGTGTTTACTATTACATATACAGAGTGTTTACTATTACATATAAAGTGTTTACTATTACATATACAGAGTGTTTACTATTACATATACAGTGTGTTTACTATTACATATACAGAGTGTTTACTATTACATATAAAGTGTTTACTATTACATATACAGTGTGTTTACTATTACATATACAGTGTGTTTACTATTACATATATAGTGTTTCCTATTACATATACAGTGTGTTTACTATTACATATATAGTGTTTACTATTACATATACAGTGTGTTTACTATTACATATACAGAGTGTTTACTATTACATATACAGTGTGTTTACTATTACATATACAGTGTGTTTACTATTACATATATAGTGTTTACTATTACATATACAGTGTGTTTACTATTACATATATAGTGTTTACTATTACATATACAGTGTGTTTACTATTACATATATAGTGTTTACTATTACATATACAGTGTTTACTATTACATATACAGTGTGTTTACTATTACATATACAGTGTTTACTATTGCATATACAGTGTTTACTATTACATATACAGTGCTTACTATTACATATACAGTGTTTACTATTACACATATAGTGTTAACTATTACATATACAGTGTTACTATTACATATACAGTGTGAACTATTACATGTACAGTGTTTACTATTACATAATTATACAGTGTGTTTACTATTACATATACAGTGTTAACTATTACATGTATAGTGTTTACTATTACATATACAGTGTGTTTACTATTACATATATAGAGTTTACTATTACATATACAGTGTTTACTATTACATATACAGTGTTTACTATTACATATACAGTGTTTACTATTACATATACAGTGTTTACTATTACATCATAGTGTTTACTATTACATATACAGTGTTTACTATTACATATACAGTGTGTTTACTATTACATATATAGAGTTTACTATTACATATACAGTGTTTACTATTACATATACAGTGTTTACTATTACATATACAGTGTTTACTATTACATATACAGTGTTTACTATTACATCATAGTGTTTACTATTACATATACAGTGTTTACTATTACATATACAGTGTGTTTACTATTACATATATAGAGTTTACTATTACATATACAGTGTTTACTATTACATATACAGTGTTTACTATTACATATACAGTGTTTACTATTACATATACAGTGTTACTATTACATATAGTGTATACTATTACATATACATAACATAAGAACATAAGAAAATGGGAGTCTGCAGAAAGCCGATTGGCCTAAGCAAGGCAGATCCCTGTCCCACACAACCCCAATTACAAAGCCCAATTATAGGCTCAACACTCTAATACCCTGAGGATCATCTTACCAAAACGGTTAGAGATTAACGCAGGATTACGGGGGTCTGCAGAGCGCTGATTGGCCCAACCCTGCTGATCCCCCTTCACACCCAACCCTTCTCGTCCATATGCTTATCCAATTTTATCTTAAAGCTCCCTATCGTTTTTAATCCCACTATAGCACTTGGTAGTCCATTCCACCCATCTACAACTCTGTTACCAAACCAATATTTGCCTATATCTTTTCTGAAACGAAATTTATCTAATTTGAAACCATTGGTACGAGTTCTTTCGCTATCACTGAGCTTTAGTACATTTGTCATGTCCCCTTTGTTAATCCCACTAACCCACTTGAACACCTCTATCATATCCCCTCTAACTCTGCGTCTCTCTAACGAATGTAAGCCTAATTTCTTCAACCTTTCTTTATACGGAAGATTTCTAATATTATGGATCATTTTTGTCATTCTACGTTGTACTCTCTCCAATGAATCTATGTCCATTCTGTAATAAGGACACCAAAATTGAACAGCATAATCCATATGGGGTCTCACTAATGACAAGTAAAGTTTTAAGATAACATCAGCAGTTCTGTTACTCACACTCCTTGAGATGAACCCGAGAATCCTGTTTGCCTTGTTTCGAACGCTTATACACTGTTGTCTAGGCTTCAAATCATTGCTAACAAACACACCTAGATCTTTCTCACAATTCGAGTTTTCTAATTCCACATTAGCTAGTTTATATTTAACATTTGTATGCATCTTCCCTATCTTTAATACCTTGCATTTGTCAATGTTAAACTTCATCTGCCAATTTACTGACCATTCGTGTAAGGTATCTAGATCCCTTTGGAGGCACTCTATATCTCTATCTGAATCAATTGTTCTCCCCATCTTGGTATCGTCTGCAAATTTACTTATCCTACTAGTTATACCTAAATCAAGGTCATTTATGTATATAACAAACAACAGAGGACCTAATACAGATCCCTGGGGGACACCACTTTTGACTGCTCCCCATTCTGACTTCGTACCATTTATGCTGACTCTCTGCTTCCTACCAATTAGCCATGACCTAATCCATCCCAACAACGCCCCACCTATTCCATGCGCCTCAACCTTTCTCATCAATCTCTCGTGGGGGACTCTGTCGAAAGCTTTACTGAAATCTAAATATATTATATCATATGACTTGTCATTATCTACTGCTTCATATACCTCTGAGAAAAAACTAAGCAAATTAGTAAGGCAAGAACGTCCCTGAGTGAATCCATGCTGAGAAGAATTTATTAAATTAAATGTATCTAAGTGGTTTCTAATTTTACTAGCAATAATTGACTCTAGTAGCTTTCCTATGATTGATGTAAGACTAATGGGACGGTAATTGGATGCTATTGATTTGTCACCTTTTTTGAAGATCGGAACTACGTTTGCAAGCTTCCAAGCTTCTGGAACTATACCTGTCTCCAATGACTTGTTAAATAAAAATGTTAATGGGTAACTTAACTCATCCCTACATTCTTTTAATACTCTAGCATATACCTCATCAGGACCAGGCGATTTATGAGGTTTCAGTCTGTCAATTTCCTTAAGCACATCATTTCTACTTATAGTAACCGTACTTAACCTATTTTCTATACTATCGCTATATACCTTACGGACTTCTGGAAACTGTGCCAAATTTTCATTAGTGAAAACGGAAAGAAATTGACCATTTAATGTACTGCACATTTCTAAATCATTTTCTGTCATTTCTCCTATCGAAGTTTTAAGGGGACCAATTACATCTCTAACCTTGGATTTATATAGTTGGTAAAAAGCTTTAGGATTATTTTTTGAGTCATTGGCAACCTTAATTTCATAATTTCTTTTTTCTTTCCTAATATCCTTTTTTACCTGTCTTGATAGATTCTGATAGTAAGCAAGTAGGTGAATTTCGCCTTTTCTAATTTTTCTATATATTCCTCTCTTTTGTCCTAGAAGATCTAATAGTCTATTATTCATCCATTTGGGTTGGTTCTGTGTTGATCTAAATTTTCTTTTGGGGATGTATTTATTTTGTGCATTGAATACTGACTTGATAAAATTATCGTATGTATCTACCAAGGTTGACGTCTCTTCCTGACTTAAGATGACAGGTGCCTGAGAAGGGGTACACTCATTTGGACACCTGGATCGACTTAATTTTTTGACCATAGGGTCCGCTAATAGGGCTCTTCTTAACCCACCATAATTGGCTTTTCTAAAGTCAGGTATTAATGTTGTATTCTCTCTGGTATTACCTTTCCATTGTATATTAAAATACACAGAATTGTGGTCACTATTTCCTAGGTGGTCCCCTATCTCTACATTATGGTCCCCTATCTCTACATTATATATAACAGTGGTTACTATTACATATACAGTGTTTACTATTACATATACAGTGTTACTATTACATATAGTGTTTACTATTACATATACAGTGTTTACTATTACATATACAGAGTGTTTACTATTACATATACAGAGTGTTTACTATTACATATAAAGTGTTTACTATTACATATACAGAGTGTTTACTATTACATATACAGAGTGTTTACTATTACATATACAGAGTGTTTACTATTACATATAAAGTGTTTACTATTACATATACAGAGTGTTTACTATTACATATACAGTGTGTTTACTATTACATATACAGAGTGTTTACTATTACATATAAAGTGTTTACTATTACATATACAGTGTGTTTACTATTACATATACAGTGTGTTTACTATTACATATATAGTGTTTACTATTACATATACAGTGTGTTTACTATTACATATATAGTGTTTACTATTACATATACAGTGTGTTTACTATTACATATACAGAGTGTTTACTATTACATATACAGTGTGTTTACTATTACATATACAGTGTGTTTACTATTACATATATAGTGTTTACTATTACATATACAGTGTGTTTACTATTACATATATAGTGTTTACTATTACATATACAGTGTGTTTTCTATTACATATATAGTGTTTACTATTACATATACAGTGTTTACTATTACATATACAGTGTTTACTATTACATATACAGAGTGTTTACTATTACGTATACAGAGTGTTTACTATTACATATACAGAGTGTTTACTATTACATATAGTGTGTTTACTATTACATATATAGTGTTTACTATTACATATACAGTGTGTTTACTATTACATATATAGTGTTTACTATTACATATACAGTGTGTTTACTATTACATATATAGTGTTTACTAGTATATATACAGAGTGTTTACTATTACATATACAGTGTTTACTATTACATATACAGTGTTTACTATTACATATACAGTGTTTACTATTACATATACAGAGTGTTTACTATTACCTATACAGTGTTTACTATTACATATACAGTGTGTTTACTATTACATATAGTGTTTACTATTACATATACAGTGTTTACTATTACATATACAGTGTGTTTACTATTACATATAGTGTTTACTATTACATATACAGTGTTTACTATTACATATACAGTGTTTACTATTACATATACAGAGTGTTTACTATTACCTATACAGTGTTTACTATTACATATACAGTGTTTACTATTACCTATACAGTGTTTACTATTACATATATAGTGTTTACTATTACATATAGTGTTTACTATTACATATACAGTGTTTACTATTACATATACAGAGTGTTTACTATTACCTATACAGTGTTTACTATTACATATATAGTGTTTACTATTACATATACAGAGTGTTTATGTAATAAACATATACAGAGTGTTTACTATTATATAGTGTTTACTATATACAGAGTGTTTACTATTACATATAGTGTGTTTACTATTACATATATAGTGTTTACTATTACATATACAGTGTGTTTACTATTACATATATAGTGTTTACTATTACATATACAGTGTGTTTACTATTACATATATAGTGTTTACTATTACATATACAGAGTGTTTACTATTACATATACAGTGTTTACTATTACATATACAGTGTGTTTACTATTACATATAGTGTTTACTATTACATATACAGTGTTTACTATTACATATACAGTGTGTTTACTATTACATATAGTGTTTACTATTACATATACAGTGTTTACTATTACATATACAGAGTGTTTTCCTATTACATAGTCAGAGTGTTTACTATTACATATAGTGTGTTTACTATTACATATATAGTGTTTACTATTACATATACAGTGTGTTTACTATTACATATATAGTGTTTACTATTACATATACAGTGTTTACTATTACATATACAGAGTGTTTACTATTACATATACAGAGTGTTTACTATTACATATAGTGTTTACTATTACATGTACAGTGTTAACTATTACATATACAGTGTGTTTACTATTACATAAACAGAGTGTTTACTATTACATATACAGTGTTTACTATTACATATAGTGTGTTTACTATTACATATATAGTGTTTACTATTACATATACAGTGTGTTTACTATTACATATAGAGTGTTTACTATTACATATAGTGTGTTTACTATTACATATATAGTGTTTACTATTACATATACAGTGTTTACTATTACATATACAGTGTATTTACTATTACATAATATACAGTGTGTTTACTATTACATGTACAGTGTTTACTATTACATATACAGTGTGTTTACTATTACATAATTATACAGAGTGTTTACTATTACATATACAGTGTGTTTACTATTACATATACAGTGTTTACTATTACATATACAGTGTGTTTACTATTACATATACAGAGTGTTTACTATTACATATTACATATACAGTGTTTACTATTACATATACATAATTATATGCACGTTACACAACCACAATCTCTCCTCTCCTGTACCTACTGTACCTGTACCTACACACACACACACACAAACACACACACACACACTCACACACACACACACACACACACACACACACACACACACACACACACACACACGTTTTATCAGCCAGACGAGACAGGAAATCCACACTCTCGTCCCCCTACACACGTCACACCCACGTCACCTCGTCAGGACCAATAGACGTTCCCGAGTTGACGCTGTTTGGCACCCTCCTCCCTTTTCACACACACTTGACGTATTCGGAGCGGAAACAGACGAACGAATTCACGCTGATACGAAGAGCAGAGATGATAACACACGAGAGAGAGAGAGAGAGAGAGAGATTGGGTGATTTACACAAAATCTTAAAGATCACATAAACATTTTTTTGTTCTATGGAGGTGGTCTGATCTTAAATACTAGGGGACAGTGTATCCCTCATATTGTATTGAATATTAACTCCTTCAGACATATATAACGCTACCGCGTCATATGGCCGAGTGCGCCAAAAACTCATATGACGCTAGTGCGTCATATGGACTTATCTTCATGGCTCGCTAATAAGTTATATGACGCTCTAGCGTCATATGGAGCTCAGTAAGTCCGATAAGTTAGCTTACGATAAAACCGTTGGTGGCAACCTCAGCCACCTCCGATAATTCTAACGGCCGCAGTGTTGTTGTGAGTGTAGTGCGAGACGGTGGCAAGGATACCGGGCTCCCGCCTCCGTAGACATACTGGAACATAATATGTCTGAAGGAGTTAGTATTGAATGTTAGTAGTTTTCCCCCAGACATATATGACGCGA
>CM064527.1:5892765-5932765 GCA_032716605.1 Paralithodes platypus
AGGGTGCATCGTAATGTTTAGGTGATATTTCGAAGCGTTTAGTTTAGATAGTTGCTGATTGATAGCTATTTTCAAAAGGTTTGATGTATTTCTTAAGATTTTAGTATTTTTTTGTTTATGTGATAGTTTTGTTTAGGCGATTAGTGTAGGACAATTATTAATGATTAGATGTAATGTTTGTACTTAAATTATTAATGATTAGATGTAATGTTTGTACTTAAATTTAGACTGAGTGGTTGCCGGTATTTGTAATCTAGGCAAACCAAATAAGTTTAAGGGGGATCAGCGGCTTTTTGTTTATATTTATCTTCTTTTCTCTCTATCCCTGGCTTGTATCCATTCGGCCCCATTCAGCCAACTGTTTTAAGACGTTTATCCCAATCCAGGTGTCGATTTCTTCCTGTCGAGCGATAGCAAGCCAGCATTGTATGGAGAAATCCGGCTTCGCCGGAGAAATTTTTCTATCGAAAAATGTAAAAATTTAGCTTGCTGTTAAAACAAAAATATATATATATGCTGGCTCGCTACCGCTCGCCAGGAAAATATTGACACCTGGATGGGGGTAAACGTCTTAAAACAGTAGGCTGAATGGGGCCGAATGGATACAAGCCAAAGAGAGAGGGAGAGAAAGAGAAAAAAGCGAGGTGGGCTCCCTTAATGCGTTACTGTGTTTTACTATGCTTGATAACATTCAGTGAATGGATCCGCTTTTACTTTGCATTAATTTTAGGTTTCAATTTGTGTTTAACCCGTACAGCCCCAGCGACGCGTCTGACGCGTCGGCGATGTATGTAACGCACAGCCCCAGAGACGCGCCTGACGCGTCACCCTAATTGCGCCGACCGCGCGCATTAACCTGTTTTTTTGGGATAATTGCCTTCAATTTTTTACTCTTGTAAAATCCGTTTTCGGGGGCTCTGTAGGACCATTTTTTAAGCTTTTTGAGCGGTTTTTCGTGGTTTTTCCTTCATTCCTAACCCATTCGCTATTGTTTCTGGAATAAAACCATTTTTTGAAAACCGGCCGGGTTCTGGTGCGCAAACATTACAAAACTAGCCGGGGCTCCACGGGTTAAGGATCAAGTGTTAACCTGATGATGGCTTCCCTGTTGTGGGCCGAACATTTGTAAACACAAGAAAATTGAAACGAAGTAAGTAACAATAAAGATGCCGGTAAGTACAGCTTTAACTCTTTTAGGGAAGGATGTAGTTAGCGGGTGTACCACTACCGACATACAACATAAATCATCTATAAATACTCTTAATCAAATAAATACTTATAAATCTATAATACTAGGTTAGGTTAGGTTGTTTGGTTAGGGTAATGTATTTTTGTATCCAAAGGCAGTCAATATAGACGGGAACATGATGGTGAGCGTCCGCGTAGTGTAAACAAGACGGGCGGTACACCCGGTAACTACATTCTTGCCCTCTTTTAATATGCTTACTATGGAAATTAGGGTTCTCTAGGTTTGTGAATTATATTACAGATCATCTATAGCATTTCCATATGGCCACAAATACCCCCTTCTTTCTCTGTAATTACTTTAAGGGGGGTGACCTGTGTTTGTTCTGTCCTTTTCTATCTTTCTCTGGCTTGTATCCATTTGGCCCCATTCAGCCTACTGTTTTAAGACGTTTATCCCCATCCAGGTGTAATTTTTTTACTGGTGAGCGGTAGCGAGCCAGCATTTTTTTTTTTTTTGTTAGACAGCAGGCTAAATTTGTACATTTTTCGATAGAAAAATTTCTCCGGCAAAGCCGGATTTCTTCATATAATGCTGGCTCGCTATCGCTTGCCAGGAAGAAATCGACACCTAGATGGGGATAAACGTCTTAAAATAGTTGGCTGAATGGGGCCGAATGAATACAAGCCAGAGAAAGAGAGAAAAGGACAGAAATAACAAAAAGCAGGTCACCCCCCTTAAAGCCTTCCAATACAATCAATCTCTCATCATGTTTTTCTCAGCTTCGAGAAAATTGGTTGGGGATACTGGTTGGAGGGAATGACGGTGTGGGGAATCCTGGGGAAGGTTGATGGGTAATTGTGGTGTGGGTCGTTGTGGAAAACTAGTTGAACGGTGTAAGGCAGAGTCATCAGCATATGAGTGGATATAGGATTAGAGGAACTGTTGAAAAGAGCATTATGGGGAGGTTTCCACTTGAGGGATTTTTTTCTTGACTCCTTTCTCCCTCATGTTTAGCCCCATTGCTTTTCTATTTTTAAGACGTTCGCCCCGTTATTTTGACGATTTTAAGAACTTTCGACCCATTTCTGTCAATTTTAAGACCTTTCGTGCCATTTAGGTGTCGATTTTATCCTGGCGAGCGATAGCGAGCCTGTAATTTAAGAGGAACCGGCCTTCAGCCGGGACATTTTTCTACCGAAAAATGTACAAATTTATCTTGAAAGGGGCTCAAGGGGGTGTAATCTTAAGCTTGATGGATACCTAGAGACCAAACTAAAAACCTCCCCTTAATGAATATTGGAAAAAGAACTGGAGACAGGACAGATCCCCGAGGAACACCGGAGTTGATAGTTTGAGGAAGTGAGTGATGGCCATGCAGAGAAGACATTTTAGATACAGACACAGATAGAGGCGGGATGGAAACCGAAGGAGGGTATAGTTAGAAAGTAGATATTTGGGTAAGAGTTGCGTTATCGGGCGTACCACTACCGACATACAGCATCAACTCGACCTCTCTAAAACATTAAGGAGAGGTATTTAGTTTGTTCCCTAGACCTCCATCAATCTTAAAATTACACCCCCTTGAGTCCCTTTCAAGATAAATTTGTACATTTTTCGGTAGAAAAATGTCCCGGCCGAAGGCCGGTTCCTCTTAAATTACAGGCTCGCTATCGCTCGCCAGGATAAAATCGACACCTGAATTGCACAAAAGGTCTTAATATGGGGTGAAAGTTCTTAAAATCGCTAAACTAATGGGGCAAACGTTTTATAATCTCAAAAGCAATGGGGCTAAACATGAGGGAGAAAGGGGTCAAGACAAAAATCCCTCAAGTGGAGATCTCCCCTTAACCTAACCAAACAACCTAACCTAACCACCTATTTATCATGTAGTAATGAGAATACTAGGTTAGGTTAGGCTTTTTTAGTTAGGTTAAGTATTTATAGATGATTTAAATGTTGTATGTCGGTAGTCGTACGACGCCCGATAACGCAACTCTTACCGAGATTATGTGCTAGACTCTATCGAAGGCTTTCAATATGTCTAGCGCAATAGAAAAGGTCTCTCTCACCCAAGTCCCGAAAGGTCTCTCTCACCCAAGTCCCGAAAGGAGCTTGACCAAGAGTTAGTAAGACAAGAAAGATGATCACCAATAGAGAAGTCTTTTAGGGGAGGTTTTTAGTTGATTCCCTAGACTTCCATCAAACTTAAAATTACTCCCCCTAGACCCCCTTTCAAGATAAATTTGTACATTTTTCGGTAGAAAAATGTCCCGGCCGAAGGCCGATTCCCCTTAAATTACAGGCGCCCTATCGCTCGCCAGGAAAAAACCGACACCTACTGTAAATGGCACGAATGGTCTTAAAATTGACAGAAATGGGGCGAGGGTTCTTAAAATCGCCAAACTAATGGGTCGAACGTCTTAAAATCTCAAAAGCAATGGGGCTAAACATGAGGGAGAAAGGGGTCCAGAAAAAAATCCTCCAGGTGGAAATCTCCCCTTAACCCGTTGAGTACCAGCGACGTGTTTTCTATTGTATTCTAGCTAGAGGATATTACGCAGCTTAGGAAGGATCCCATTAGTTTAGCGATTTTAAGAACTTTCACCCCATATTAAGACCTTTGGTGCAATTCAGGTGTCGATTTTATCCTGGCGAGCGATAGCGAGCCTGTAATTTAAGAGGAACCGGCTTTCAGCCGGGACATTTTTCTACCGAAAAATGTACAAATTTATCTTGAAAGGGGGTCTAGGGGGTGTAATTTTAAGATTGATGGAATTCTAGGGAACGAACTAAAAACCTCCCCTTAAGGAAGCCGTAGTGCTGGTCTGAAAGTAGACCATGGGAAGACAAATGCTGAGCTTAAGAACATTTGAATTAAGAATATATTCGAAAAATTTAGAGATACAAGAAATGAGAGCAATGGGATGATAGTTGGAGGGTTCAGAGCGGTCACCATTCTTTTGGACAGGTTGAATGAGAGCAAACTTTCACCAAGAAGGGAAGATGCTTGAGGAATGACAGAGATGGAACAGTCACCTAAGGCAGGTTAAGGGGAGATTTCCACTTGAGGGACGTTTTTCTTGAGCCCTTTCTCCCTCATGTCTAGCCCCATTGCTTTTGATATTTTAAGACGTTTGCGCCATTAGTTTGGTGATTTTTAAGAATTTCCGCTCCATTCTGTCAATTTTAAGACCTTTCGTGCCATTTAGGTGTCTATTTTATCCTGGCGAGCGATAGCGAGCCTGTAATTTAAGAGTAATCGGCCTTCGGCCGGGACATTTTTCTACCAAAAAAATTACAAATTTATCTTGAAAGGGGGTCAAGGGGGTGAAATTTTAAGATTGCTGGAGGAGTAGGAAACAAACTAGAAACCTCCCCTTAAGGCTTAAAGGTTGGTAAGCTTTTGTCACGCCGTATACTGTATACATATTACATTATATATACATACTGTATATATAACATAACCTTGATATAAGTTAACTTACGAGACTAAGAAATACGCACGCTAATAACTAGTAGAACTGTATGGGGAATATTGTAGGGCCATGTATAATAATATATATAAATTACACTTGAATCAATCGTATTATATATGCATGTCCGCTATGTATTGTTAATTATACGTATTTAACCAGAGAGTGTGAGTGAGTGAGTGAGTGAGTGAGTGAGTGAGGTATATACAGTACAGTTTGCCAGGCCATAGAGACCTTCAGTTTTATCACCAGGAGGTAACTGCGCCACCTGCCATATCTCCACCTGTCCCATCTCCACCTGCCTTACCTATGCCTAATCTAACTATACACCTGTCACACCTACACCTGCCGTACCTACACCTGCTCTAACTACACACCTGTCCCGTCTCCACCTGCCGTACCTACACCTGCTGTAAATACACACCTGTCACACTTACACCTGTCCTATCTCCACCTGCCGTACCTACACCTGCTCTAAATACACACCTGTCACACCTACACCTGTCCTATCTCCACCTGCCGTACCTACACCTGCTCTAAATACACACCTGTCACACCTACACCTGTCCTATCTCCACCTGCCGTACCTACACCTGCTCTAAATACACACCTGTCACACCTACACCTGTCCTATCTCCACCTGCCGTACCTAGACCTGCTCTAAATACACACCTGTCACATTTACACCTGTCCTATCTCCACCTGCCGTACCTACACCTGCTCTAAATACACACCTGTCACACTTACATCTGTCCTATCTCCACCTGCCGTACCTACACCTGCTCGTATTATACATCAGTCACACCTACACCTGTCCCAACTTCACCTGCCGTACCTACACCTGTTATTTCTAAACACCTGGCATACCTACACCTGTCGCACCTACACCTGTTCTGTCTATACAGCTGCCGTACCTACACCCGCCATACCTATTCCTAATCTAACTATACACCGTCACATCTACTCCTGCCTTACTTACAACTGCTCTAACTACACACCTGCCACACCTACACCTGTCCCATCTCCACCTGCCGTACCTACACCTGTTCTTTCTATACACCTGTCACACCTACACCTGCCGTACCTACACCTGCTCTTATTATACACCTGCCTCATCTACACCTGTCACCCATCCACCTGCCGTACCTACACCTGTTCTTTCTATACACCTGTCACACCTACACCTGCTCCCAGAATTCACACAATTATTGCATAAAGTGGACATTATGTAAGAACGTGTTTTCTCAGGGCAGTACGATAACTATAGTAAATCACAACCCATTATAAATGTAAATTAATTTCAATCTTAGAACTTTAAATCCAAACGCTGAATCATAGATCACCCAGGTATTAAATTTTATAAAGTACATTCTGTGAACTTTTCCCATTCCAAGAACATCACTGTTGCCTCCGTCAGCGAAGCTGGACGGAGGTTATGTTTTGCCTCCGATTGTTATTTATTGGTTTGTCTGTCTGAATGTAAACTAAATATCTCAAAAAGTTACGAACCGATTTTCACCAAATTAGGTGGGCAGATAGAATATTCGCCAAGGAAGAGGTGATTGCATTTTGGAGGCGTTACGCTAAGTGAGGTGGAGTAGAACGCACAAATAAAATGGGGAATACACGAAAGATGAGATTTTTTGTATATAATGTTTATAAGAATCTCTGGTTATGCTTGATGTTCTGGCGTTCTGAGAGAAGGTTTAGTATCAGTAAAGGTTCTTATTATTGGGCTTTATCCACCAACCAACTTCACCTCTAAACTCAATTAATGAAATCAACAAATACATGTGGCACTCTTATACCATATAATACAGGATTTTTTTTTTTTTTTTTTTTTTTTTTTAAGAGTAGTTTAACCAGACCACCACTGTCTACTTAAGGGGAGGTTTTTAGTGTGTTTCCTAGACTTCCATCAAGCTTGAAATTACACCCCCTTGAGTCCCTTTCAAGATAAATTTGTACATTTTTCGGTAGAAAAATGTCCCGGCCGAAGGCCGGTTCCTCTTAAATTACAGGCTCGCTATCGCTCGCCAGGATAAAATCGACACCTGAATTGCACGAAAGGTCTTAATATGGGGTGAAAGTTCTTAAAATCGCTAAACTAATGGGGCAAACTTTTTATAATATCAAAAGCAATGGGGCTAAACCTGAGGGAGAAAGGGGGCCAGAAAAAAAATATCTCAAGTGGACATCCCCCCTTAACTTAGAAACTTTCCATCACTGTGACAGAACAACACAAGTAAGATATTGGACTGCCAGTAAAGCAAATATATGTCCACAGTGTTCCATCATTTCCGTTCACTTAAGGGGAGATTTCCACTTGAGGGACTTTTTTCTTGACTCCTTTCTCCCTCCTGTTTAGCCCCATTAGGCCTACTTTTCTAATTTTAAGACGTTCGCCCCATTATTTTGACAATTTTAATAACCTTCAAACCATTACTGTAAATTTTAAGACCTTTCGTGCCATTTAGGTGTCGATTTTATCCTGGCGAGCGACAACAAGCCTGTAATTTAAGAGGAACCGGCTTTCAGCCGGGAAATTTTTCTACCGAAAAATGTACAAATTTATCTTGAAAGGGGCTCAAGGGGAGTAATTTTAAGTTTGATTGAAGTCTACGGAATCACCTAAAAACCTCCCCTTAAGGGGAGATATCCACTTGAGGGATTTTTTTCTTGACCCCTTTCTCCCTCATGTTTAGCCCCATTGCTTTTGATATTATAAAATGTTTGCCCCATTAGTTTAGCGATTTTAAGAACTTTTACCCCATATTAAGACCTTTCGTGCCATTTAGGTGTCGATTTTATCCTGGCGAGCGATAGCGAGCCTGTAATTTAAGAGGAACCGGCCTTCGGCCGGGACATTTTTCTACCGAAAAATTTACAAATTTATCTTGAAAGGGACTCAAGGGGGTGTAATTTTAAGGTTGATGGAGGTCTAGGGAACAAACTAAATACCTCCCCTTAACGTCTTTACCTATTTCGGAATAAACGTTGACTTTTACAATAGAAGGACCATCAGACAGGAATAAGTTATATACTCAAACATGAAGCATGCCATCCACCACCACCATTATAATAGAAGGACCATCAGACAGGAATAAGTTATATACTCAAACATGAAGCATGCCATCCACCACCACCATTTCCGTGGCCACCACAAACAAATTTTAAATTTTGGGTCATGTGGGTGGGGGGGGGGGGGGGGAAGGCTCGTTTATTTAAGGGGGCTGACCTGCCTTTGTTTCTCTTTCTCAGGCTTGTATCTATTCGGCCCCATTCAGCCTACTGTTTTAAGACATTTACCCCCATCCAGGTGTCAATATTTTCCTGGCGAGGGGTAGCGAGCCAGCTTATACAGTACCGGTATATATATATTTGTTTTACAGCAAGCTTAATGTGTACATTTTTCGATAGAAAAATGTATCCGGCGAAGCCGGATTTCTTCATACAATGAAGGCTCGCTATCGCTCGCCAGGAAAAAATCGACACTTGGATAGGGATAAACTTCTTAAAACAGTTGGCTGAATGGGGCCGAATGGATACAAGCCAGGGAAAGAGAGAACAGGAGAGAAAGATAAACAAAAAAGCCAGTGATCCCCTTTAACGGAGTTCAAATAGTTGTTACATCACTGGTGTAGGAGCTCTACAACCTTACACATTAGGTACAATACAACTATATTAACATTAATACAACTATATTAACATTAATACAACTATATTAACATCAATACAACTATATTAACATTAATACAACTATATACATTAATACCAACTATATACATTAATACCAACTATATACATTAATACCAACTATATACATTAATACCAACTATATACATTAATACCAACTATATTAACATCAATACAACTATATTAACATTAATACAACTATATTAACATTAATACAACTATATTAACATTAATACAACTATATTAACATTAATACAACTATATTAACATTAATACAACTATATACATTAATACAACTATATACATTAATACAACTATATACATTAATACCAACTCCATTAATACCAACTATATACATTAATACAACTATATACATTAATACAACTATATACATTAATACAACTATATACATTAATACCAACTATATTTACACCATACAACTATATTAACATCAATACAACTATATTAACATTAATACAACTATATTAACATCAATACAACTATATTTACATTAATACAACTATATTAACATCAATACAACTATATTTACATTAATACAACTATATTAACATTAATACAACTATATTAACATTAATACAACTATATTAACATTAATACAACCATATTAACATTAATACAACTATATTAACATCAATACAACTATATTAACATTAATACAACTATATTAACATTAATACAACTATATTAACATTAATACAACTATATTAACATTAATACAACTATATTAACATTAATAGGAGCAAAACACAAACTAGGTATAACTGTCCCTGGAAACCTCTTGTACGTATGTATTAACCTTGGCAAATGTTCAAGCTTGCAGCACAATTTTTGACGCATGCATAATCAGTTTTAATACGCTTAGACTCCTTAGAGGAAATTTGTGGGGGTCAACAGATTGATTTACTCTGAAGAGGTCATTCCAAAGTTGAATAAAATCGCTTAACACTCAAAGAGCGGGTGGTGGAGTATATTTGACTGTGCCGCCCAGCGGGGGTTTTACCGTAAACGAGCTTGTTTCCGTGCTCGTTTTCATGCATAAACAAGAGCCAGAGCGTAATACAATTATGTATCCCTGAAAGGGCGTTAATTCAGCTTTCCAATGACACCAGAACCATCCTTCTACGATCACTGGTTGTCTTGCAACGATCGTGCAACCAAAGGGCAAAATCGCTAAAATACGGTCATTTTCTTACATTATTACGTGTGAAACGAGTGAGAGAGGGTGGAGTACAAAGGAGTACATCTCAGTAGCTCCACGGCCACCGTGGCGAGCGGTCATGAGGTAACCTATGCTCCTCCCACCGCTCCGCTCTCTCTCAGAGCACATTACGTGCTCAAAATTGCACTCGACAATAGCCGTGACCCGCCACATAGGCCACATTTATTTCACTCGACAATAGCTGGGCGCCGCCACTTAAGGGTTAAGGGGGCCCACCTCGTTTCTTTTCTCTCTCTCTCTCTCTCTCTCTCTCTCTCTGGGTTGTATTTATTCGGCTCCATTCAGCCTACTGTTTTAAGACGTTTACCCCCATCCAGGTGTCGATTTTTTCCGCGAGCCAGGATATTTAAAAAAACAAAAACAAAAATTGACAGCAGGCTAAATTTGTACATTTCGATAGAAAAATTTCTCCGGCAAAGCCGGAGACAGCTGGCACGCTATTGCTCGCCAGGAAGAAATCGACAACTGGATGGGGATAAACGTCTTAAAACAGTAATGGGACCGAATGGATACAAGCCAGGGAAAGAGAGAAAAGGAGAGACAAAGTAAGGTCACCCCCTTAATGCCATCAACAATAAGTGAGCTAGAGACGCCATGCGATCGAAAGGGTTAGGTTGTACCCATCACCCCCCAGCGTGTTGTGTTAGCCAGGAATAGTTTGGTAAGGGGGGTCACCTGCTTTGTTTCTCTCTCTGGGTTGTATCCATTCGGCCCCATTCAGCCTACTGTTTTAAGACGTTTATCCCCATCCAGGTGTCAATTTATCCCTGGCGAGCGATAGAGAGCCAAAATTAGACAGCTGGCTAAATTTGTACATTTTTCGATAGAAAAATGTCTCCGGCGAAGCCGGTTTTCTCCATAACATGCTGGCTCGCTATATCTCGCCAGGAAAAAATCGACACCTGGATGGGATATGTTTTAAAACAGTAGGGTGAATGGGGCCGAATGGATACAACCAAAAAAGAGAAAAATGCAGGTCACTCCCCTGGTTCACTTTTTGGGCGATTTTTGCATGTATTCTTTATTTTTCTAGTTTCCTCCCTAGCCCTCCATCAAATTAAAAAAAAAAAAAAAAAAAAAAACATCCATTAGAGACCCCTTCTAGATTAATTTGTACATTTTTCGGTAGAAAAATGTCCCGGCCGAAGGCCGGTTCTTCCAACATTACAGGCTCACTATCGTTCGCCAGGGAAAAAATCGACACCTAAATAGCACGAAAGTTCTAAATATTGATGAAGAAATTGGGCGAAAGGTCTTAAGATCGACTAACTAATGGGGCAAACATCTTAACACCTGAAAACTAATGGGGCTAAACATGAGGGAGAAAGAAAGTGGTCCTGAAAACCGGCCCTATCCCCCCTTAAATGACTGCAGGGTTCTGGTGGATATCGATAGCCTCCGTGTATATATATATATATATATATATATATATATATATAGAGAGAGAGAGAGAGAGAGAGAGAGAGAGAGATTCAGACAAACAAACAAGCAGCCAAAACAAAGAACCAAAACAAACCATCACTCTGCCGCCAATATAAGACATCTCCAGAACACACACCACACCTCTTTCTGGGCTGTTTGCTGCCATTATAGACTCTCTCTCTCTCTCTCTCTCTCTCTCTCTCTCTCTCTCTCTCTCTCTCTCTCTCTCTCTCTCTCTCATTTTTCTTTCTATCTCACACATTTTCTCTTTCTCTCTCACACATTTTCTCTCTCTCTCACACATTTTCTCTCTCTCACACATTTTCTCTCTCTCTCTCACATTTTTTCTTTCTCTCTCACACATTTTTTCTCTCTCTCACATTTTCTCTCTCTCACACATTTTCTCTCTCTCACACATTTTCTCTCTCCCACACATTTTCTCTCTCTCTCACACAGTTTCTCTTTCTCTCTCACACATTTTCTCTCTCTCTCTCACATTTTCTCTTTCTCTCTCACACATTTTCTCTCTCTCTCACATTTTCTCTCTCACACATTTTCTCTTTCTCTCTCACACATTTTCTCTTTCTCTCTCACACATTTTCTCTCTCTCTCACACATTTTCTCTCTCTTACACATTTTCTCTTTCTCTCACACATTTTCTTTCTCTCACACATTTTTTCTTTCTCTCTCACACATTTTCTCTTTCTCACACATTTTTTCTTTCTCTCTCACACATTTTCTCTTTCTCTCTCACACATTTTTTCTTTCTCTCTCACATTTTCTCTTTCTCTCTCACACATTTTTTCTTTCTCTCTCACACATTTTCTCTTTCTCTCTCACACATTTTCTCTTTCTCTCTCACACATTTTCTCTTTCTCTCTCACACATTTTCTCTTTCTCTCACACATTTTATCTTTCTCTCTCACACATTTTCTCTCTCTCACACATTTTCTCTTTCTCTCTCACACATTTTCTCTTTCTCTCTCACACATTTTCTCTTTCTCTCACACATTTTATCTTTCTCTCTCACACATTTTCTCTCTCTCACACATTTTCTCTTTCTCTCTCACACATTTTCTCTTTCACACATTATCTCTCTCACACATTTTCTCTCTCACACATTTTCTCTTTCTCTCTCACATTTTCTCTTTCTCTCTCACACATTTTCTCTTTCTCTCTCACACATTTTCTCTTTCTCTCTCACACATTTTCTCTCTCATACATTTTCTTTCTCTCTCACACATTTTCTCTTTCTCTCTCACACATTTTCTCTTTCTCTCACACATTTTCTCTTTCTCTCTCACATATTTTCTCTTTCTCACACATTTTCTCTTTCTCTATCACACATTTTCTCTTTCTCTCTCACACATTTTCTCTCTCACACATTTTCTCTTTCTCTCACACATTTTCTCTTTCTCTCTCACACATTTTCTCTTTCTCACACATTTTCTCTTTCTCTATCACACATTTTCTCTTTCTCTCACACATTTTCTCTTTCTCTCTCACACATTTTCTCTTTCTCTCACACATTTTCTCTTTCTCTCTCACACATTTTCTCTTTCTCTCTCACACATTTTCTCTCACACATTTTCTCTCTCACATTTTTTCTTTCTCTCACATTTTCTTTCTCTCACACATTTTTTCTCTCTCTCTCTCTCTCTCTCTCTCTCATATATATATATATATATATAATTATATAAGAACACCAGCGTTAAGAGGAAAATCTTTATTTATACAGTTGACGTTTCCGAATGAACCATATTGCAACCACAGAGCTCAACATATAGTTCTACCATTAAAAACAGTCAAATTTAACAGTTTCTAAATAAATTAATTACCGAAACAGATTCACTCCAAGTTCCATACTCAGTGAATTGGCGTTATCTTGAAACATACAAGTCCTCAGTGATACCGTACATATATTAGAACTTCGGAGGCTATCAACCTTTCTAGATTATTAAGGGGAGAATTCCACTTAAGGGATTTTTTTCTTGACCCCTTTCTCCATCATGTTTAGCCCCACTACTTTTGAGATTTTAAAACGTTTGCCCCATTAGTTTGGTAATTTTAAGAACTTTCGCCCCATTTCTGTCAAGTTTAAGACCTTTCGTTCCATTTAGGTGTCGATTTTTTGCTGGCGAGCGATAGCGAGCCTGTAATTTAAGAGGAATCGGCCTTCGGCCGGGACATTTTTCTACCGAAAAATGTACAAATTTATCATGAAAGGGGGTCAAGGAAGTATAATTTGAAGTTTGATGGAGGTCTCGAGAACAAACTAAATACCTCCCCTTAAACCAGTACACTGTAAGTCAAGAATAACCGGAGCCCCTTTTCGACAACTTCGGTCCCTTGGTCTAAAATTGTGAAGGGATTCGTTATTTATTGGGTGATCTGCCTTATTAAGGGGAGGAAGACCGTTTTCAGTTTGGCAATTTTAACACCTTACGCACCATTTCGTTGTCAATTTTAAGACCTTTCGTGCCATTTAGGTGTCGATTATTTCCTGGCGAGCGATAGCGAGCCTGTATTTTTAGAGGAATCGGCCTTCGGCCGGGACATTTTTCTACCGAAAAATGTACAAATTTATCTTGAAGGGGGGTTTAGGTTTTTTTTTTCTAAGCTTGATGGAGGTCTAGGGAGGAAACTAAAAAAATATATGAATAAATTAATTAATAGACGAAACAAACGGTGAATCTCCTCTTAAAGCGCTCCCTTATAGCCGGTTAGGGGGTTTAGTCAGCCACTGACCTGTTCGAACAGAGTTTCCCAAGTGTTCGTGTGTTCGAGTCTTGAGGTGCTTTTCGTTTTTCCAACATACATAACACTACAGCTATATGAGAGAGAGAGAGAGAGAGAGAGAGAGAGAGAGAGAGAGAGAGAGAGAGAGAGAGAGAGAGAGAGAGAGAGAGAGAGAGAGAGAGAGAAACAGAGAGAGAGAGCGAGAGAGAGAGAGAGAGAGAGAGAGAGAGAGAGAGAGAGAGAGTAATCAAAGGCTAAGAGGTCCGATTAAGGCCGCCAGATATGATAACGTCAGCTCAGCCAACAACATCATGCAAATCTCACCCCGGAAGTAATCTCGTCCACTCCGGCCCCGTCAACCAACTCGGCCCCTTTCACTTTTTGGGCGATTTATGCATATATTCATTATTTTGCTAGTTTCCTCCCTAGACCTCCATCAAATTTAAAAAAAGCACCCCAAGACCCTCCTTCAAGATAAAATTGTACATTTTTCGATAGAAACATTTCCCGGCCCAAGGCCGGTTCCTCTTAAATTGCAGGATCGCTATCGCTCGCCAGGGAAAAAATACACCTAAATAGCACGAAAGGTTTAAATATTGACGACGAAATGGGGCGAAAGGTCTTAAAATCGACTAACTAATGGGGCAAACATCTTAACATCTGAAAACTAATGGGGCTAAACATGAGGGAGAAAAGGGACCAGAAAACCGGCCCATCCGTATCACACGAGAGCTTTTATAGTCAACATTCGATGATCAAAATTTTTCTGGCAACATTTCTGGAATATTTTGTACTGGTATGGGAAACTACTGATGGTAGACGAACTTAGGTAACCGAAATATATTAAATGTTAACCTCATAAGCTGCCAGACCAGTGTTGAGGATAAATGTTGAGGGGAAAAGCGCTCGTGTGATACCGGCTATAATCATTAACCCTTTCTGTACCACCGACGTCCTTTTAACTTTACTCTGGCTATTATTAAACGATTTTATTCAGTTTAAAAAGGGCCTCCAGCCATTAATAGACTTCCAACTATCTCACTTAAGGGGAGGTATTTAGTTTGTTCAGTAGACCTCCATCAAGCTTAAAATTACACCCCCTTGAGTCCCTTTCAAGATAAATTTGTACATTTTTCGGTAGAAAAATTTCCCGGCCGAAGGCCGGTTCCTCTTAAATTACAGGCTCGCTATCGCTCGCCAGGATAAAATTGACACCTAAATGGCACGAAAGGTCTTAATATGGGGTGAAAGTTCTTAAAATTGCTAAACTAATGGGGCAAACATTTTATAATATCAAAAGCAATGGGGCTAAACATGAGGGAGAAAGGGGTCAAGAAAAAAATCCCTCAAGTGGAGATCTCCCCTTAAGGGGGTAGGCCTATACTGCTATTTTGTTTTGGTCTATATTATTTATATATTAATTTATTTTTTGAGTTTCCTCGCTAGACCTCCATCAAGCTTAGAAGGAAAAAAACCCTAGACCCCCTTTCAAGATAAATGTGTACATTTTTCGGTAAACAAAAAATGTCTCGTCTGAGGGCCAGTTCCTTCTAAAAATAGAGGCTCGCTATCGCTCGCCAAGAAAAAAGTAAACAACTGAAGGGCACGAAAGGTCTTAAAATTGACAACAAAATGAGGCGAAAGATCTCAAAATCGCCAAACTAACTGAACGAACGTCTTAAAACCTCAAAACTAATTTACTTAACAGGAGGGAGAAGGGGGTTCCAAAAAAATGCAAGTACTACCCCCTTAATCCCTATTTACTACCACAGATCCTTCTTAAACTTCATAAAATCGTCAAATTGTAACTATAATAAAACTAAACAGACGTCGCCGGTACAGAAGGGGTTAAGAAGACTCGGACATTTTATAATATTCCGTCTTTTTTTCGATATGTTTGCTCATTGTCTTTATAGATTTCTCTTTCTCTCCCTCGCTCTTTGGCTTGTAGGCCTACCCATTCGGTCCCATTCAGCCTACTGTTTAAGACGTTTACCCCCATCCAGGTGTCAATATTTTCCTGGCGAGCGGTAGCGAGCCAGCATATATAAATATTTTTGTTTTGGCAGCAAGCTAAATTTGTAAATTTTTCGTGGAAAAATGTCTCCGGAGAAGCCGGATTTCTCCATACACAATGCTGGCTCGCTATCGCTCGCCAGGAAGAAATTGACACCTGGATGGGGATAAACACCTTAAAACAGTTGGCTGAATGGGGCCGAATGGATACAAGCCAGAGAAAGAGAGAAAAGGAGAGAACGAGAAAAAAAACAGGTGACCCCCCTTAAGAAGACTCCGGCATTTTCTAATATTCCGGCTTTTTTCGATTTTTTTTTTTTTTGCTCATTATCCTCATAGATTTCAAGTATTTTTTTTTATTTTCCTCTGTTCTCTCATTGTTCGTTCATGTCCTCATAGATTGTTCATTGTCTTCATAGATTGCAATATGTCTTTTTCCGTTCTTTAATTGTTCGTTCATGTCCTCAGTTTGTTCATTGTCCTCATACATTTCAAATATTTTTTTATTTTCCTCTGTTCTTTCATTGTTCACTCACATCCTCAGTTTGTTCATTGTCCTCATACATTTCAATATGTTTTGTGTTCCCTCTGTTCTTTCATTGTTCGTTCATGTCCTCAGTTTGTTCATTGTCCTCATAGATTCCAGGTATTTTTGTATTTCCCTCTGTTCTTTCATTGTTCACACATGTCCTCAGTTCCCGTTTCACTTGTCATCATTATTGCCTGATGTTTACCTTCGCGGGGAGGGAGGGAGGTATATTGGCAGGGTACGTACGGTCTCTTGGTGTTAGTCTAGAGTAGGGAACAATATCACTTGTATTCTTAAGGGGAGGCAGTTGTTTTTTCGAGTCCTCCTCCTCCTCCCTCATGTTTAGCCCTATTAGTTATGAGATTTCAAGACATTCGCCTCATTATTTTGGCGAGATTCAGACCTTTTGCCCCATTTCTTTGCCAATATTAAGACCTTTCGTGCCATTTAGGGGTCGATTTTTTTCCTGGCGAGCGATAGCGAGCCTGTATTTCAAGAGGAATCGGCCTTCGGCCTGGAATTTTTTTTACCGAAAAATGTACAAATTTATATCTAAGGGGGATATTGTGGGTGTTTTTTTTAAAGTTTGATGGAGGTTTAGAGAGCAAACTAAACCCCTTCCTTAAACCATTGAGCCGAACCAGTAAATTATGCTGCACAATACTGTCTAGGCCCCCTTAAACCATTGTGTCTCTTTGCAGCGCCTGATACCGAACGAATTCTGTGGGAATGAGCGTTGTTTACAGAGATTAGACGGATTAGCTTGCCCATTTCTAAAGATAACGACAATTTCCATGATATTTCGATTTCCTCCCCCACCCCCTCTCCCATCTCAAGGGATTCAGCAACTTAAGGGGGGTGACCTGCTTTTTGTTATTTCTGTCCTTTTCTCTCTTTCTCTGGCTTGTATTCATTCGGCCCCATTCTGCCAACTATTTTAAGACGTTTATCCCCATCTAGGTGTCGATTTCTTCCTGGCGAGCGATAGCGAGCCAGCATTATATGAAGAAATCCGGCTTCGCCGGAGACATTTTTCTATCGAAAAATGTACAAATTTAGCCTGCTGTCTAACACAAATTAAAAATATGCTGGCTCGCTACCGCTCACCAGTAAGAAATTGACACCTGGATGGGGATAAACGTCTTAAAACAGTAAGCTGAATGGGGCCAAATGGATACAAGCCAGAGAAAGATAGAAAAGGACAGAACAAAAACAGGTCACCCCCCTTAAATGTAAGCGAATTATACACGATCAAAAAAGCAAACACGAAAACCAATGGTTATAAGACAAGCATTTTCAGTCTCATGAGGTGAAGCATTTATTTTTAAACCGTGTTGTGAATATTTGGAACAGACTACCCTCGAACATTGTAAACTGTAATATTGTCGAAACATTCAAGAACCATCTGGATAAATACTTAGCAATTAACCCCCAATTAACAGAGTTTCTTTCAGAATAACGCGCAACGAAATGACAACGCATACCGCATCCTATCCGAAATCACAACGCATACCGCATCCTATCCGAAATGACAACGCATACCGCATCCTATCCGAAATGACAACGCATACCGCATCCTATCCGAAATGACAACGCATACCGCATGCTATCCGAAATGACAACGCATACCGCATCCTATCCGAAATGACAACGCATACCGCATCCTATCCGAAATGACAACGCATACCGCATCCTATCCGAAATGACAACGCATACCGCATCCTATCCGAAATCACAACGCATACCGCATCCTATCCGAAATCACAACGCATACCGCATCCTATCCGAAATGACAACGCATACCGCATCCTATCCGAAATGACAACGCATACCGCATCCTATCCGAAATGACAACGCATACCGCATCTTATCCGAAATGACAACGCATACCGCATCCTATCCGAAATGACAACGCATACCGCATCCTATCCGAAATGACAACGCATACCGCATCCTATCCGAAATGACAACGCATACCGCATCCTATCCGAAATGACAACGCATACCGCATCCTATCCGAAATGACAACGCATACCGCATCCTATCCGAAATGACAATGCATACCGCATCCTATCTGAAATGACAACGCATACCGCATCCTATCCGAAATGACAACGCATACCGCATCCTATCCGAAATGACAACGCATACCGCATCCTATCCGAAATGACAACGCATACCGCATCCTATCTGAAATGACAACGCATACCTTATCCGAAATGACAACGCATACCGCATCCTATCTGAAATGACAACGCATACCGCATCCTATCTGAAATGACAACGTATACCGCATCCTATCCGAAATGACAAGGCATACCGCATCCTATCCGAAATTCCGTGTCAGTCTTTCCATACTACATGGTATTTTGTCCAACTGTTTCCATGCCAGCATTAGCTGGAGGGAGTGGTGGGTGGGGAGAGGAGCCTTCTTCTTTGCTATCCTTTTCTCTACCTCGTAGTCAATAGATTAATAGTGTTAGATATCCAAACTGCCCCGTAAGGACCAATAGGTCTGTTGCAGTTTGTTCTCCTTTGTATTCCTCCCCTCCCCCATCTCCTCACTACAACTCTTCCTCCCCTCCCCCATCTCCTGCTCTTCCTCACTACAACTCCTCCCTTCCCCCATCTCCTCCTCCTCCTCACTACAACTCTTCCTCCCCTCCCATATCTCCTCCTCCTCACTACAACTCCTCTCCTCCCCCATATCTCCTCCTCCTCCTCACTACAACTCTTCCTCCCCTCCCATATCTCCTCCTCCTCACTACAACTCTTCCTCCCCTCCCATATCTCCTCCTCCTCCTCACTACAACTCCTCCCTCTGTATGTTTGGCCAGACTCCAATCTCGAGTATGGACGACTGCCAGGCCCCCTACACACAACCCCCTACCCTTCTAGTCCCCTCCCCCACCCTATCTTAACCCCCTCTATATCTCCTCCCTATTCCACCCTTTTCTCTTCTATCTTGTCCCCCTATAACACATTCCACCCCCCCCCCCCCACCTTTACCTCCTTCTTAACCCCATGTCAATTGCTTTTTTTATCTTTCTCTCCTTTTTTCTTTCCCTGGCTTGTATCCATTCGGCCCCATTCAGCCAACTGTTTTAAGACGTTTATCCCCATCCAGGTGTCAATTTCTTCCTGGCGAGCGATAGCGAACCAGCATTGTATGGAGAAATCCGGCTTCGCCGGAGAAATTTTTCTATCGAAAAATGTAAAAATTTAGCTTGCTGTCAAAATAAAGATATATATATGCTGGCTCGCTACCGCTCACCAAGAAAATATTGACACCTGGATGGGGGTAAACGTCTTAAAACAGTAGGCTGAATGGAGCCGAAAGGATACAAGCCATAGAGAGAGGGAGAGAAAGAGAAAAAAAGGTGAAGTGGGCTCCCTTAACCCCCTTCCTTCCTTCCCACACACCATATCTACCTCTCCGCCTGTATTCTCCCTATAGGTAGCGCCAACCAACTTGACAATATTCTGGACCCCTTAACTTCTTATAACTCAAAATTAATGAAAGCAATTGGGCTGACATCTCCATCATTTGGGAAGAGTCCACCAGGAAATGTACAGCCAGTTTGCTCAAGGTCCGTTTGAGTTACAAAGATGTCAGGGATCGAGATAATTGTCAAGTTCGATGGCGCTACCTATACCATAATACCTACCCTCATATCACCTCTTCCCACTTGTTTGCCCTTATTTACCTTTCCATCTTTCCTTTACCTAAGTACCCCCCCACACACTGTCTCCCTAAACCCATATACCACCTCTGTCTTGTACTCATTCACTTTCCCCCTAATTTAACCCTTTCAAGCTCCAATACGCGTTTCTGTTCTGTTTCTGGCTACTATTAGACGATTATATTTAGATTAGTAACGGTATATGGAAGTCAAAGGGTTGATTGAGATAGTATTTACCCTTTTAATACCCACAGATCCTTCCTAAGCTGCGTAAAATCGTCTAATGATAGCCACAATAAACTGCTAAATCGCGTCAGAGCTTCAAAGGGTTAATACTGGCCCCCCTCTATCTTACCTTCATACCAGCTCTCAGAGGACCTATGATTTGAGGCTCCATAAACACTTGTGGCCTCCCCTAAGTGAATAGTTACTAAAAAGCTAGATTAATTTCCTTGAATGTTAAGAGGAAAATGTAGTGTTGTACACTCGACCAAAAAACAATCTTTACACTAACGCTCTGAACATTCTGGAAGTTGGTCGAAATCTTATGATAATACCTCACAGACGTATGTTTCACCCGATTCATTCCGTTCACACTAGATTATCTACAGCTCACCAGTGTAAAGATTGTTTTTTAGTCGAGTGTACGGTCATCTCACAAAAAAAAAACATCTATATATATATATATATACAAACAAAAAACCCGTGGTTATTTCTTTCCAAAGACGTCATTCGAAAAAATCTCTTTCCAAAGCTTCCATGCTAAAATGCGATGAAGCAAGTCAGTCGGCTGATAATGACCATATCAGCATCCATTACTTCATGTGCAGGTATTGAACAGCTATTTAACTAAGTAATTGGCACATATATTCCGGGGGAGAGAGAGAGAGAGAGAGCATGTACAGTATAATGTAAGCTAGTTCACTGGTATATTGCAAGTATAATGTCTCTGGTCAAGTATTAACCCTTTTCCTGCGGGAGACATTCCCGAATGTCATGACAATTTACATCAATCTACAGGATTTTAAAGCCTCTTAAAGCCTGTATAATCGAGTGCAAGGGAGCGGAAGCGCGACAGGCCACACGTCCTTCTCCAGCCAGGCAGCTGGCCCTGATCTCCTTATCATATCTCACTCTACCCTTTACCTCACCCCGCTAGACTAAAGCCAGTATCACACGAGCGCTTTTTCCCTCAACACTGGTCTGGCAGCTTATGAAGTTAATTTTTCAAATATTTCGGTGACCTGAGTTCATCTATCATCAGTCTAGTTTCCGATACCAGTGCACAATATTCCATAAATGTTGCCATAAAAATGTTGATCATCGAATGTTGACTATAAAAGCTCTCGTGTGATACCGGCTTAAAAGAGCACTGCAGCTTTTCACACACTCTACTCATTATTATTATTATTTTGTTTTTATCATTATTATTCCACAACCTTCGTCCTCGCCTTGACCCATTTCCCCCGCTGACCTCCCTAATCATATCTCCCTATTCTCTCACCTCTCCCATGCTGAACAATAATAGAAAATTGTAGATTGTTCACACCCCAACTCCCTTATTTTCAGTGTTTTATTACACTTCTTATTATCCCTTCTCATACTCCTCTTCCTGTTCCTCCTCTTCCACTTGCTTCTTCTCATCCACTTCCTCCTCCTCCACTTCCACTTCCTCCTGCTCTTCCCCTTCCTCCTGCTCCCCTTGCTTCTTCTCTTCCACTTCTTCCTCTTCTTCACTTTGACCTCTTTCTCTGACCTCTTTATCATATCTCTCTGCCCTCTCCCACGCCAGACACTAAAAGAGAATTGCTGATTTTTCACGTCCACTCATTCTCCATTATTTTTATTCCTCTGCCTTCATCTTTCATTAGGCTTCAATTCATTTCTTCTTCTTCTTCTTCTTCTTCTTCTTCTTCTTTTTCGGTTTTCCCTTTTCTTTTCATTTTTTTTCTTTTGTTTTTCTTCCTTATTTTTTATTTGTTTTCTTCTTCTTGTTTGTTTCTTTTTTTTTCTTGTCCTTCTTTTTATTCTTCTTCCACTGTCTTTAATCCGCTTCCTCTTCTTGCTATTATTATTTTGTTAATTGTTCCTCCTTTTCCTCCCATGCATCAATCATGTCAAGTGAATGTTATTGATTAATTGCTATTTCAACTGCTCCCGTGGTTGGGTGTAATGAGTGAAGTGTATGTTGAATGTTACTGTACTGTTGGAGTGGCTATGGTTGTGAGTGTTGTCTGGAACCAGTGTAGTCAGTTCGCCTAACCGTCTCCGTGGGTTCTTTATCCCCGCACAGCTTCTTGCTCTGTATCGGAGCACAGTGCGCCCCTGTATTGAGTATTGTTCGCATGTGTGAGGAGGCTCCACTCATACCACACTTCTCGAACAGAGTAGAATTCAAAGCATTTCGTCTCATCAACTCGCCTCCTCTTATTAGTTCCCTACAATTTATTTATACACGCCGCAATGTTGCATCTCTTTCACTTTTCTATCGCTATTACAACAACCAGTGTTCTTTAGAACTCTCTCAGTGTTTACCACCTCCCTTGCGGCACCTGCCTTTCAACACAGTCCCACTCCTGTTCTGTCCAGCTCTCCAACCCAAGAATTGGCAAATTTTCTCAGTCTTTCTTCTACTCAACAAGTGAACTCTGGAACTCTCTCCCTCAATCAATCTTTCCTTCATCCTATGACTTAGACTGCTTTAAACTTTGTGTGTCCAGGCATTTTGACTCCAACGTCCCTTGAATTTGGCTCTGTCACTCTTTTACTTTGGGGGAGATGCTCGTTACAGGCAACCTGCTTTTTGTCTCTTCCATACACAGAGAGCATAACCAAAATGCACGTGTACACGCGACTCTAGTCTACCACATCATGTGTACATGTGACTCTAGTCTACCACACCTATAATATCCGCCAGTGCAGCTTAGGGTATAGTCATGTGTACATGCAACTCTAGTCTACCACACCTATAATATCCGCCAGTGCAGCTTAGGGTATAGTCATGTGTACATGCAACTCTAGTCTACCACACCTATAATATCCACCAGTGCAGCTTAGGGTATAGTCATGTGTACATGCAACTCTAGTCTACCACACCTATAATATCCACCAGTGCAGCTTAGGGTATAGTCATGTGTACATGCAACTCTAGTCTACCACACCTATAATATCTGCCAGTGCAGCTTAGGGTATAGTCATGTGTACATGTGACTCTAGTCTACCACACCTATAATATCCGCCAGTGCAGCTTAGGATATAGTCATGTGTACATGTGACTCTAGTCTACCACACCTATAATATCCGCCAGTGCAGCTTAGGGTATAGTCATGTGTACATGTGACTCTAGTCTACCACACCTATAATATCCGCCAGTGCAGCTTAGGGTATAGTCATGTGTACATGTGACTCTAGTCTACCACACCTATAATATCCACCAGTGCAGCTTAGGGTATAGTTATGTGTACATGTGACTCTAGTCTACCACACCTATAATATCAACCAGTGCAGCTTAGGGTATAGTCATGTGTACATGTGACTCTAGTCTACCACACCTATAATATCCGCCAGTGCAGCTTAGGGTATAGTCATGTGTACATGTGACTCTAGTCTACCACACCTATAATATCCACCAGTGCAGCTTAGGGTATAGTTATGTGTACATGTGACTCTAGTCTACCACACCTATAATATCCGCCAGTGCAGCTTAGGGTATAGTCATGTGTACATGTGACTCTAGTCTACCACACCTATAATATCCGCCAGTGCAGCTTAGGGTATAGTCATGACCCACTGACCTATTTCCTATAGGAAATATTCTTCTTTGTTTCGTTCTCATGTTTCTCTTTACTCTCCCCGACTCCTTCCCTTATTCTTCCTTTCATCCACCTTTTCTTCCTTTCCTCCTCCTCCTCCTTTCCTTGACTTCTTTGCCATCATCATCATCATTATATTTTATAATTTTAATTATTTTTACCTCCTCTTTCGGTGTCCCCATCCTCCTCCTATTCTACTCCCCATCTTCCTCTTCATCCTCCACCTCCTTCTTCCGCTCCTTCCTTTCCCTCTCCTTCTCTTCTACTTTCCCCATTCTTCCTGTTCCTCCCACGCATGTCCTCCTTCCCTTATTACCCCTCAATTCCCGTAACTCACCCACGCTGGACAATAAAAGAAAATTGAAGATTCTCTCATAAATTTTGTTTTAACTTGACCTCGATAGATTTTTATTAATTTGTTTGCATTATTTCATTTATGTCTGATATTTATGTAGCATATCGGTGCCACATAAAGGGTAAATGGTTAAACTAATTTCAGATCGTTTGCTGCAGTCTGAATATTATATTCAGCTTAGGAACACCCTATAGGAATTATTGGGGTAAAAGCAATTGCAATTTACCCTATAAGAGAGTTTCTACCTTGATTGCTTGATATCTTGATAGCGTAATGCATAAGTGCACTCGTTCAATGTAGAACGGTTGGATGTACAGGCTCTCAGCCTATGCCCGAGAGGGAGTAGTTGAAATGTAAAAAAACAAATATTGTTTAAATGTCTAAACTATGTTATTCAGCTGCATATTGCTACCCAGACATGATTTGATCAACTTGGACATGACGTCTAGGAGTCCATTTTTGAAATATTTCAATTAGTGAAGATTCTTCCTAAACTAAATATACATACAATCGTCGGGAGATTGCTATATTGAATGAAAAGAATAATTTTATATAATGTTTCTGTCTGTGTGCGCGCGCCTGTGTGCGTGCATGGGAAGGGAGAGTGAGAGGTGTGTGTGTGTGTGTGTGTGTGCGTGCATGGGAAGGGAGAGTGAGAGAGGTGTGTGTGTGTGTGTGTGTGTAAAAATCGGGATGAACATTCTAGGGCTCACACCAGAGCGTATTTTAGGCCAATCACCGCTGAATCTCTTTAAATTTACCATAATAAGTTGTATTAAGGGGAGATGGCTCGTTTTTCTAGATCCCCTTCTCCCTCATGTTTAGCTCCATTAGTTTTCAGATTTTAAGATGATTGGTCCATTAGTTTGTCGATTTTAAGACCTTCCGCCCCATTTCCTTGTCAATATTAAGACCTTTCGTGCTATTTAGGTGTCGATTATTTCCTGGCGAACGATAGTGAGCCTGTAATTTTGGAAGAACCGGCCTTTGGCCGGGAAATTTTTCTACCGAAAAATGTACAAATTAATCTAGAAGGGGGATCTAATGGATGTTTTTTAAAGTTTGATGGAGGTCTAGGGAGGAAATTAGAAACATGATTAATAAATGAAAAAATCGACCAAAAAGTGAACCATCCCCCTTAAGAGAGTGTCGGGCCCTTTTGCCATTTGCCCCCCCGCCCCCCCCCCCCCCTGCCCCCTTCTCCGACCCCCTCTACAGGGTAAATAATCGGGCCTTAGTTCGTGCGATGGTTAGCTAGATCTACAGGATTGTTTTTTCCTGATGATCGTCACATAGTTTTTGCTGAGAGAGAGAGAGAGAGAGTACAAAGGAGTACAAAGAAATCAAGCAACAACAGGTCTAGTGACCCTTCTAGGCTGCTTGTCCTTCAAAACACTGAGGATCAAGTGTCCAAACAGTGGTTTAGAGTGGGTAAGGGAACATTGGAAAGGGAACTACTGCCCTGGAACTAATGTCCGTGGCAGGATTAGGAAGTTAGTAGGGGACAGATGGGTTAGTAGCTGAGGGGGGGATAAAATAAAGTTATTCATTTACAAACGCAGTCAGTCGCGGGTTTGATGCAAGATATTTGTCTAAGCGGAGTTTAAATGAATCAACGGTGCTGCAGTCTATAACGTCTCGGGGAAGCCCATTCCACAAGTTGACAACTCGATTGAAGAAGAAATTCTTAGATTCGTGTGAGTTAAAAGATTTACCAATAATTTTGCAACCGTTTCCCCGCGTGTAATTAGATTGGTCGATAATGAAGTACTTACTACAGTTCATATTGTCGATGCCTTTGATGATTTTGAACACTTGAATTAAGTCACCTCTTAATCTGCGCTGGGTTAAAGGAAATAGATTTAATTCTCTAAGACGCTCTTCGTATGGTTTGTTCTTTAGGCTAGGTATCATTTTGGTAACTCTACGTTGAACTCGTTCTAGCTTGTTTATATCTTTTTGGTAATAAGGGCACCAGGATTGAACGCAGTATTCCAGAAGAGGGCGGACTAAGGAATTGCAAAGGGTTAGGATAACTTCTTTGGATTTATGCTCAAATGACCTGTCTATAAAGCCAATTATTTTATTTGCCTTCTTAACAACTTCTGAACATTGTTGACTCGGTTTTAGGTTACTCGATATTGTTACTCCCAGATCGGTTTCTCTGTTTACATTCTTAAGCTGAGTGCCATTCATCGAATAGTTTGCTTTCTCATTTAGGTATCCGATATGTAGTACTTTACATTTATCTGCATTGAAACTCATTTGCCAAATTTGGGCCCAACATGACAATTTATCTAGATTGTGTTGCATATCGTCAACTTGTTCTTTTGAGAGTACGCTATTTGCAATTTTTGTATCGTCAGCAAATTTTGAGATTGTACAGGTGAGACCCTCATCTATGTCGTTGATATAAATTAGAAAGAGAATTGGTCCTAGTACCGATCCCTGGGGTACCCCGCTACTTACATTGGTCCATTTAAATGCCTTACCGTTTATGACTACTCTTTGCTTTCTGTCGCTGAGCCAATTTTCTATCCATTTCAACACACCGTCTTGTATTCCATGCGCTATTAGTTTTAGCAGTAAACGTTTGTGGGGAACTTTGTCAAAGGCCTTTTGAAAATCAAGGTATATAATATCTACAGCTTTACTCGCATCGCAGAGGTTGAGGATATCGTGGAAGAAGTCTAAGAGGTTTGTTAAACAGGAACGTTTTTTACGAAAGCCGTGCTGAGTATCTTTTAGTAAGTTATTTGCCTCTAAGTGATTTACGAGTCTGTCTCTTATGACCGTTTCTAGCATTTTACATACAATTGAGGTTAAGCTAATTGAACGATAGTTACTGGGTAGGGATTTGCTGCCTTTTTTTAATATCGGTGTTACGTTGGCTAGCTTCCACTGATCAGGCATAGTCCCAGACTGCAAGGATTCATTGAATAGCAATGTCATTGGTTTGGAGAGCTCATCCTTAGCTTCCTTTAGAACTCTAGGCGAGATTGTGTCAGGTCCAGGCGTTTTATTTACCTTGAGTTTATCTAAACAATTCAATACTTCTCTCTCTGTAACGGTGATATTGCTTAGAACATCTGAATTATCAATCTGAATCGGCGATGGTGTAGGGATATCACTGAGGTCTTCGGTTGTAAAAACTGATGCAAAGAAGGTATTGAGGGCATTACTCATTAATTTTGTACTTCGTCTTTGGTGTATTCTCCATTTTCATCGACTAACGGTCCAACAGTTGAAGTAACTACTTTTTTCTTTCTGATATAACTATAGAATTCTTTCGGGTTTGTTTTACTTTGATTCGCAACATGTAACTCCAGGGTCTTTTTACTTTGCTTAATTAACTTTTTGGCTTTGCGTCGTAGCTTTACAAATTTCACCCGTTCTTCGTCATTTTGTGAGGATTTTAATCTATCATTAGCAAATTTGTTAGCAAGCAGACAGTCTGAAATATCTTTATTCCACCATTTGGGCTTATCATTATGGCCTGGACGCCGTATTTTCGATGGTATGCAGTCTTGCACTGCCTTAAGGTAAGTGGTTGTGAAACACTCCCAAGATGTATTTATGTCGTTATTGTTAGTCAGAAAGCTCCAGTCAGTTTCTTTAAGCTTTGATTTAAGTTTATGAAAATTTGCTTTCTTGAAATTAGGGACTTTCTCAATGCTGCTATTTGATTTGTTACTAGTAAACTTTAAAGTGAAAGTTATCGTACAATGGTCGCTGTTACTGAATTCATCACCAACACTCAAATTCTCTATTAATTCTTCTTTTGTTGCGAGTACAAGGTCAAGCACATTATTACCACGGGTCGGAGATTGTACAAATTGAAAAAGTGAACTCTCTTGCAAGTTAGCATAGAGGTCGTGTCCAGAGTGTGAAGTAAGAAAATCGCCCCATTTAGTCACGGGTAAGTTGAAATCGCCAAGAATTACGGTATCTTGTATGTTAGTTATTTCTGCAATTTGTTCATAAATTTCACTGTCAGTTTGCACTGATTGAGCTGGGGGTCCGTATAATAAAGCTAGTGTTATTTTAGTTCCTCGTTTATTATTTAATAGTACGTAAGATATGTGTATATTCGCAATTCGAGGTTTTGACATTAAGATGGGATTAAGACTTTCCTTTATAAAAAACAGAACTGCTCCTCCATTTCTATTGATCCGACTTTTCTCAAACATTGTATAACCAGGAAGCGTATATTCGGCTAAAAAGTCTCTGTCTTCCGTATTTTAACCAAGATTCTGTAATGACGATTATATCATAATGTTCTGTAAACACGATTTCCTCTAGATCTGAAAATTTATTGCGTATGCTACGAGCATTTACATAAAACACCTTAAGAGTATTAGAGTTGGATGTTACTGATTGTGCATTGTCTGAATTTTCAGTTCGTATTTGACTTACACTACCCCCGGATACCCCCGGATACCCCCGGTTGACCCCAAGAGAGAGAGAGAGAGAGAGAGAGAGAGAATGAGGCCATCAGAAGTTATAAATAACAATTAAGGGCATCATTACACTTTTAACATTTAGGGTAGGGGATCTGTACTGTAGATGTAAAAATATAATTGCAAATATCAATTAAACGACTGCGCTTTCAGCAGTGAGATTGTAACCGAAAAATTTACAAATTTATCTTGAAAGGGGGTCTATGGTCTAGTTTTCTAAACTTGATGGATGTCTAGCAAGGAAACTCAAAACTAAATTAATACATAAATATATAGACACCTAACCAAGCACTACTCCTACCTACCTAAGGTCACCTAAGGTTGCGTTCGCCACTCTCCTAGCAGCACCGAGGAGCGCGTCGCCCCTCGTTGTAGGTTGTTTTTTGATGCAGCAGGCTGTTTGAAGAGACAGCCCGCTCCCTTGCGAAGATGGGCTCGTCTGGCACTTTTTGCAGTTCGACATCGAGGGCTCTCTTGAAGTTGTCTAAAGAGACGCCCCTCATGTCTCTTACTCGCCGTGGGAGTTTGTTGAAGAGACGTGGGCCTCTGTGTGATAACCAGCCCTCTCGCAGAGAGCCCATAGCACCCCTGTTATTCATCCGGGGGATATTGCATTTCCAGCCTCTCCTATCATTGAATTTCATGACTATCGGAGTATGTAGGTTTGGTACTAAAACCTTCTGCGATTTTCCAAGTGTATATTATTAGGTGACGTTCTCTTCTACGTTCCAGCGAGTACAGGTTCAGCGCTCTTAAACGATCCCAATAGTGTAGCTGTTTTATCGAACTTATATGCGAAGTGAAATTTCTTTGTACACTCTCTAAGTAATTTATTTCACATACTTTGTATGGGGATGTTAATACGCTACAGTATTCAAGCCACGGTAGCACTAGTGATTTGAAGAGTGTTATCATAGGTAATTCACCGATTGTTTTAAATGTACGCAGAATCCAACCCGTTAAACGTTTCGCAGCCGCAACTTTGACCTGGTTATGTTCTTTTGAAACACATATTTTCAGACATTAACACCCCAAGGTCTTTCACACTGTCTTTCCGTTCTATTATGTGGTTAGATTCTGTTAGGTAGTTTGTTTTCTCTTCAACATTATTTTTTCCGTACCGTATTAATTGGATTTTTTCTTCATTGAATTGCATGTTGTTTTCCCTGGTCCACTGGAACACTACATTTATGTCTTCCTGCAGTCGGCCCGTGTCCTCTTGTGTGTTTACGATCTTGCTTAGTTTTGTGTCATCCGCAAAAGACGACACCGTACTGTGTCTTGTGTTGGTATATATGTCGCAAATTAGAATGAGGAACAAAAGGGGCGCTAGCACTGTTCCTTGGGGCACTGAGCTTTTGACATCCAAAGGTTCAGATGTGACTTGGTTTACTGCTACTGATTGTTTCCGGTTTACGAGGATGAATGAATCCCAGTAAGTTTATCTTTGCAGCTCCAAGTATTTTATTGATATATTTCACTAGTGTTTCATAACCAGGGTTCCAAAAAAAAATATTATGGGGTTAGTGTTTGTTTTTTGGTCAATATATCTCTTCATTAACTTTATGTTTTACTTTCCTCACTAGACCTCCGTCAAACTTAAAAAAAACACACCCCCTAGACCCCCTTTCAAGATAAATTTGTAAATTTTTCGGTAGAAAAATGTCCCGGCCAAAGGCTGATTCCTTCTTTAATTACAGGCTCGCTATCGTTCGCCAGGTAAAAATCGATACCTAATTAACACGAAATGTCTAAATATTGACAACACAATGGGGTGAAATGTCTCAAAATCGCCAAACTAACGGAACAAACTTCTTAAAACCTCAAAACTTATATGCTAAACATGAGGGAGAAGGGGGTCCAGAAAAAGCGAGTAGTACCCCCTTAAATTATAGTTTTATTTTAAACTTTATAAATGTAATGAGTGTGTACTTTTGAAGTAATGTAGGTAATGCGAATCCCATGTTCATAAGTATTTTCTACTCCTACTGATTTACCTGTGAACCTTTCAGCTATGTGTGTGTGTGTGTGTGTGTGTGTGTGTGTGTATGTGTGAGTATATATGTGTGTGTGTGTGTGTGTGAGTGTGTATGTATGTGTGAGTAGAAAAATATACCACGTGATCGTAGGATACTGATGCGCAAGCGAACGAACCTACGCAAGAAGCTGAAGCGTAGTACGAGCATACTAAATAAACAACACATTGAAGCCAACGTTACCTCCATTGAAGAAAAACTCAAGACTTCAGTAGAAATAGAAAATCGCAGAAAAGAATTGCAAGCCGTGTCCTGCATTAAAACTAACCCAAAATACTTTTATAAGTATGCTGCAAACAAATCAAATGTAAGGGTGGGTGTTGGTCCACTGACAGATGCGAACGGCCAAACCAAGAACGAACCTGAGGCGATTGTCGATATACTACGGCTACAGTACGAGGGCGTCTTTAGCCACCCTCGATTGTCGATATACTACGGCTACAGTACGAGGGCGTCTTTAGCCACCCTCGAGGTGATAAAATAATTGACTCACCGATCGACTTCTTCCACAAAGTATCCATGCCAAATCTAACGGACATTAAATTTACCACAAATTATATAGTAAATGCTATAAAGGAAATTGGTATCAATGCAGCAGCAGGCCCGGATCAATTCCCGGCCGCACTTCTCAAGAATTGCGCAGCAGACCTTAGTGCTCCTCTACAGATTGTTTTTTATAGAAAGTCTCTCGACTCTGGAATTATACCACAACAATTAAAATGTGCTAAAATTACACCAGTCCATAAAGGGGGTTCGAGGGGTGAAGCAAAAAATTATAGACCTATTGCTTTAACTTCGCATGTCATCAAAATCCTCGAAAAGCTAATAGTTAAAAATATGTCCATATACCTTGAAGAAAACAACATAATAAACAAGGACCAGCATGGGTTTCGGAAGCGCCACTCGTGCCTCTCGCAACTGTTAGCTCACCATGAAAAAATTATAGAAGGGCTAGAAAATAAAAATGCTATCGACGTGGTCTACCTTGATTTTGCAAAAGCATTTGACAAGGTGGACCACGGCATACTCCTCCACAAGATACGAGACTCAGGAATCTCAGGAAAACTTGGGGTGTGGCTGCACTGTTTCCTCACTGACAGGGAACAAGCTGTAGCGGTTGGTGGTGCAGTGTCCAAGCCATCCATCATCACTAGTGGGGTGCCACAAGGGTCAGTTCTTGGACCTATACTTTTCTTGCTGCACATATCAGACATAAATAAACATGTCATGCATTCGTCTGTCGCCACCTTTGCTGACGACACTCGTGTATTAAGGGAAGTGTCTTCTACAACAGATGCTGATTTACTTCAGGCAGATCTCACTACAATTTACTCATGGGCAGAGCAAAACAACATGTCCTTTAATAATAACAAATTTGAACACATGAACTACAGTGCAGACCGAAATATGAATATCCACACATACACAGCAGATGACGGCTCTTGCATTGATACAAATGATTATGTAAAAGATCTTGGTATTACACTCAGTTGAGATGGTACATTTGGAATGCATATAACCAATGTGGCAAAGAATGCTCGTAACCAAGCTGGATGGATCCTACGAACCTTCCGAACACGTGACATGATCCCCATGCTGACGCTCTACAAGTCACTGGTCATTCCACTGTTGGAATATTGCTGTCAGCTATGGAGCCCATGGAAGGTGGGAGAGAAGCAATTACTCGAAGCAGTTCAACGCTCATTCATTAATAAAATCTCTGCCGTCCAACACCTAGACTACTGGGGGAGGTTGGAAACTCTCAAACTTTTCTCATTAGAAAGACGCAGGGACAGATATGCCATCTTATATGTCTACAAAATATTGATTGGCATCACAACCAACAACTTTAATATAGGTTTTCACATCCATCAATGACTGGGCCGTCTCTGCCACATCCAGCGGGTACACCCCCGAGCAGCCACCAGAGTTAAGACGCTCAAGGAGACGCCTTTGCGACACGAGGACCTCTTCTCTTTAACGCCCTACCCAGATATCTGCGTGACTCAACTGAACCAAGTCTCGAGAAATTTAAAAATCAACTGGACAAATTTCTCTGGACACTACCTGATCAACCCAAAACTGACCAACTATCACCTCCGCGCCGCTAGCAACAGCATCATGGACCAGCTGGCGCAGAGACGGGCAGATGGAATGTACTAGTGGTGGCGCATCAGCGTGACCACGGGCGGACAACACTGCCTGCAACTACTACCTACAGGACCTACCTACAGGAGTATATATGTGTGTGTGTGTGTGTGTGTGAGTATATATGTGTGTGTGTGTGTGTGTGTGTGTATGTATGTGTGAGTATATATTATGATTTTTATGTGTGTGTGTGTGTGTGTATTTTAATATTACTCAGTTGTACGACTAGATAATTCTTAGAAGTACCCCCTATAAAACAGAATCATAAGAACATGAGAAAACGGGAGTCTGCAGAAAGCCGATTGGCCCACACAAGACAGATACCTTTCAAACCCAACCCATATAATCTGTTATTAGCCGGTCAAGAATAATTGGATAGTTTTACAGTCGCTCCTTTGATAATAAAAGGATTTTCCAAGACTGAATATAATAACTTAAGGGGGGTGACCTGCTGTTTTTTATTTCTGTCCATTTCTCTTTTTCTCTGGCTTGTATCCATTCGGCCCCATTTAGCCAACTATTTTAAGAAGTTTATCCACATCCAGGTGTCGATTTCTTCCTGGCGAGCGATAGCGAGCCAGCATTATATGAAGAAATCCGGCTTCGCCGGAGACAATTTTCTATCGAAAAATGTACAAATTTAGCCTGCTGTAAAACAAAAATAAAAAATATGCTGGCTCGCTACCGCTCACCAGTAAAAAATTGACACCTGGATGGGGATAAACGTCTTAAAACAGTACGCTGAATGGGGCCAAATGGATACAAGCCAGAGAAAGATAGAAAAGGACAGAACCAAAACAGGTCACCCCTCTTAAAAGTAGCCAGAATTCTATCATGCGATCATATTAAGGGGCACTACTACTCGCATTTTATGGACCCCCTTCTCCCTCATGTTTAGCATATTACTTTTGAGATTTTAAAACGTTCGTTCCGTTAGTCTGGCGATTTTGAGATCTTTCGCCTCATTTTGTTGTCAACATTAAGACCTTTCGTGCCCTTTAGGTGTCGATTTTTTCTTGGCGAGCGAAAGCGAGCCTCTAGTTTTAGAAGGAACCGGCCTTCGGCCGGGAAATTTTTCTACCAAAAAATGTACAAATTTATCTTGAAAGTGTCGGGTAGTCGGGTAACTGACAAACAGACAAACATTGACCTTTAGTTATTAAGATATATATATATATATATATATAATATATAAACCAAAACCCAAGTACTACCCCCTTAAAGGGATAAGGCCGGACTGTGTCATCGGGACCGCAATGTCTGTGGAGTGTGTGATACTAGCCAGACTCCCCCACCAATCCCATCTCCGCTCTTGTTTTGGTTTATAGGTAAGAGCTTTTATTGGGATGAGATGTGGAGGTCAAAGAAGGAAACGAGGAACAGTGAAGGAAGAAAATAACTACTAAATTAATAATGAAGAAAGGAGGAAGATATAGGATAAAAGGACGAATAAAGGAATATATATATATATATATATATATATATATATATATATATATATATATATATATATATATATTAAAATACTTAAATGTTGTTTCCAATAGTATGAATTAGAAATACTAATATGTTATTCCCGATACTAATTTTGCTTGTCTGCATATCATTATCACATTTTCTAACACCTGCGTAATTGTCACTGTAGAACAAATATTATATTTGGATTGATTTTTCACCTCTACAACCCTATGATGGTAAAGCCGCTGTCACACGAGCGAATTTTCCGTCAATATTCCATGAGCAAGTTTTGTCTCGGTATATTTCGGGACTCTTTTGGCACTGGTATCGGTAACAAGCCTGAAGGTAGATTATGTTAGGCGGTTGAATTCTGATCAAGTGTAATTTTTGAAGATGCCAGACCATAATTATTGCCCGTAAAAATTGCTCGAAAAACGGCTCGTGTGACTCCGGCTTTTAACTCATGGCATTATTGTGGTGTCCAATCTCTTTTCCAATCCCAAGCCTCTTCATCTTTGTTTACCAATATATCGATGGGCTGCATTGCAAACTTTCATTAATCGTTGCCATCTGACCTAATAAATGGGCACTTAAGCCATAGTCACACGAGCCCTTTTTCGAGCAATTTTTACGGGCAATTATGGTCTGGAAGCTTAAGGGAAGATGTCCACTTAAGGGTATTTTTTCTTGACTCCTTTCTCCCTCATGTTTAGCCCCGTTGTTTTTCTAATTTTAAGACGTTTGCCCCATTATTTTGACGATTTTAAGAACTTTCAACCCATTTCTGTCAATTTTAAGACCTTTCGTGTAATTTAGGTGTCGATTTTATCCTGGCGAGCGATAGCGAGCCTGTAATTTAAGAGGAACCGGCTTTCAGCCGGGACATTTTTCTACCGAAAAATGTAAAAAAAAATCTTGAAAGAGGCTCAAGGGGGTGTAATCTTAAGCTTGAAGGATATCTAGGGACCAAACTAAAAACCTCCCCTTAAACAATTACACTTTTTCAGAATTCAGCCGCCTAACATAATCTACCTTCAGTCTAGTTACCGATACCAGTGCCAAAATGTCCCGAAATAATACGAGACAAAACTTGCTCATGGAAAATTGACGGAAAAAGCGCTCGTGTGACAGCGGCTTTAGTGATATAGATAGTCACTAATATGGCTTACCTCTCCGAAAAGAAAATAACAGAAATCAGTTACATAGTTACATGTATAAATCAGTTACATGTATAAATCAGTTACATGTATAAATCAGTTACATAGTTACATGTATAAATCAGTTACATGTATAAATCAGTTACATAGTTACATGTATAAATCAGTTACATAGTTACATGTATAAATCAGTTACATGTATAAATCAGTTACATAGTTACATGTATAAATCAGTTACATGTATAAATCAGTTACATAGTTACATGTATAAATCAGTTACATGTATAAATCAGTTACATAGTTACATGTATAAATCAGTTACATGTATAAATCAGTTACATAGTTACATGTATAAATCAGTTACATGTATAAATTAGTTACATAGTTACATGTATAAATCAGTTACATGTATAAATCAGTTACATAGTTACATGTATAAATCAGTTACATAGTTACATGTATAAATCAGTTACATGTATAAATCAGTTACATGTATAAATCAGTTACATAGTTACATGTATAAATCAGTTACATGTATAAATCAGTTACATAGTTACATGTATAAATCAGTTACATGTATAAATCAGTTACATAGTTACATGTATAAATCAGTTACATGTATAAATCAGTTACATAGTTACATGTATAAATCAGTTACATAGTTACATGTATAAATCAGTTACATGTATAAATCAGTTACATGTATAAATCAGTTACATAGTTACATGTATAAATCAGTTACATGTATAAATCAGTTACATAGTTACATGTATAAATCAGTTACATAGTTACATGTATAAATCAGTTACATGTATAAATCAGTTACATAGTTACATGTATAAATCAGTTACATGTATAAATCAGTTACATAGTTACATGTATAAATCAGTTACATGTATAAATCAGTTACATAGTTACATGTATAAATCAGTTACATAGTTACATGTATAAATCAGTTCCATAGTTACATGTATAAATCAGTTACATAGTTACATGTATAAATCAGTTACATAGTTACATGTATAAATCAGTTACATAGTTACATGTATAAATCAGTTACATGTATAAATCAGTTACATAGTTACATGTATAAATCAGTTACATGTACAAATCAGTTACATAGTTACATGTATAAATCAGTTACATGTATAAATCAGTTACATAGTTACATGTATAAATCAGTTACATGTTACATGTATAAATCAGTTACATAGTTACATGTATAAATCAGTTACATGTATAAATCAGTTACATAGTTACATGTATAAATCAGTTACATGTATAAATCAGTTACATAGTTACATGTATAAATCAGTTACATGTATAAATCAGTTACATAGTTACATGTATAAATCAGTTACATGTATAAATCAGTTACATGTATAAATCAGTTACATAGTTACATGTATAAATCAGTTACATGTATAAATCAGTTACATAGTTACATGTATAAATCAGTTACATGTATAAATCAGTTACATAGTTACATGTATAAATCAGTTACATAGTTACATGTATAAATCAGTTACATGTATAAATCAGTTACATAGTTACATGTATAAATCAGTTACATAGTTACATGTATAAATCAGTTACATGTATAAATCAGTTACATGTATAAATCAGTTACATAGTTACATGTATAAATCAGTTACATGTATAAATCAGTTACATAGTTACATGTATAAATCAGTTACATGTATAAATCAGTTACATAGTTACATGTATAAATCAGTTACATAGTTACATGTATAAATCAGTTACATGTATAAATCAGTTACATAGTTACATGTATAAATCAGTTACATGTATAAATCAGTTACATAGTTACATGTATAAATCAGTTACATGTATAAATCAGTTACATAGTTACATGTATAAATCAGTTACATAGTTACATGTATAAATCAGTTACATAGTTACATGTATAAATCAGTTACATAGTTACATGTATAAATCAGTTACATAGTTACATGTATAAATCAGTTACATGTATAAATCAGTTACATAGTTACATGTATAATCAGTTACATGTACAAATCAGTTACATAGTTACATGTATAAATCAGTTACATGTAAAATCAGTTACATAGTTACATGTATAAATCAGTTACATGTATAAATCAGTTACATAGTTACATGTATAAATCAGTTACATGTATAAATCAGTTACATAGTTACATGTATAAATCAGTTACATAGTTACATGTATAAATCAGTTACATGTATAAATCAGTTACATAGTTACATGTATAAATCAGTTACATGTATAAATCAGTTACATGTATAAATCAGTTACATAGTTACATGTATAAATCAGTTACATGTATAAATCAGTTACATAGTTACATGTATAAATCAGTTACATGTATAAATCAGTTACATAGTTACATGTATAAATCAGTTACATGTATAAATCAGTTACATAGTTACATGTATAAATCAGTTACATGTATAAATCAGTTCATAGTTACATGTATAAATCAGTTACATAGTTACATGTATAAATCAGTTACATGTATAAATCAGTTACATAGTTACATGTATAAATCAGTTACATGTATAAATCAGTTACATAGTTACATGTATAAATCAGTTACATAGTTACATGTATAAATCAGTTACATGTATAAATCAGTTACATAGTTACATGTATAAATCAGTTACATGTATAAATCAGTTACATAGTTACATGTATAAATCAGTTACATAGTTACATGTATAAATCAGTTACATGTATAAATCAGTTACATAGTTACATGTATAAATCAGTTACATGTATAAATCAGTTACATAGTTACATGTATAAATCAGTTACATAGTTACATGTATAAATCAGTTACATGTATAAATCAGTTACATAGTTACATGTATAAATCAGTTACATAGTTACATGTATAAATCAGTTACATGTAAAAATCAGTTACATAGTTACATGTATAAATCAGTTACATAGTTACATGTATAAATCAGTTACATAGTTACATGTATAAATCAGTTACATGTATAAATCAGTTACATAGTTACATGTATAAATCAGTTACATGTATAAATCAGTTACATAGTTACACGTATAATTCCCGAAGGCCGCATTTGCATAAAGAAAAATTCAATATATCCATTAACTTTTATAAGCTACTGTACGGTCGCGCTAATACGTCATGTCCCAGCTGTCATTACGTTTGGCTCGCTCTGTGCTGTATTAATGTCTGTCAGATGTTGCATAGGGTGGTTAAGTGTAGGAACATGTTTGTATATTTCACTCGATATGAAGAAATGAAGCTTAGAGATATTGCCGATACCAATTATTGATCAAAATATACTTGGTGCCGAGACATCACTTATTAGCGCGACTGTACAATCGGCCCAATAAGTGATGTCTCGGCACCAAGTATGTTTTGATCAATAATTGGTACCGTATCAACAATATTTAAACTGTATTTAGGCCAATTCATTTTAAGTGAGATATACAAACATGTTCCCACACTTACCCACCGTATTCAACATCTGACAGACATTAATACAGCACAGAGCGAACCAAACGTAAGGACAGGTGAGACATGACTTATTAGCGCCACCGTACCTGCCCATTTGGAGCGAGAATATACCTTGCGTTATAATTACATGTTATGGGGGGTCACATGCTTTTTTTTCTCTCCTTTTCCCTCTCTCTTTGGCCTGTATTCATTCGGTCCCATTCAGCCTACTGTTTTAAGACGTTTACCCCCATCCAGATGTCAATATTTTCTTGGCGAGCGGTAGCGAGCCAGCATAAATATATATAGTATATATATATATATAATTATATATATATATATATTTTTTTTTTAACAGCAAGCTAAATTAGTACATTTTTCGATAGAAAAATTTCTCCGGCGAAGCCGGATTTCTCCATACAATACTGGCTCGCTATCGCTCGCCAGGAAAAAAATCGACACCTGGATGGGGATAAACATCTTAAATCAGTTGGCTGAATGGGGCCGAATGGATACAAGCCAGGGAAAAAGACAAACGGAGAGAGAAAAAAAAGCAGGTGACCCCCCCTCCCCTTAAACCTTATCCCTTCTAATTATAGAGAACTCCGATATGCGTTATGTTCCTACTACCGCGCCAGGCGATGTAAGTCAATTATAGAGAACTCCGATATGCGTTATGTTCCTACTACCGCGCCAGGCGATGTAAGTCAATTATAGAGAACTCCGATATGCGTTATGTTCCTACTACCGCGCCAGGCGATGTAAGTCAATTATAGAGAACTCCGATATGCGTTATGTTCCTACTACCGCGCCAGGCGATGTAAGTCAATTATAGAGAACTCCGATATGCGTTATGTTCCTACTACCGCGCCAGGCGATGTAAGTCAATTATAGAGAACTCCGATATGCGTTATGTTCCTACTACCGCCGATATGCGTTATGTTCCTACTACCGCGCCAGGCGATGTAAGTCAATTATAGAGAACTCCGATATGCGTTATGTTCCTACTACCTACCGCGCCAGGCGATGTAAGTCAATTATAGAGAACTCCGATATGCGTTATGTTCCTGCTACCGCGCCAGGCGATGTAAGTCAATTATAGAGAACTCCG
>CM064527.1:5937765-6011136 GCA_032716605.1 Paralithodes platypus
AAAGACACAATCCACCACATAGGGTGTACATTACTACATGAGCAAGTTAATCTGTTTCCCAAGCAAACTAATCGCACATATAACAACGCACTATCGTCACGTTAAAGGAAGTAGTCAAGTTTGGGAAGTCCGGGACGTTCTGGCAAATTTTACTAAACTCTGCATGAATAAAGAACTACATGTTAAATGTCAAAATATTATTTAAAATCAAATTTGCAACATGACAAGACATTAACAATAGTACAAAATACAAATATTGATAAGATATCTATACTATTACAAAATATATAAAATACAGTACAGCACTCACTAACGATAGTGCTATCGGGTAGGTACCTGTAAGCATAGCATGCCTCAAGTGACCCCTATCAATAACTACCCTACAAATAACCTACATTTATAGCACAAATAAACTAAGGAAATCGCAAAAGTAAGCAATTGATACTATCGACAATAAATACATGGCAGTACAATTGTTAAGAGCAAACCTGGTGGTCCCTCGGATATCCACCCCCGGCAGGGTTGGGTTATTGACACAGGGCCCTCCCGGTCGTCATCATGCGACTGTGTCAAGAGCATTGCAACGTCCCAAAGCTGCTTGTCAGTACAGCTATTTCTTTAGTAATATAAGGGGACTTCACTCTAACATCAATTCTGTACACCAATTTCTTCAAGCAGAATCCCCTACTCTCCTTTTTTTGACAGAGACTCAAGTAACATCCACATCTGACACATCTAGATTTAATTTTCCAGGTTATCAACTGCTCCAAAATTTCAGACCTAAAGGTGGTGTATGTTGCTTCGCAAAATCTGAAATTGCCCTGGAGGAGGTTACTAGTTTCAATTGTCCCTATTTTGATTATTCTATATACAAATTAATTTCTGCTGGTAAATTTAAATACATATGTTGCATCTACCGTTCCCCAAATACTCCTCCAGAGCAAAGTCTTTTTGATTCTCTGTCCTCACAACTCAGTGTCCTCAACTTAAATGCTTCTTCTGAAATCACTGTGTTGGGTGATTTTAATGTCCATAATGTTGAATGGCTCACTCATTCAGCCAGGACTGATGATGCTGGTCTTGAATGTGAGCTATTTGCAGACTCATTTAATCTCATTCAACTAGTCAACCAACCCACCCGTGTACCAGATAATCCTAATCATAATTCCCACCTACTGGACTTATTTTTAACAACCAATTCAGAAAATTATGATGTTACAGTGAGGTCCCCACTTGGATCTTCTGATCACTGTCTGATACAGGCCACCTGTCTATCACCTACCCACTCTGAACCTGTTTTGGTGACTAAATGGCATTACGATAGGGCAGACTGGGAGGGTCTTCAAGGTTTCTTTATTGATATTCCCTGGACCTCTTTCTTTTCTAATGATGCACACTCCACCTTGAGCCACATACAAGATTTTGTAAAAATTGGAATGGAAACTTTTATTCCTCATCAAAAGTACAGTAAAAGATCTAATTCACCTAAATGGTTTGACCATAATTGTGCTAGAGTAACTGAACAAAAAGCAATAGCCTACAATGCATACACAAGATCAAAAACACATGAAGCCTTTAATTACTTTAGAAACATCAGAAATCATGCCAAAACTGTATTAAACCTAACTAAATCAAACTTTCTCCATAAGCAGGCAAATAAACTTCTAAATAATCCAAATGATAACAAAATATTTTGGTCTACTCTTAACTCATTCAAATCCAACTTCACTACTACTGCTTCATCCATTCCACCATTAAAATCTCCGACTGGCAATCTTGTAAGTGACCCACGAGGTAAAGCTAACCTTCTTGCAGATATTTTCTCCACCAACTCAACCTTAGATGAAATAAATCAAGATGTCCCTGTACTTAATTTTAATTCACCTGAAATTCCCTCACTTAAGATCCACACCAGACATGTCAAAACTATTTTGCAGAATCTCTCAGTAGATAAGGCTCCTGGTCCAGATGAAATTCCTCCAATAGTACTTAAGAATTGCTCCTTGGTGCTCGCTCCTGTATTGGCAAAATTTTTCCGTCTGTGTACTCATACCTCATGCTTCCCAGTACCCTGGAAAGAAGCAAACATCCATCCAGTTCCTAAAAAAGGTGCCTCTTCAGATCCATCAAACTACAGACCAATAGCTATAACTTCCACTCTTGGCAAAGTTTTTGAAATTATATTAAATAATCACATAATTAAGCATCTGGAGAATAATAAATTAATCAGTGATAGGCAATATGGTTTTAGACGATGTCGATCAACTGCAGACATTCTTTGCCTTCTTACGCATCAAATCAACCAAGCTACAGACCAACATGGTGAAACACATACAATAGCACTGGATATATCAAAGGCATTTGATAGAGTCTGGCATCAATCCTTATTGTCGAAGATGTCACACTACGGCCTTGCATCATTAATTCCACTAATTTCTTCTTATCTTCATAACAGAAAAATACGTGTAATGGTAGATGGCCTTTATTCTCAATTTCACTCAATAAATGCTGGTGTTCCCCAGGGATCAATTTTGGCCCCAACTCTGTTCCTCATTCATATCAATGATCTCATATCTACCACTCATAATCCAATACATTCCTACGCAGATGACTCAACACTCCACAGTTCCTTCACATTTACCAATTCTTTCACCCAACCCGATCTTATAAATTCAAAAATAAACACTGCAATTTCTCTGAACCAGGACCTTTCTAGAATTAATGAATGGGGACAAGAGAATCTAGTTTCCTTTAATGCACAGAAAACCAAGTACATTCAATTTTCTAACCGACAGAATCTCACTGACTCCCATATATTTTTTAATGATGTAAATATTCCCACTTCCCCTAGTATTGATATTCTCGGTGTAAACATTAACTACTAACTTGAGCTGGACACATTATGTTAGAAGCATTGCTAAGAATGCCTCTAAAAAACTGGGACTCCTGTACAGAGTTCGAGAATTCTTCACTGACGAGCAGTTGGCCGTAATATATAAAAGTCATGTGCGCTCTCAGATGGATTACTGTTCACCTCTGTGGGGTGGAAGTGGAGTGGTTGCATTGAGGCAGTTGGACAAAATTCAAAATAAAGCTATTAGATTAATCAATAACCCTGCAATCACACAGGACCTTCCTACATTAGCCATACGAAGAAACGTTGCATCCCTTGCATTATTCTACAGATATTTTCACAGCAATTGTTCCGAGGAACTTGCTTCAATTGTGCCGCCTCTCCACATCTTTCCCCGTAGAACTAGGGCAGCTGAGAGCGCCCATGAATTTACACTTTCTCCTCCACAATGCAGAACTTCTGCTTATCAGAATTCATTTATCCCCAGAGCTACTACTCTTTGGAATTCACTTCCCTCGAATTGCTTTCCACAAACTTACTATCAACAAATGTTTAAATCCAGTTGTTACAAACATTTTATGAATGGAGGATGCCTTTAGGCACATGGACCTTTTTGTTTTATCTGTGTTTTTCCTTCCTCCGTTCATTGTCTCTTAAAAAAAAAAAAAAAAAAAAAACATATAATATAAAGACAAATAATTGCAAAATATGAAGTAACAACAGATTTAAACAAAGAGTACTCTTTTAACAAGAACAATAAATTTAAAAAATCATCAATATTAATATTAATAAAAGAAAAAGATAAACAATAAATACAGACAAAAAAACAATAAATACAGACAAAAAGTAAGCAGAGGTTATACAAGAAACTTCAAGTTAAAAATGCTTGATTAAAATTATTGATGTCAAATTTTAGAATACAGTCACAATAATTGACCCTAAAAAGATTAAATTTATGGAACAATTTACTTGCCTCAAAACCTCTGTCCACTAAGAGTCTGTATAGTAACCTAAAATTAGAAAAGTAATGGGGCTAAACATGAGGGAGAAAGGAGTCAAGAAAAAAATATCTCAAGTGGAAATCTCCCCTTAATTTATTCACGTGCATTGGGGTTTGTAATGGAGGATTAATGTAAATAACGGGGTGTTGGTGTTCCTTAATATATTTTGAACAGTACGGTAGCTTCCATCTCTGGGTGACCACAGCTTCTTGGTGGACATTTTTTGCTGCATCTGCATCTAATCATCAAAGGCATCGACAATATTATGAACTGTAATAAATATTTTACTATCGACCAATCAAATTACACGCGGGGGAACGGTTGCAAAGTTATTGGAGTCTACGAATGTCTTCTTCAAATGCGTTGTAAACTTGTGGAATGGGCTTCCCCGAGATGTCATATAGACTGCAGCACCGTTGATTTTTTGTAAACTTCGCCTAGACAAAACCCCGCCTTAAATCCAAGACTGACTGCATTTGTAAATTAATAGTTTTTTTCCCACCTCTATTATATCATAAGAACTGTCTCCTACTAATATCTAATCCTGCCACGGATATTTGCCTCAGGGCAGTCTTCCCTTTCCATTTTTCCCTTACCCACTCTAAGCCACTGTTTGGACACTTGACCATCAGTGTTTGGAGGTGGTCAAGCAGCCTTGAGGGGTCGCTAGACTTGTTGTTGCTTGATTTCCTCTGTACTCCTTTGTACTATAGTCTATTCGCTGTAAGTAGGCGAGCAATCATGACCTCTAACCTCTGTAACTACAAAGCCACTAGAGTAATCGAGCTAATATTGTTACCATTTGGGAAGAGTCAGTCAAGGAATAGAGGTGGAAAGCTACAGCCTATTTGCTCTAGCCCTTTTTGAGTTACCGAGGCTAGAGGTCATGATTGTTTCGCCTACAAACATGGAATAGGTTATAATTATATAGCCTAATGATTGGATGTATAGTATAGCCTAATGATTGGATGTATAGTATAGCCTAATGATTGGATGTATAGTATAGCCTAATGATTGGATGTATAGTATAGCCTAATGATTGGATGTATAGTATAGCCTAATGATTGGATGTATAGTATAGCCTAATGATTGGATGTATAGTATAGCCTAATGATTGGATGTATAGTATAGCCTAATGATTGGATGTATAGTATAGCCTAATGATTGGATGTATAGTATAGCCTAATGATTGGATGTATAGTATAGCCTAATGATTGGATGTATAGTATAGCCTAATGATTGGATGTATAGTATGGTTGTGAATGACAGACGTACACCCCCTTACCACAACACTGCAGGAGCAACTCATACATTGCCGGTAAACTATAGTGAATCAGTCAGACCATTAAGGGGGATCACCTGCTTTTTGTTATTTCTGTCCTTTTCTCTCTTTCTCTGGCTTGTATCCATTTGGCCCCATTCAGCCAACTGTTTTAAGACGTTTATCCCCATCCAGGTGTCAACTTTTTTACTGGTGAGCGGTAGCGAGCCAGCATATTTTGTATTTTTTTTTGACAGCAGGCTAAATTTGTACATTTTTCGATAGAAAAATGTCTCCGGCGAAGCCGGATTTCTTCATATAATGCTGGCTCGCTATCGCTCGCCAGGAAGAAATCGACACCTAGATGGGGATAAACGTCTTAAAATAGTTGGCTGAATGGGGCCGAATGGATACAAGCCAGAGAAAGAGAGAAAAGGACAGAAATAACAAAAAGCAGGTCACCCACCCTTAAATCACGCTATTTCTTTTCAAAACGTGTACTCAGGCCATGACAATAGCAACTGTAATTCTGTCCATCTACCATCTCTCCCGTAATTCCACTTGTTTATAATCGGTCTGTGTTGGTGGTGTAATGGTTTAGGTGCTTATGTTCTGGGTGTAGTGACTGGTGTCCTGAGTTCGAATCCCGGGAGTATCATGCGCTTTCATGCATTTATTAAAGTACATTGGGGTTTGTAATGGAGGATTAAGGGGATTTTTTTAGTGTGTTTCTTAAGACATCCATCAAGCTTGAAATTACACCCCCTTGACCACCTTTCAAGATAAATTTGTACATTTTTCGGTAGAAAAATGTCCCGGCCGAAGGCTGATTCCTCTTAAATTACAGGCTCGCTAACGCTCGCCAGGAAAAAATCGACTTAAATAGTACGAAAGGTCTTAAAAGTGACATAAATGGGGCGAAAGTTCTTAAAATCGCCAAACTAATGGGGCGATCATCGTCCTAAAATCTCAAAAGCAATGGGGCTAAACATGAGGGAGAAAGGGGTATAGAAAATAATCCCTCAAGTGGAAATCTCCCCTTATATCACGTTATACCTTTTCAAAACGTGTACCTCAACCAGTAGCTCTCTCAACCAGTACCAAATCAACCAGTAGCTCTCTCAACCAGTACCAAATCAACCAGTAGCTCTCTCAACCAGTACCAAATCAACCAGTAGCTCTCTCAACCAGTACCAAATCAACCAGTAGCTCTCTCAACCAGTACCAAATCAACCAGTAGCTCTCTCAACCAGTACCAAATCAACCAGTAGCTCTCTCAACCAGTACCAAATCAACCAGTAGCTCTCTCAACCAGTACCAAATCAACCAGTAGCTCTCTCAACCAGTACCAAATCAACCAGTAGCTCTCGCACCAGTACCAAATCAACCAGTAGCTCTCTCAACCAGTACCAAATCAACCAGAAGCTCTCTCAACCAGTACCAAATCAACCAGTAGCTCTCTCAACCAGTACCAAATCAACCAGTAGCTCTCTCAACCAGTACCAAATCAACCAGTAGCTCTCTCAACCAGTACCAAATCAACCAGTAGCTCTCTCAACCAGTACCAAATCAACCAATACGGTTAGCTTAGGTTAGGTTAGTACTATATTGTGGCACTGGTTTGTTTGGTCTGGGTTAATTTGGCACTGGTTGAGAGCTACTGGTTGAAATGGTCTACTGGTTGAGTTGACATGGAACCGTTTATTATCGGTCTGTGTTGCTGGTGTAATGGTTTAGGTGCTTATGTTCTGGGTGTATTGACTGGTGTCCCGAGTTCGAATCCCGGGTGGACCACATGCTTTCATACATTTATTCAAGTACATTGGGGTTTGTAATGGAGGATTAATGTTAAGAACTGGGTGTTACTTATACTTATACTCTTAGTGGGCCCCTGATATACTCTTAGTGGGCCCCTGATATACTCTTAGTGGGCCCCTGATACACTCTTAGTGGGCCCCTGATATACTCTTAGTGGGCCCCTGATATACTCTTAGTGGGCCCCTGATATACTCTTAGTGGGCCCCTGATATACTCTTAGTGGGCCCCTGATATACTCTTAGTGGGCCCCTGATATACTCTTAGTGGGCCCCTGATATACTCTTAGTGGGCCCCTGATATACTTTTAGTGGGCCCCTGATATACTCTTAGTTGGCCCCTGACATACTCTTAGTGGGCCCCTGATATACTCTTAGTTGGCCCCTGATATACTCTTAGTGGGCCCCTGATATACTCTTAGTGGGCCCCTGATATACTCTTAGTGGGCCCCTCATATACTCTTAGTTGGCCCCTGATATACTCTTAGTGGGCCCCTGATATACTCTTAGTGGGCCCCATGATATACTCTTAGTGGGCCCCTGATATACTCTTAGTGGGCCCCTGATATCCTTTTAGTGGGCCCCTGATATACTCTTAGTGGGCCCCTGATATCCTTTTAGTGGGCCCCTGATATACTCTTAGTGGGCCCCTGATATACTCTTAGTGGGCCCCTGATATACTCTTAGTGGGCCCCTGATATACTCTTAGTGGGCCCCTGATATACTCTTAGTGGGCCCCTGATATACTCTTAGTGGGCCCCTGATATACTCTTAGTGGGCCCCTGATATACTCTTAGTGGGCCCCTGATATGCTCTTAGTGGGCCCCTGATATGCTCTTAGTGGGCCCCTGATATATTCTTAGTGGGCCCCTGATATACTCTTAGAGGGCCCCTGATATACTCTTAGTGGGCCCCTGATATACTCTTAGTGGGCCCCTGATATACTCTTAGTGGGCCCCTGATATACTCTTAGTGGGCCCCTGATATACTCTTAGTGGGCCCCTGATATACTCTTAGTGGGCCCCTGATATACTTTTAGTGGGCCCCTGATATACTCTTAGTGGGCCCCTGATATACTCTTAGTGGGCCCCTGATATACTCTTAGTGGGCCCCTGATATGCTCTTAGTGGGCCCCTGATATGCTCTTAGTGGGCCCCTGATATACTCTTAGTGGGCCCCTGATATACTCTTAGAGGGCCCCTGATATACTCTTAGTGGGCCCCTGATATACTCTTAGTGGGCCCCTGATATACTCTTAGTGGGCCCCTGATATACTCTTAGTGGGCCCCTGATATACTCTTAGTGGGCCCCTGATATACTCTTAGTGGGCCCCTGATATACTCTTAGTGAGCCCCTGATATACTCTTAGTGGGCCCCTGATACACTCTTAGTGGGCCCCTGATATACTCTTAGTGGGCCCCTGATATCCTTTTAGTGAGCCCCTGATATACTCTTAGTGGGCCCCTGATATACTCTTAGTGGGCCCCTGATATACTCTTAGTGGGCCCCTGATATACTCTTAGTGGGCCCCTGATATACTCTTAGTGGGCCCCTGATATCCTTTTAGTGGGCCCCTGATATACTCTTAGTGGGCCCCTGATATACTCTTAGTGGGCCCCTGATATACTCTTAGTGGGCCCCTGATATACTCTTAGTGGGCCCCTGATATACTCTTAGTGGGCCCCTGATATCCTTTTAGTGGGCCCCTGATATACTCTTAGTGGGCCCCTGATATACTCTTAGTGGGCCCCTGATATACTCTTAGTGGGCCCCTGATATACTCTTAGTGGGCCCCTGATATACTCTTAGTGGGCCCCTGATATACTCTTAGTGGGCCCCTGATATACTCTTAGTGGGCCCCTGGTGAGTCTAGACAAATGCAAGGGAAGATAATCAATTGGAATAAGTCGGCGGAGCAGGCAGGCTAGACACACAGGCGCCTTATCTCTCTCTCTCTCTCTCTCGCTCTCTCTCTCTCTCTCATTTAATATTGTTTTTGTGTTTTTTACATTTGTTTCTTTCTACGTTTTCCTATGGCATATAACCTCCTCCGTCCCTTCCCTTAAGGGGAGGTTTCTAGTTGATTCCCTAGACTTCCATCAAGCTTAAAATTACTCCCCCTAGACCCCCTTTCAAGATAAATTTGTACATTTTTCGGTAGAAAAATGTCCCGGCTGAAAGCCGGTTCCTCTTAAATAACAGGCTCGCTATCGCTCGCCAGGATAAAATCGACACCTGAATTGCACGAAAGGTCTTAATATGGGGTGAAAGTTCTTAAAATCGCTAAACTAATGGGGCAAACGTCTTAAAATCTCAAAAGCAATGGGACTAGACATGAGGGAGAAAGGGGTCAAGAAAAAAGTCCCTCAAGTGGAGATCTCCCCTTTTAAGTGTATTAATGATCATGTTAATACCTTAATTTCTCCCTTGATCATGTTAATACCTTAATGTCTCCCTTTATATCCTTAAAAGACATATACTACGGTTTGTTCCTCATCCCCTTCCTATGTTATATATTCGTCATTAACTTTTTCAACCAGACGATGATTAATTGATTTCATTATAGTTTTCACCCGACTATACTATTCAGCTTAGGAAAGACGTCTAGGAATCGAAGGGGTGAAAACTAGATCAGCAAACCCTTTCACTCGGAGGTGACCAAGTCCCGGAAAAGCTTGGCGTTGCTTGACTGACGTACGATACTGTAAAAAATGTCATCGGGTTAAGGGGAGACTGGCCGTTTGTTTGGTCTTTTAATTAATTCATACATATTTTTAGTTTCCTCCCTAGACCTCCATCAAGCTTAGAAAAACACCCCCTAGACCTCCCTTCTAGATAAATTTGTAAAAAAAATCGGTAGAAAAATTTCCCGGCCAAAGGCCGGTTCCTCTTAAAATTGCAGGCTCGCTATCGCTCGCCAGGAAAAAATCGACACCTAAATGGCATGGAAGGTCTTAAAATTGACAACGAAATGGGGCGAAAGGCGTTAAAGTCTAATGGACCGAACGTCTTATAATCTCAAAACTAGTGGGGGTAAACATGAGGGAGAAAGGGGTCCAGAAAAACGGTCTGCCTCCCCTTAAAAGGATGATGAGTTTAACCCCTTCTGTAAGCGGAGACGTCATTTTAACTTTATTCTGGCTACTACTAAACTATTTTATTCAGCTTAAAAAGGGCCTCCCAGCAATTAAAAGGCTCACTTAACTATTTGTACCATCACAGATCCCTCTTCAACTGAATAACATCGTCTAAATATAGCTAAAATAACTTGAAAATGACGTCGCCGGTACGGAAGGGGTTAAGGACACAATTAAATTATAGGTTTTAGATAGTTTCATTAATAATAACGTAATTAGCTTAAACTAAACTGATACATGCTGTGAATAAAACTGTATCTATAAATTTGAACACGTGACTTGATTTCTATGTACATTCGTATGTAATAATCACCTTGACAGACCGACAAAGGGCTACTCCTCTTGGTCAACATGATGTATAGGTGTTGTTAACCCTTTCAAGCTCCAATACGCATTTCTGGGTTGTTTTCTGGTAATTAATAGACGATTTTATTCAGATTAGGAAGGGTATATGGAAGTCAGAGGGTTGATTGAGATAGTATTTACCCTTTTAATACCCACAGATCCTTCCTAAGCTGCATAAAATCGTCTACTGATAGCCAAAATATACTGCTAAAACGCGTCAGAGCTTCAAGGGGTTAACTAAATATTATGATGGGATAGGGTGAGCTAGACATAAATCAGTACTCGGTACATCTTAACACCTTATTAGCGGGCTAGGCGGTCTAGCGGACCGTAGCGTCCAGCAGGGTGTATTTACCCTAAATAGGGTTGTTTACGTGATCATTTTCATGCCTAAATAAGATCCAGAGCGTAAAACAAGTATCTATCCCTGAAAGGGCGTAAACAGAGCTTTCCAATGACACCCGAACCATCCTTGTACGACCGCTGGTTCTCTTGCAACGATCGTGCAACACGAGTGCAAAAATCCTGTAATTAGGTAATTTCCCTACATAATTCCCTGTGTAGCGAGTGAGAGAGGGGAGGGAAGGGTGGGAGGCACCTCAGTTGGTCCACCGTGGTGGTCGTGAGCGGTCATAGGGTTGCTAGGCTCCTCACACCGCTCAGCTCTCTCAGCAACATTACGTGCTGAAAATGGCGCACGACATAAGTTGTGAACCGCCACTTAGTCCAAATTTATTTCACACGACATAAGTTGCGCGCCGCCAATTAAGGGTTAAGCCGTATCACACGAGAGCTTTTATACTCAACATTCCATGGTCAACATTTTTCTGGCAACATTTTTGGGATATTTTGCAGTGGTATCAGAAACTAGACTGATGATAGATGAATTTAGGTGACATAATTTTTGAAAAAGTTGACCTCATAAGCTGCCAGACCAGTGTTAAGGGTAAATGTTGAGTGAAAAAGCGCTCGTGTGATACCGGCTTTACTCCTGTACTGTTCCCATACCATCTAGATCCACTGATAGAAAGAACGCGATAATGGTCCAACTTTGCTTTGAGCGTCCATATCTAAGTCTTCATAGAGGTATTCCACTCGTATTGTTTTTTATAATTAATATTTTTTGTACTGAGATTAAGACAATTGGGAATACAACTCGACCAAAACATAAGCTCTAACACATTCTATATCGGTGGACAATATAAAGTACCGTACCATGCGTACCATGCGTAATTCCAAAGTGCCCACGCTCAATACTTTGATTCATAGCGTTGTCAAGTTGGATGTCTCCCTCAGACAGATTGTGAAACTTCTGCTTACTGTTTTACAAAAGGTGCCATTTTCCTCTTCTACCTTCATTTTCCTCTTCTACCTTCATTTTCCTCTTCCACCTTCATTTTCCTCTTATACCTTCATTTTCCTCTTCTACCATCATTTTCCTCTTCTACCTTCATTTTCCTCTTCTACCTTCATTTTCCTCTTCTACCTTCATTTTCCTCTTCTACCTTCATTTTCCTCTTCTACCTTCATTTTCCTCTTCTACCTTCATTTTCCTCTTCTACCATGATTTTCCTCTTCTACCTTAATTTTCCTCTTCTACCTTCATTTTCCTCTTCTACCATCATTTTCCTCTTCTACCTTCATTTTCCTCTTCTACCATCATTTTCCTCTTCTACCTTCATTTTCTTCTTCTACCATCATTTTCCTCTTCTACCATCATTTTCCTCTTCTACCTTCATTTTCCTCTTCTACCTTCATTTTCCTCTTCTACCATCATTTTCCTCTTCTACCTTCATTTTCCTCTTCTACCTTCATTTTCCTCTTCTACCATCATTTTCCTCTTCTACCTTCATTTTCCTCTTCTACCATCATTTTCCTCTTCTACCTTCATTTTCCTCTTCTACCTTCATTTTCATCTCAGACACACTCTCAGATACTGTTCTTCAAACCTATCATAATACTTCTCATCTCACATTATTGTCATTTGGGGAAGATTGTGTTTAGATAATAAATCGTTAATCTATTAGTGGGGCAAATATGAATTACCGTACTCATCAGACTGTTACCGTACTCATCAGACTGTTACCGTACTCATCAGACTGTTACCGTACTCATCAGACTGTTACCGTACTCATCAGACTGGGGAGTTATATTATAATATGAATTTCATTAGACTGGGGAGTTATATTATAATATGAATTACCGTACTCATCAGACTGTTACCGTACTCATCAGACTGTTACCGTACTCATCAGACTGGGGAGTTATATTATAATATGAATTACCGTACTCATCAGACTGTTACCGTACTCATCAGACTGGGGAGTTATATTATAATATGAATTACCGTACTCATCAGACTGTTACCGTACTCATCAGACTGGGAGTTTATTATTATATGAATACCGTACTCATCAGACTGTTACCGTACTCATCAGACTGGGGAGTTATATTATAATATGAATTACCGTACTCATCAGACTGTTACCGTACTCATCAGACTGGGGAGTTATATTATAATATGAATTACCGTACTCATCAGACTGTTACCGTACTCATCAGACTGTTACCGTACTCATCAGACTGGGGAGTTATATTATAATCATTGTTAACTGATTGCACGAGACTCAACTTACCGTTTTTTTTTTTATCTTTCTCTCCCTTTCTTTCTTTCCCTGGCTTGTATCCATTCGGCACCATTCAGCCAACTGTTTTAAGGCGTGTATCCTCATCCAGGTGTCGATTTCTACCTGACGAGCGATAGCGAGCCACCATTGTATGGAGAAATCCGGCTTCGCCGGAGAAATTTTTCTATCGAAAAATTTACAGATTTAGCTTGCTGTCAAAACAAAAATATTGAAACCTGGATGGGGGTAAACGTCTTAAAACAGTAGGCTGAATGGGGCCGAATGGATACAAGGCAAAGAGAGAGGGAGAGCAACAGAAAAAAAGCGAGGTGGGCTGCCTTAAGCTGAATAACATTGTGCGTTGGTAGCTTGGGGAAAAAATAACCCGTTATCATAAAATAAAGTTATAACCCACACAAACAAAGCATATAGGCTACTGTATTTGTTATTCATGTACACACAACAATTGCACACTACCTCACTAGACAAACACAAATATACATTCTTTCACACAAACACACCCGAATAAACATACATACACACACACACACAAAATAAACCAACAAACACACACACACATGTAAACGTACACACACAAACACATACACAAATAAACAGACATACACTCACAAATAAACACACATACACACAAACAAACAAACACACACCCAAATAAACAGACGTACACACAAACAAACACACACCCAAATAAACAGACATTGACACAAACATACAAACACACACAAATAAACAGACATACACACAAAGAAACACACACCCAAATAAACAGACATTGACACAAACATACAACACACACATAATTATACACAAACAGACACACCAATAAACAAACATACACACAAACATACAAACCCCCCCAAATAAACAGACTTACACACAAAGAAACACACACACAAGTAAACACACACAAATAAACAGACATACACACACACACATACACACAAATAAACACACACACAATTAAACACATATACACACACACGCACAAATAAACACACACAAATAAACACACACACACACAAATAAACACACATGCACAAGTAAAGACATATACACACACACGCACAAATAAACACACACACAAATAAACACACACACACAAATAAACACACACGCACAAATAAACACATATACACACACACACACAAATAAACACACACACAAATAAACACACACACAAATAAACAGACATTCACGCAAATAAACACACACACACACACAAATAAACACACATACACACAAACACACAAACAAACACACCTACACACAGACATCACCTTGGCCGAGTGGTCCTAGACGTCCCATGGTAGAAGCACTTTGAGCACATACAAGGGTTCACTGAGGTGCTGGGGAGAGAGAGAGAGAGAGAGAGAGAGAGAGAGAGAGAGAGAGAGAGAGAGAAGAGGATGGAGAGAGATGGACATTTTTTCCCTATCCAACGTGAATCCTATACAAGAGAGAGAGAGAGGGAGAGAGAGAGAGAGGGATGGAGAGAGAACGTTGGTTTCGTTCAGCCTATAACTCTTCTTTACCTCTGAATCCTATAACAAGAGAGAGAGAGAGAGAGAGATGGAGAGAGAGACGTTTTGTTTCGCCTTCTATTTTTTTCCCTATCCAACACTCTTCTTTACCTCTGAATCCTATAACAAGAGAGAGAGAGAGACGTTTTGTTTCGCCTTCTATTGTTTTCCCTATCCAACACTCTTCTTTACCTCTGAATCCTATAACAAAGGAGTACAAAGGAAATCAAGCAACAACAGATCTAGTGACCCTTCTAGGTTGCTTGTCCTCCAAAACACTGAGGATCAAGTGTCCAAACAGTGGTTTAGAGTGGGTAAGGGAACATTGGAAAGGGAATTACTGCCCTGGAACTAATGTCCGTGGCAGGATTAGGAAGTTAGTAGGGGACAGATGGGTTAGTAACTGAGGGGGGGATAAAATAAAGTTATTCATTTACAAACGCAGTTAGTCGCGGGTTTGAAGCGAGATATTTGTCTAGGCGGAGTTTAAATGAATCAACGGTGCTGCAGTCTATAACGTTTCGGGGGAAGCCCATTCCACAAGTTGACAACTCGATTGAAGAAGAAATTCTTAGATTCGTGCGAGTTAAAAGATTTACCAATAATTTTGCAACCGTTTCTCCGCGTGTAATTAGATTGGTCGATAGTGAAGTACTTACTACAGTTCATATTGTCGATGCCTTTGATGATTTTGAACACTTGAATTAAGTCACCTCTTAATCTGCGCTGGGTTAAAGGAAATAGATTTAATTCTCTAAGACGCTCTTCGTATGGTTTGTTCTTTAGGCTAGGTATCATTTTGGTAACTCTACGTTGAACTCGTTCTAGCTTGTTTATATCTTTTTGGTAATAAGGGCACCAGGATTGAACGCAGTATTCCAGAAGAGGGCGGACTAAGGAATTGTAAAGGGTTAGGATAACTTCTTTGGATTTATGCTCAAATGACCTGCCTATTAAAGCCAATTATTTTGTTTGCCTTCTTAAGAACTTCTGAACATTGTTGACTCGGTTTTAGGTTACTCGATATTGTTACTCCCAGATCGGTTTCTCTGTTTACATTCTTAAGCTGAGTGCCATTCATCGAATAGTTTGCTTTCTCATTTAGGTATCCGATATGTAGTACTTTACATTTATCCGCATTGAAACTCATTTGCCAAATTTGGGCCCAACATGACAATTTATCTAGATTGTGTTGCATATCGTCAACTTGTTCTTTGAGAGTACGCTATTTGCAATTTTTGTATCATCAGCAAATTTTGAGATTGTACAGGTGAGGCCCTCATCTATGTCGTTGATGTAAATTAGAAAGATAATTGGTCCTAGTACCGATCCCTGGGGTACCCCGCTACTTACATTGGTCCATTTAGATGCCTTACCGTTTATGACTACTCTTTGCTTTCTGTCGCTGAGCCAATTTTCTATCCATTTCAACACACCGTCTTGTATTCCATGCGCTTTTAGTTTTAGCAGTAAACGTTTGTGGGGAACTTTGTCAAAGGCCTTTTGAAAATCAAGGTATATAATATCTACAGCTTTACTCTCATCGTAGAGGTTGAGGATATCGTGGAAGAAGTCTAAGAGGTTTGTTAAACAGGAACGTTTTTTACGAAAGCCGTGTTGAGTATCTTTAAGTATGTTATTTTCCTCTAAGTGATTTACGAGTCTGTCTCGTATGACCGTTTCTAGCATTTTACATACAACTGAGGTTAAGCTAATTGGACGATAGTTACTGGGTAGGGATTTGCTGCCATTTTTGAATATCGGTGTTACGTTGGCTAGCTTCCACTGATCAGGCATAGTTCCAGACTGCAAGGATTTATTGAATAGTAATGTCAGTGGTTTGGAGAGCTCATCCTTAGCTTCCTTCAGAACTCTAGGCGAGATTGTATCAGGTCCAGGCATTTTATTTACCTTGAGTTTATCTAAACAATTCAATACTTCTCTCTCTGTAACGGTGATATTGCTTAGAACATCTGAATTATCAATCTGAATCGGCGATGGTGTAGGGATATCACTGAGGTCTTCTGTTGTAAAAACTGATGCAAAGAAGGTATTGAGGGCATTACTCATTTGTACTTCGTCTTTGGTGTATTCTCCATTTTCATCGACTAACGGTCCAACAGTTGAAGTAACTACTTTTTTCTTTCTGATATAACTATAGAATTCTTTCGGGTTTGTTTTACTTTGATTCGCAATATGTAACTCTAAGGTCTTTTTACTTTGCTTAATTAACTTTTTGGCTTTGCGTCGTAGCTCTACAAATTTCACCCGTTCTTCGTCATTTTGTGAGGATTTTAATCTATCATTAGCAAATTTTTTAGCAAGCAGGCAGTTTGAAATATCTTTATTCCACCATTTGGGCTTATTATTATGGCCTGGACGCCGTATTTTCGATGGTATGCAGTCTTGCACTGCCTTTAGGTAAGTGGTTTCGAATAACTTCCAAGATGTATTTATGTCATTATTGTTAATTAAAAAGCTCCAGTCAGTTTCTTTAAACATAGCTCTAAGTTTATGGAAGTTTGCTTTCTTGAAATTAGGGACTTTTTCGATGCTACTATTTGGTTCGTTACTAGTAAACTTTAAAGTGAAAGTTATCGTACGATGGTCGCTGTTACTGAATTCATCACCAACATTCAAATTCTCTATTAATTCTTCTTTTGTTGCAAGTACAATGTCAAGAACGTTATTACCACGGGTCGGCGTTCGAACAAATTGATAAAGCGAACTCTCTTGCAAGTTCGTATACAAGTCATTTCCGGAGTGTGAAGTAAGAGTATCGCCCCACTTGGTCACAGGTAAATTAAGGTCGCCAAAAATTACGGTATCTTGTGAGTTACTTACATCTGCAATTTGTTCATAAATTTCTCGGTCAGTTTGCACTGATTGAGCTGGAGGTCTGTATATTAATGCAAGTATTATTTTTGTACCTTTATTATTCTTTATTAGCACAAAAGATGCGTCGACGTTCACAATTTGAGGTTTTGACAAGAGGGTAGGGTTAAGACTTTCTTTGATATAAAGTAAAACGCCACCTCCATTTCGATTTATTCGGCTTTTCTCAAACATTACATAACCGGGAAGTGAATACTCTGCTAAAAAGTCTCTATCTTCTGTATTGTCTGTATTAACAAGAGAGAGAGAGAGAGAGAGAGAGAGAGAGAGCTTGGCATAGATACACTGGCCACACATACCTTACGATCCAAACGAGGTAGCCAGGACTCAATTCTAGTAGAGATGGCATATCAGATAGAAGAGGAAAGTTGAAGAAAAGGATAGAAAAAAAGGAGAGAGAGAGAGATAGAGAGAGAGAGAGAGAAAAAAATGTACATAGATACACTGGCCACACATACCTTACGATCCAAACGAGGTGATCAGGACTTAATTCGAGAGAGAGAGAGAGAGAGAGAGAGAAATTTACATAGACACTGGCCACACATACCTTACGATCCAAACGATGTGATCAGGACTTAATTCGGGAGAGAGAGAGAGATTTGTACATAGATACACTGGCCACACATACCTGACGATCCAAACGAGGTGATCAGGACTTAATTCGAGAGAGCGAGAGACAGAGACAGAGAGAGAGAGATTTGTACATAGATACACTGGCCACACATACCTTACGATCCAAACGAGGTGATCAGGACTTAATTAGAGAGAGAGAGAGAGAGAGAGGCGGGCAGTCAACATTACAATAGGATATTTTAGTGATCAAATAAGTCATTCCGTGTTTTGGGGTCATGTGCAAAACGAGCCTACTGCAAACCTCATTGGATTAATACAGACAATATAATTTTTTGGGATAACATTACAAAATATCTCGTTCACAGGAATACATGTGACAATAATTTGCACACTGTGCCAGATATATATATATATATGCAGTTTATATATAATATATATATATATATATATATATATATATATATATATATATATATATATATATATATATATATATATATGTGTGTGTGTGTATGTGTGGCCTATATGCTATCCCCCGCCAGGCAAATATTGACACGTGGATGCTGCGAGGCATATTACAATTGCCAAACCTATGGGTGTATATTTAGGCAATGGCATCATCCCTGTTTTGTTCCTACACCCCACTCCCTCTCTTCCCCACTCCATCCCCTCTCTCCCCCACCTCCACCCCCTTCCCCCCCTCCCCCACCCCAACACCTCTCTCCCCCACCTCCACCCCATTCTCCCCCTCCCCGCCCCCATCCCCTCTCTCTCCCATCTCCCCGCCCCCCCCCCTCTCTCCCCCATCTCTCACCAGCCCGTGCCAAGCCTGGAGCCTGTCATATCTGGCGTGACAGTCAAGGTCAACCCGCTGCTCAGTTATCATTCGTTCTTGCGGTGATGGGCGGAACTATCGAGGTCGGGCATCTCATTTGGACTGGCTTCTATCGGCTAGAGCTGAGGGAGGAGAATCGGCTTTTACGTCATTGGGAGCCATTGATACGGTATAGGTCACGTCACTAGTTACAAAGGAATACAAAGGAAGGCAAGCAACAACATACCTACTGGTCCTTACTAGGCTATAAATAAATAAATAAATAAATAAAAAGATTGCCACAACCATCAACTGAAGGGCTTCAGTTCCAGAAAAACTGTGGTCGGGAAAACAATATTATAGTACCGTACTGTGAACGATACTAAACGGTCACATTACTCATGCACAAACGCAGTTAGTCGTGGGTTCATGGCAAGATATATGTCAAGGCGATATTGAAATGTTTGGACTGTAAGGCACTCTACAACACTTCTTGACAATTTATTCTTGGTAATTTACTTCTTGGCAGCTTTGAAATGACATGGAGTTACATGGGGGGATAGACAGACGAATAAGGAAGTAAGAAGGAGGTATGGTGTGGAGGTAGATGTGCTGGAAAGTGTGAAAAGGAACACCTTGAGATGGTTCAGCCATATGGAACCTATGGGAAGCGAGAGAATGACTAAGAGGGTGTACGAGAGCGAGGTGGAAGGACAGAGAGGGAGATGTAAAGCGAAAGAGAGGTGGAAGGATGCAGTGATGTAGTATATGGATGAAGGCGGTGCTGGTTGGGAGGAGGGGCGTCAACTGACTGGGGACAGAGGTGCAGCGGGCGGTTCGTTCGTGGCCACCCCTTCGGGGATCATGGCGTCAGACAGTAGATAGATAGATAGAAGTCAAGCCGACTAGGTCTTGTCTAAACACCACAAGATCCAACTGTCCCTATTGAAAAAACTGAAAAATTGAAAAAACATTAATTGTTGTTGCATTACCTTATCCACCATTCAAAGTATGTATGATGACCCATTTAATCTTATTGTACAGTTGGCCACACATATATTATTTGTACCCACTCCTTGATTTTATGAATGGAAGTAAATATGTTTTATTAACTTGGAAGAACATTTGGTTATAACACCGTTAACCTCTTCTGTACCGACACCGTCCTTTTAACTTTATTTTGGCTACCATTAGACCATTTCATGCAGTTTAAAAGGAGCCTCCAGCAATTAACAGGCTTCGAACTATCTCCCTGAACCATTTTTACTACCACAGATCCTTCTTAAACATCACAAAATCGTCTATATATAGCTAGAATAAATTTAGAAAGACGTCGCCGGTACATAATGGGTTAAGGGGAGGTTCCTAGTCTGTTTCCTATTCCTCCAGGAATCTTAAAATTTCACCCCCTTGACCTCCTTTCAAGATAAATTTGTACATTTTTCGGTAGAAAAATGTCCCGGCCGAAGGCCGATTACTCTTAAATTACAGGCTCGCTATCGCTCGCCAGGATAAAATCGACACCTAAATGGCACGAAAGGTCTTACAATTGACAGAATGGGGCGGAAATTCTTAAAAATCACCAAACTAATGGGGAAAACGTCTTAAAATCTCAAAAGCAATGGGGCTAGACATGAGGGAGAAAGGGGTCAAGAAAAAAATCCCTCAAATGGATATCTCCCCTTAAAAGGTGATAACAACTGCATATAACAAACTGCCTTGCTATACATAAGATCACGGACCGAGTACAAATTCAGGTCACTGAATATCCCCAGACGCCTTTGCTCAGATTAAAAATGAGCTCTTGGGGCCAAATGGCTAATTTCGTTTGATCTTGACCCACATACCGACGCTGACAATAATTCAATTTACTAATATTATCTATAGACTGACGGAGATTCGAGCAGGGTCTACATTATATTTATCGCTCATTCACACACACACACACACATACACACTCACAGACAGACACACCCACACACACACACACATACACACACACACGCACACACGGTAGATATAGCACCAAGTCTGGCCAACATGCTGACTACAGTTCTGAGAATCCCACCTTGCCTCCCCCTACCCCCTCCCTTATCCCTACTCACTCTCACTCTCCCTTTCTCTCTCTCTTTTTTTCTTTCTTTCTTTCTCTCTTTGTTCTTTCTCTTTTTTCTTTCTCTTTTCTCTTTCTCTCTCTCTCTCTCTCTCTCTCTCTCTCTCTCTCTCTCTCTCTCTCCTCATATAATATTATGTTTACATAAGGGGGAACGATAACCAATACATGTTTGGATCCATGACGTAGGGATGTGGCGACTCGACCTCCCATCACTTTGTGGCGCAGATAGGCCCTGGAGGTTGGGACTGGGAATCTCACCTCCAGAATTGTTAGGAGAAGGCAGTAGGCACCAGCCGAACAGGCTTGGTGGATGATAAGGACAGCTGAAACTCCTGTTTCACCACCTGGCCTCCCTAGCTGATCCCTTCTGTGTCTCACTAATATTGAGGGCAACCCCAGCCTGCCCTCCAAAACACCTTCTCCTCCTATCAATACATTATACTACAAACACCTTACATACTACACTATCTTTTCAAAAAAATAATGAGGACGATTTCTCGACTCGCCTCGGAGTCTCCAGGGGGGGGGGGAGGTCTGATGAAAAAGATACACCCATAATTGAGATTAATCGTAAAATGATAAATTGACTTTACCAAAAAAGTTGGAAAAGTAATTGAGCAATAAAACAAAGTGTAAAGGAAAAATTAAATAAGCTTTCGGAAAATTGTAAAATTATGGAACACATCAAAAAGGTCCCCACAAGCAAGAGGTTCACGGCTCCGGGATCAGGAAAAAATAAAAAATAATAAATAAAATAGAGCAAAATCAAAAGGTTTGAGAAGATACGAACAAATAGGGACAAATAATACCCAAGATATAAACATTATTGAATAATATTAGTTATAAGTTAGACATATTAGAGAAGAAATATATAATGAAGCGATAGAAAATGGATTATGAATAAATTAGACAAAACGTATATACAGTATATATATATATATATATATATATATATATATATATATATATATATATATATATAATTATATATTTATATATACAGTATTTATAAAGTTTGGAATACAAAATTATAATAATAATCATAATCAACCTTTCTATTCCCAGACGTCATGATGACCACGAATGAATCGCCCCATGCACCTCTAATACCCCTCCCAACCAACACCGTTTTCTCTTGTATACCTCTCAACTCCATCCTTCCACCTCACTCTTGGTCTGCCTCGCCCTCTCTGTCCTTCCACCTCACTCTCATACACTCTCTTAGCCATTCTCTTGCTTCCCAAACGTTCCACATTGTCAAACCATATCATGGTGTTCCTTTTCACACTTTCCAGTACATTCACATCCACACCACACTGTTCTCTTACTTCCTCATTTGTCTGTCTATCCCTCCATGTAACTCCACATGTACAGACAGTTCCGAGCACTTGAAACAGAGGCGCCCATCAGTCCGTCTCCTCAGCCATGGAGAATCCCCGGTGTATCCTTTCTGGCTAAAGAGTTACGCTCTCCGTCTCACTTCCCTCCCTCCTCACCTTTCCACAACCCCTAACCCCTCTCCCAACACAAACCCCTTTCTCCCCACCGTCTCCCTACACCCAACCAAGCCCCCTCCCTTCTCCCCCTCCCCTACCCCCTCTCCCAACTCAAACCCCTCCTATCCACCGTCTCCCTACACCCAACCAAGCCCCCTCCCTTCTCCCCCTCTCCCAACACAACCCCCTCCTCTCCACCGCCTCCCTATCCCCAACCAAGCCCCTCCTTCCCCCCTCTCCCAACACAAACCCCTTTCTCTCCACCCTCTCTCTATTCCCAACCAAGCCCCCCCCCCCTCCCCCTTCTACCCCCTCTCCCAACACAAACCCCTCCTCTCCACCGTCTCCCCACACCCAACCAAGCCCCCCTCCCTTCTCCCCACCCCCTACCCTTATACAACTAAAGACCAGATCCAATTCCCTTTGTTGTTGACAGTTTCTGATTCGGGCGGTCGGTTCAGGTTCGGCCCCGCAGAACGAGGAGCCGGAATGGACCAGGCGCCCCGCATTACCCAGATTAAATTCGGTTCTGTTTTATGGGAAGAAGTCTCGTCTCTTAAGGGGAGTGACCTGTTTTTGTTCTGTCCTTTTCTATCTTTCTCTGGCTTGTATCCATTTGGCCCCATTCAGCCTACTGTTTTGAGACGTTTATCCCCATCCAGGTGTCAATTTTTTACTGGTGAGCGGTAGCGAACCAGCATATTTTGTATTTTTGTTTGACAGCAGGCTAAATTTGTACATTTTTCGATAGAAAAATGTCTCCGGCGAAGTCGGATTTCTTCATATAATGCTGGCTCGCTATCGCTCGCCAGGAAGAAATCGACACCTAGATGGGGATAAACGTCTTAAAATAGTTGGCTGAATGGGGCCGAATGGATACAAGCCAGAGAAAGCGAGAAAAGGACAGAAATAACAAAAAGCAGGTCACCCCCCCTTAAAGTTTCCCCTCCCTCCTCCCCCCCCCCCTCCCCCTGTTTTCTTTTAGTCTTCCACTCTCTGATATTCCCATTTTCTTTTATTTCCGTCTGTATAGTCTTTTTATCTCTCGTTTGCTCGTATAGTTTCACTCGGCCAATTTCCTTTGTTTTCCACTTCCTCCCATTTTCTCTTTTAGGTGTGTTTGTAATTTGTTTTGTCTTTTTGTATAGTTTGACTAACCTTTTGTTTGTTATTCTTCTACATTGTGTTAATCCCACCTTTCTGTTTGTGTTTACATAATTCCAGATCTCTCGTTTCATTTATCCATTTATTCTCAATTTATCTGTTACGAGGTAGCCTAAATTTCTGTTACCCATTTTATATTCAATTTTCAACTCCTTTGTTTTGTGTAGCGTATGATTGACAATTATTACGTAGCCTCTCGGGTGGTGTATTGTAATCAAGGTGTCTGTCTGTGTGTGTGTGTATGTGTGTGTATGTGACCCCCGCAGGAGACCAAGAGCGTTGATAATGGTGTACATGATCATATCTCACTTAACTCCTTTTACTACCACAAATACTTCTTCAACTGCACAAAATCGTCTAAATATAGTGAGAATAAAATTAAAAAGACGTCGCCGGTACTGAAGGGGTTAAATAGCGTATATTCCTATGTTTTGTTTATTTCCTATCAATAGTTTATTCAAGTACAGTCGCGCTAATAAGTCATGTCCCAGCTGTCATTACGTTTGGCTTGCTCTGTGCTGTATTAATGTCTGTCAGATGTTGAATAGGGTGAGTGTGTGGAGGAACATGTTTGCACATTTCACTCGATATGAAGGAATGAAACTTAGATATTGCCGATACCAATTATTGATCAAAACTTACTAGGTGCCGAGACATGACTTATTAGCGGGATTGTACACCGGGGTTTGTAATTGATGTTTAATGTTAAGAACGGGGTGTTTATTAATTCTCTATATTATTATCCTATCTCTTCCTCGCTGTTTATATTGCTCCCGTCTGTGGTGCTCACGAGTCTGATATATATTTATTATCTGTCCTGACTCCTAAACATTGTCCATTTGTCTTTACTGTCCGGCAACTTTATGGGGGAATGGTTCACTTTTTGGTCTATTTTTTTTTTTTTTTTTTTATTTATTTATTTATTTATTGTTTTTCTAGTTTTCCTTCCTAGACCTCCATCAAACTTAAAAATATTATTATTATTATTTTTATCATTATTATTATTTTTATTATTATTATTAATATTATTATTATTATTATTATTTTTATTATTATTATTATTATTATTATTATTATTATTATTAGGGGTTCGTCCCCTACTGGGAACCCCTATTGTAATCATTAAACCTGGGATTTCATCCAAATTCTTCTTACGCGCCGGTTGCAATAACTCCAGAACCGCTTTTTGGATCGGGATCAAACTTTCACAAGAGGTGCGTTTTTGTATTGGGCAACTTTTGATATGCTAAACATCCGGCATGGCGGCCAAACAGGCCCGTGGCAGCCGATCTCCCGAAAAACTTGACGCCTAAATACCGTCTCTCCCACTCACAGGAAACGACTGGGCTTTGGCATACGCACTCCCCTACTAATGCTCCGCACATTTTATAGAGGTTTTGCTTTTGCACGTGGGGTTTTTTCCGGCAATCTTGAAAAAACCTCGAATTCCACTTAAAATTCCACATCTTGAAAACTACGCCGATGATCAGAGCCATGCTTGCGTAGTTGGGTGAGGCTCGCGATTCCGAACGTTTTGATACTAAAAAAATATAAATGGGTGGAATAGTTTGGCCGCAGCATTAAAAACTGTCTATTCTTAACCCTTATTTAGCGGCGAGCAACATAAGTCGAGTTAAATAAAGCTGGACTATGTGGCGGCGCTCGACATAACTCGAGTGGCAATTTCAGCACGTAATGTGGCTGAGAGAGAGAGACAAGTGGTGGCAGGAGACTAGCGAGCGTATGACTGCTCCAGACCACCGCGGCGAACCTACTGACACAAATCTCAGCTCCCTCCTCCCTCTCTCACTCGCTACATACTCAATTATGTACTGAAAGTACCGAATTACCTGCTTTTTGCACTCGCGTTGCACGGTTATTGCAAGAAAACTATCCATCATACAAGGATCGTTATGGTGTCATTCGAAAGCTCTGTTTATGCCCTTTCAGGGATAGGTACTAGTTTTACGTTCTGGGTCTTATTTAGGCATGAAAATGATCACGTAAACAGCCCTATTTTGGCTAAAAACACCCCGCTGTGCAGTACACATAAATAAACCGCATAGGCCGCTCGTAAGGTGTTAAATTACTTTAAAACCGAATTCGCTACCCACACAAAGTTTACCGTCTACAGTCTATAGGCTTCCACGCATCCCCCAGTTTTGCTTAATAACATAATCTCTTTATTATTCAGATCTATCATTTGTTTTTTATTTAAATCTCTCAAAACCGTTCGAGTCCCTACGAATTCCAGCAATTATTTAGCCAACCTACCTATACATACCTACCCTACCAAATAATAATGATAAATTCAAATTAATTTTTGGTGAATGACAGAGTATTGGCTAAGGTTTTTAACAATTCCTCCCTTTGCCAAATGCTTAGTTTAATAACAATGATATGGACCTTTAAATTTTGGCAATTGCCCGTGTGACTCTTATTTTAACCCTCCTAAAGTGTTACCACGAAATACCGCTAGATCCTTTCTCAAAAGTCGCTAGCATGTTGCTACATAGCCAAACAATGTTAGGATAATGCTGCAATTTCTAAAGAGTTTTGGTTTGTTTGTTTTGCAAATTTTACAATATAGTATGACTAGAATGTCTGAAATGTTCAAATTATCCCTAGTAAATGTCTCTAGATATAAAAGAAATGGCTGCTAGATTGAAGTAAATAGCTCTACATTTAGCGGTAATATGTAGCTTTACAACTGGCACCACTGCAACCACCACCTCCCTCCCAGTATGTCTCCACAAAATACCGCTAGGTCCTTTCTCAAAAGTCGCTAGCATGTTGCTACATAGTCAAACAATGTTAGAATAATGCTGCAATTTCTAAAGAGTTTTGGTTTGTTTGTTTTGCAAATTTTACAATGTAATATGACTAGAATGTCTGAAATTTTTTAATTATCCCTAGTAAATCTCTCTAGATATGAAAAAATGGCTTCTAAATTGAAGTAAATAGCTCTACATCTAGCGGTAATATGTAGCGATACAACTAGCAACACTGCCTACCCCAAAACACCGCTAGATCCTTTCTCAAAAGTCTCTAGCACGTTGCTACATAGTCAAACAATGGTAGAACAATGCTGCAATTCCTAAAGAGTTTTGATTTGTTTGTTTTGCAAATTTTACAATGTAATATAACTAGAATGTCTGAAATTTTCAAATTATCCCGAGTAAATGTCTCTAGATATGAAAAAATGGCTACTAAACTGAAGTAAATATAGCTCTACATCTAGCGGTAATATGTAGCGGTACAACTGGCAACACTGCCTACAACTACCCTCTCATCACCAATGATTATGCTCTGCTGAGGTTTGTATTTGCTTATCTTATCCTGTGTATAAATGTAAACCTTACACATGTTTCTATTAAATAATGACATTAAACAGGATTCATGATTTAAATACAAGGCTAGATATTTATCGGAAGTACGTATTTACCTTCGGAAAGCTAAAATATAATGTTAACACATATGGGATAGGGAGGAGGGAGGGAGGTATAAGGGGTGGACCGATGGAAGGGAAGTGAACCCCGATATACGAGATACATAGCTTCATATGCGCGTATTGATCACTTTCATGCTATTATGTATACATACAGAAGTAGCAGGACACATATGTCAAGAGTGAACACCAATAACTTAATCCATACACAGTAAAAAAGACGGAAATAATATCGTACATACGAAGTGATGGAATGGGGATGGGAGGGAGTGTGTATGATATGTAAACAGGACAGTTCGTCGCTAGATAGGCGTGTGTGTGCTTGTGTGATGGTCTTGTGTAGCTATGTTTGTGCTTGTTTGAGTGTTGAGTTATCTCTCTCTCTCTCTCTCTCTCTCTCTCTCTCTCTCTCTCTCTTATTTATCGCTGTCTTCCTTACGATTACGACATACTGTAATAGTGCATGAGAACAGGAAATAGGGAGCCTCGCTCTCTCTCTGACAAATGAGAACATAAGTAAACAGGAGTCTGCAGAGAGCCGATTGGCTATAAGACTCGGTAGCCTATTCCACATATCTACAACTCTGTTACTAAACGAATAGAGGCAGATCCCTTACACACCCAGTCTCTCTCGCTCGTTTGTTTGCACACCGGTACAAATGAGGCAGATCCCTTACAAGATGAACATGGGAATCTGCAGAGAGACAAGTGGCCCACAAAAGGCAGATCCCTTTCACATACAACCCATTTCATCCATATGACTATCTGATTTTATCTTTAAATTCTCTATTGTTCTTGATCCCACTATAGCACTAGGTAGCCTATTTCACATATCTACGACTCTGTTACGAGAGAGGCAGATCCCTTACACAGCCAATCTCTCTCTCTTATTTGCACACTGGTACAAAGGAGGCAGATCCTTACACATGCTACCAAGATGAAAATGGGAGTCTGCAGAGAGCCGGTTGGCCCACACACAGCAGATCCCTTTCACACCCAATCCATCTCGTCTTATCAAATTTTATGTTGAAGCTCTATTGTTATTGATCCCACTATAGCACTTGGTAGCCTATTCCACATATCTACAACTCTTTTACCAAGCGAATAGAGGCAGATCCCTTACACAGCCAATCTCTTTCTCTCTCGCTCTTGTTTGTTTGCACACCGGTACAAATGAGGCAGATCCCTTACACATGCAACCAAGATGAAAATGGGAGTCTGCAGAGAGTCAAGTGGCCCACATAAGGCAGGTCCCTTTCACACTCAACCCATCTCATAAACTTTACCTGTTATTTACACTACTTACTATACACCCATGTTATCATATACCTGCAACCAAAACACAATTGTAAGAAATAGGAACATAAGAAAATGGGAGTCTGTAGAGAGCCAATTGGCCCACACATGACAGATCCTTTTCACACCCAACCCATCTCATAAAACTCATTTATCTCTGTCTTCCTTACATTTATGACATCCTAGTCTTTCTCTCTCTCTCACAAATGAGAACATAAGAAAACCGGAGTCTGCAGAGAGTCGATTGGCCCACACATGTCAGATCCCTTTCACACCCAACCCATCCCGCGCTCTCTCTCTCATATTTATCGCTATCTTCCTTACGTTTACGACATCCTATTCTCTCACCATACTCCCTCTCTCCTTCACAAATGAGAAAATAAAAAAATAAGAAAACGGGAGTCTCCAGAGCCGATTGACCTACACATGGCAGATCCCTTTCACACCCAACCCATCTCGTTCTATCTAATTTCAAGTTGAAGCTCTATTGTTCTTGATCCCATTATAGCACTCGGTAACCTATTCCACATATCTACAACTCTGTTACTAAACGGATAGAGGCAGATCCCTTTTACAGCCAATCTCTCCCTCTCTCGCTCTTGTTTGTTTGCACAATCTGCTCCTTCTGTAGTTCCTCCATACCCGATAAGGTAAATGATCTTTTGATATCTGTGACACAGCATTTGTATCAAACACAATACCCTGCTTGCAAAACCGTCGAACCCCGGACAACGTTGCTTGCAACTTTAATTATTATTATTATTATTATTTTTATCATTATTATTATTATTATTATTATTATTATTATTTTTATTATTATTATTATTATTATTATTATTATTATTATTACCCCAGGTCCCCCCTTCAAGATATATTTGTACATTTTTCGGTAGAAAAATTTCCCGGCCGAAGGCCGGTTCCTTCTAAATTACAGGCTCGCTATCGCTCGCCAGGAACAAATCGACAGCTAAATAACACGAAAAGTCTTAATATTGATAAGGATAAGGGGCGAAAGGTCTTAAAATCGCCAAACTAATGGGCCAAACGCCATAAAATCTGAAAACTATAGGGGCTAAGCATGAGGGCGAAAGGTGTGCCGAAAAAACGGTCCATCTCCCCTTAATTAATGGTTGCCTTCCTTTATATTTCTCTGTTCCTCTTTATTGCTCTTGGCTTACTGTTTCTCTGTTCCTCTTTATTACTCTTGGCTTACTGTTTCTCTGTTCCTCTTTATTGCTCTTGGCTTACTGTTTCTGTTCCTCTTTATTGTTCTTGGCTTACTGTTTCTCTGTTCCTCTTTATTGCTCTTGGCTTACTGTTTCTCTGTTCCTCTTTATTGCTCTTGGCTTACTGTTTCTCTGTTCCTCTTTATTGCTCTTGGCTTACTGTTTCTCTGTTCCTCTTTATTGCTCTTGGCTTACTGTTTCTCTGTTCCTCTTTATTGCTCTTGGCTTACTGTTTCTCTGTTCCTCTTTATTGCTCTTGGCTTACTGTTTCTCTGTTCCTCTTTATTGCTCTTGGCTTACTGTTTCTCTGTTCCTCTTTATTGCTTTTGGCTTACTGTTTCTGTTCCTCTTTATTGCTCTTGGCTTACTGTTTCTCTGTTCCTCTTTATTGCTCTTGGCTTACTGTTTCTCTGTTCCTCTTTATTGCTCTTGGCTTACTGTTTTATATTTCTCTGTTCCTCTTTATTGTTCTTGGCTTACTGTTTTATATTTCTCTGTTCCTATTTATTGTTCTTGGCTTACTGTGTTATATGTCTCTGTTCCTCTTTATTGTCCTTGGCTTACTATTTTATATTTCTCTGTTCCTCTTTATTGTTCTTGGCTTACTGCTTTATATTTCTCTGTTCCTCTTTATTGTTCTTGGCTTACTGTTTTATATTTCTCTGTTCCTCTTTATTGTTCTTGGCTTACTGTTTTATATTTCTCTGTTCCTCTTTATTGTTCTTGGCTTACTGTTTTATATTTCTCTGTTCCTCTTTATTGTTCTTGGCTTACTGTTTTATATTTCTCTGTTCCTCTTTATTGCTCTTAGCTTACTGTTTTATATTTCTCTGTTCCTCTTTATTGTTCTTGGCTTACTGTTTTATATTTCTCTGTTCCTCTTTATTGTTCTTGGCTTACTGTTTTATATTTCTCTGTTCCTCTTTATTGTTCTTGGCTTACTGTTTTATATTTCTCTGTTCCTCTTTATTGCTCTTAGCTTACTGTTTTATATTTCTCTGTTCCTCTTTATTGTTCTTGGCTTACTGTTTTATATTTCTCTGTTCCTTTTTATTGTTCTTGGCTTACTGTTTTATATTTCTCTGTTCCTCTTTATTGTTCTTGGCTTACTGTTTTACCCTCGAGTTATCCTCTTATGCTTGGTCTTAGTCTAGTTTTATTTTCCTTTCCTAACTCTGCCTGTTCTACTACACAATGCATGTTCTCTCCCTTTCGTTCGCTTTTAACTCTTGATTCTTACACGATCCATTTTTTGTGTCCACCTTCCAATATTGCTTTGAAGCCGACGAGCAAAGTTGTCCATCAGCCTGACACACTCTTCCTTCCTGATGGCACCAGGCTGCACTCTGTGAAATGCACAGCCTGGGTGGCCATCTCAAAACATGGCCTAATCGGACCATTTTGGTGATTGACAACTTTGCTCGTCGGCTTCAAGTGTGTCTGCAGCACAACGGTAGTCATTTGGTAAATGGATGTATCCTTTGAGCTAGAGACCTCAAATATTTAGTTTTGTAATTGTTATAATATCAGCTTCTAGAAAATTTAATCTTTTTGGAGTTTCTTGTCTGAGTAATAAATTATTATAATGTTAATGGGTTGCATCTATTTTGAGACACCCTGTACATTAATTTCGTTTATTACGTATTTTACGACGTTGAAACATTAATCTATGTCATGCTTCAATCTATAATATATCAATTTCCTTCGTATAACATATTCGCTTTCACAACACTACCTAAATAGTTATATATTTGTTGTTGTCGATGTGTTTCTGTTTTACGTAGCATATAAAAGCTCTTCTCTTGTACATCATTGACTTCTTTTATATATATAGTTTCTCTCTGCCTTCCTTCTCTTTTCCGTTTTCTCTGTAATGCTCTCCCGTTTTTCATCACCTTTATTATCCCAGCTCTTTCTTACACTTTTACACAATCATTCTTTATTGTTTTGTCATAATTCTATCTTCCCTTTCGACTCAGTTATCTTACTTCTGATTTATCCCGATTCCTTGATTAAGGATTTAATACAATCAATAGAGATATATAGAATACTACCAACGGATTATTTATTTCTGTTTAGTTATTCATCAGATTTGTCTTAGTAATTAGCTCTCATCTTGTACGCGAGGGCGAGTTTGAGTATATATATATATATATATATATATATATATATATATATTCCAACTCCTCCCTCTCGGGCATAGGCTGAGAGCCTGTACATTCAACCGCTAATCATTGAACGGTGAAGTCCGTGAAGTCTAGTTCCAGTCTAGGGGGTGAAACATGTGAAGCACTTTAAGCTGCAACCAGCCCCTGCCATCTTGCCTTTGCAGGATGCATGGGCCTTAGTTGCCCACTCACGGCGCAAGGCAGCCCCATCTCTGAAGCTGCCACGCTCCAGTGCTTCACTGTTTCACCTCCTAGACTCGGACCCTCACTCTCAGAATGCCACCTATTGAGCAATGAACTCACTATGACTAGGCATTGTCCCCCTGTAGCATATTTTGAATATTGGAATATTCATACAGTGCTATTTAATCAGGGAACAATGGGGGTATTTATTTTGCGTTTCGGTGGGTTTTGTGGTAATTATGCACTGATACTAAATACATCACAAATTCCATCCCAATAATATCTTCCCATTGACATATCGGGATTCGAACCAGGGTCCATTGGATTACAAGTCTAGTGGCAAGACCACTCCACCACACCTATATATATATATATGTATACATATATATATATATATATATATATATATATATATATATATGTATACATACCGGGTATATATATATATATATATATATATATATATACTGTATATATATATATATATATATATATATATATATATATATATAAATATATATTTACTGTATACACTGTATACTGTACATATTCAATATTATACACATTTGTCATATGGTTAGTGCCAATTAGTATTAATACATGCATGTAATTGTTTAGTTACCGGTACATCATTGATCTATCATGCATATATAGGCTTATTGTTATTTGTAATTACTATTGACTTTTATTCATGTGTTCATTGGAATTGTTTTTTATTTGATGTAATAACTTCATATAATTATCAATTATATATGTTTATATAATTATCAATTAATTATGTTTATATAATTATCAATTATATATGTTTATATAATGATCAATTATATATGTTTATATAATTATCAATTATATATGTTTATATAATTATCAATTATATATGTTTATATAATTATCAATTATATATGTTTATATAATTATCAATTAATTATGTTTATATAATTATCAATTATATATGTTTATATAATTATCAATTAATTATGTTTATATAATTATCAATTATATATGTTTATATAATTATCAATTATATATGTTTATATAATTATCAATTAATTATGTTTATATAATTATCAATTATATATGTTTATATAATTATCAATTATATATGTTTTCTTTCTTTTCGAATCGTGCTCTCACAACTTGATAATAAATTTATTTAATGCAGCGTTTCCCAACCTGGGGGCGCGCCCCCCTGGTGGTGGGGGGGGGGGGGGGGGCGGTTGACAATGCTAGGGGGGGGGGGTAATCAATGTTCAAAATAGGGCTAGGCCATTCAAATGCATACAGGGTAATCCCAAAGATATGTGTGAATGAGAAACTTTGATAGGAAAACTTCAAAACAGTCATTCCGAGCAACCACATGTAGTGTTGACATAAAATCATCAATCAGTTATAAAGCATTGCAGGCCGATTGGTTAATTTTTCGCCCTTTTTACAGTATCTTGCGTCTTAAGCATCCAGTGGGGGGTGGGGGGGGGGGAGGCATCATGAATAGAGTCCTTACCAAAGAGGGGCACGGTACTAAAATAGTTGGGAACTCCTGGTTTAAGGGGAGACGAGCCGTTTGTTTGGTCATTCATTCCTTTATTTCTTAGTTTCCTCACTAGACCTCCATCAAGCTTAAAAAAAAAAAAAAAAATAGACCTCCTTTCAAGATAAATTTGTACATTTTTCGATAGAAAAATGTCCCGGCCGAAGGCCGGTTCCTCTTAAAATTTTAGGCTCGCTGTCGCTCGCCAGGAAAAGATCGAAACCAAAATAGCATGAAAGGTCATAAAATTTACAAAGAAATAGGGCGAAAGGTGTTAAAATCGCCAAACTAATGGGCCGAACGTCTTTTAATCTCAAAACAAATGGGGCTTAACACAAGGGAGAAAGGGGACTAGAAAAACGACCCTTCTCCCCTTAAATTTATTACACAATTCGCTTGTGCGCGTGTTTCTTTTCCAGTGCGCATGCGTTCTGAAAATGGAGAAATCTTGACGAACGACGCCAACAAATCTAGGGATGATGTGTGCCCTATTTCGCTATCCGACCTCCTACCTCCTCTCCTTCTTAACCCCTTCTGTACCGGTGACGTCCTTTCCAATATATGCTGGCCACTATTAGGCGATTTCAGTCAGATTAGGAAGGATGTCTATAACTTACAAGGCTACAGACTATCTCAATTTATCCTTTTAGCTACCCTACAACCTTCCTAACCTTCACAACCTTCCTAACCTTCACAGCCTTCCTAACCTTCACAACCTTCCTAACCTTCACAACCTTCCTAACCTTCACAACCTTCCTAACCTTCACAACCTTCCTAACCTTCACAACCTTCACAACCTTCCTAACCTTCACAACCTTCCTAACCTTCACAACCTTCCTAACCTTCACAACCTTCCTAACCTTCGCAACCTTCCTAACCTTCACAAAATCGTCTAAGTGTAGCTATAGTGTAAATGAAAAGACGGCACCGGTACAGAAGGGGTTAACTCCACTGGGAAGATCAAAGGTTCGGTTGCATCCGGGCGAAGTTCTCTGATATCCGGAGTCCTCTTACAGTTGCACATCAATTGCAAGCCATGAACCGAAGTCAAGGGGAGGTCTCCACTTGAGGGATTTTTTTCTTGACCCCTTTCTCCCTCATGTTTAGCCCCATTGCTTTTGAGCTTTTAAGACGTTTGCCCCATTAGTTTAGCGATTTTAAGAACTTTCCCCCCATATTAAGACCTTTCGTGCCATTCAGGTGTCGATTTTATCCTGGCGAGCGATACCGAGCCTGTAATTTAAGAGGAACCGGCCTTCGGCCCGGGACATTTTTCTACCGAAAAATGTACAAATTTATCTTGAAAGGGACTCAAGGGGGTGTAATTTTAAGCTTGATGGAGGTCTAGGGAACAAACTAAAAACCTCCCCTTAATAATACCGATTTTCATTCAGGAGCGCGAGCCAATAAAGGTATCTCTTTTAAGGGGAGACAGACCGTTTTTCTGGACCCCCTTCTCCCTAATGTTTAGCCCCACTAGTTTTGAGATTCTTAGACGTTCGGCCCATTTTTTTTTGCAATTTTAAGACCTTTCGTCCCATTTCGTTATAAATTTTAAGACCTATCGTGCCATTTAGATGTTGATTTTTTCTTGGCGAGCGATAGCGAGCCTGTAATTGTAGGAGGAACCGGCCTTCGGCCGGGAAATTTGTCTACCGAAAAACTGTCTTCGTGGTGCGATGCATAAGGTGTTGATTTTCGGTGTGAGCATCCTGGGTTCGAATCCACGGACTGCCACATGTGTTTGTAAATTTCATTAATCATATTTAGGAGTATAGTTGGTTGTTGGAAGGAACATAATAATTGTACAAATTTACCTTGAAGGGGGGTCTAGGGGATGTTTTTCTAAGCTTGAGGGATGTCTAGCGAGGAAACTAAGAATTTATGAATGAATTAATTTATAGGCCAAAACAAAAAACAGTCAATGCCCCTTAATCTTTCTTTACTTTTCGCTTATTTTTCTTCCCAGATATTTTTCCTCATTCAGCCACATGCAACCTTGATCCCGGTTAGAGGAAAAATTGATGAGGTTGTTTAGTATGCGGATAATAGAAGCTTAGGGGGGGGGGGGCCTTTTTGTTGGTCTATTCATTCATGTGTTCTTTTATTTCTTAGTTTCCTCGCTAGACCTCCATCATGCTTAGAACCCCCCCCCCCCCCCTAGACCCCCCTTCAAGATAAATTTGTACATTTTTTCGGTAGGGCCGGTTCCTCTTAGAATTTCTTGCTCGCTATCGCTCGCCAGGAAAATATTGACACCTAAATGACACGCAAGGTCTTAAAATTGACAACGAAATGGGGCGAAAGGTGTTAAAATCGCCAAGCTAATGGGCCGAACGTCTTATACAATCTCAAAACAAATGGGACTTAACACGAGGAAGAAAGGGGACCAGGAAAAACCCGATCCATCTCCCCTTAAAACAAAAACCCGATCCATCTCCCCTTAAAACAAAAACCCGATCCATCTCCCCTTAAAACAAAAACCCGATCCATCTCCCCTTAAAACAAAAACCCGATCCATCTCCCCTTAAAACAAAACCCAATCCATCTCCCCTTAAAACAAAAACCCGATCCATCTCCCCTTAAAACAAAACCCAATCCATCTCCCCTTAAAACAAAAACCCGATCCATCTCCCCTTAAAACAAAACCCCAATCCATCTCCCCTTAAAACAAAAACCCAATCCATCTCCCCTTAAAACAAAAACCCGACCCATCTCCCATTAAAAAACCCGACCCATCTCCCATTAAAAAACCCGACCCATCTCCCATTAAAAAACCCGACCCATCTCCCCTTAAAACAAAAACCCGATCCATCTCCCCTTAAAACAAAAACCCGATCCATCTCCCCTTAAAACAAAAACCCGATCCATCTCCCCTTAAAACAAAAAAATCTCGCTGGGTTATTTCGTTCCGCAATTTCGTCCTTTCGGGAATCTGAGGGGGGCGGGGGAGAGAGAGAGAGAGAGAGCGTTGGTGCGTGATCAACTATTCTGAGTTACTGATAATTATACACTATCGGGGTGCCTGTTTTTTTTTGTTTATTTGTTTGTTTACGTTCTTGCGTGTTTGCCTCTGGAATTGGGGTGTGTGTGTACGGTCGCGCTAATAAGTCATTTCCCAGCTGTCATTACGTTTGACTGGCTTGCTCTGTGCTGTATTAATGTCTGTCAGATGTTGCATAGGGTGGGTAAGTGTAGGAACATGTTTGTATATTTCACTCGATATGAAGAAATGAAGCTTAGATATTGCTGATACCAATTATTGATCAAAACATACTTGGTGCCGAGACATGACTTATTAGCGCGACTGTACATGTGTTGCTGTGTAAAGAGTGGATATTCTATGTTTTATTTGGTTTGATCTTCGTTGTGTGTATGAGCGGGTGAGTTGTGACGTATTAGTGTAAGTGTAGGTATATTGTGTCTGCGAGGGTGTATATTGTGTCTGCGAGGGTGTATATTGTGTCTGCGAGGGTGTATATTGTGTCTGCGAGGGTGTATATTGTGTCTGCGAGGGTGTATATTGTGTCTGCGAGGGTGTATATTACTCGTTGAAGACATTCTTTCACAAATGCATTCACCCACACATACAGGTACTGCACTATGTAACGGCTGCGTCACATGGGTATTGTTTGTTCTATATCTGATTATGGCTGGTGATTCCTGAATATATGCATCTCTCTCTCTCTCTCTCTCTCTCTCTCTCTTTATATATATACATATATATATATATATATATATATATATATATATATATATATATATATATATATATATATATATATATATATATATATATATATTATACAGTATACTGTATGTAGTATATATGTATGTATGTATATATATATATATATAATCCACCTATGAAACATGAACTTATTTGCTATCCTGCTGCTCAATTAATTATACATCAATATACAAGCACGAAGGCGATTCATTCATGGTCACCCCCTCGGGAACTATGGCACCTGGCAACAGGATGATAGGTCATTGAATGTATTTCATGGCCAGACTTTAAACAGCTGGACACTTATTCCCGAGGACAATGTTTTTTTTAAGACGTTCGCCCCATTAGTTCGGCTACTTTATGAACTGTTGCCCCATTTGTAAATTTTAAGACCTTTTGTGCCATTTAGGTGTCGATATTTTCCTGGCGAGCAATAGCGAGCCTGTCATTTTAGAGTAACCGGCCTTCGGCCGGGAATTTTTTCTACCGAAAAATGTACAAATTTATCTTGAAAGAGGGTCAAGGAGGTGTAATTTTGTTTGATGGAGGTCTAGGGAACAAACCTCCCCTTAGAATATAACTTCCGAATGATTTAGTTCCTTTTTTTTCGACTTATTATTTGTGTTACTTTATGCATGACAAAATAATAATAACATTCCGTTAATTTCTTGTGTAAATTTTCAATATAAGCTGAATGTCTGCAAATGAGAACACCATATCGTAAGATTTAATTTAGCAGTAATTAATACGAGTGGGGTGCGAGCGCCTGTCAGTCACACCAGGGCCTTGACGGGCACAGATTTACATAGATTTACATAGATACACTGGCCACACAGATCTTACGATCCCTGCGAGGTGACCAGGACTTAATCCTAATAGAGATAGCAACCCTAAGAGAAAGTGGAAGGAAAGGATAGCAAATATTAAGGCTCTCTCTCCCCACCCTCCGGCAATATGCCGTACATAAACGGTAAGGCATCAAAATGGACCAATGTAAGTAGCGGGGTACCCCAGGGATCGGTACTAGGACCAATTCTCTTTCTAATTTACATCAACGACATAGATGAGGGTCTCACCTGTACAATCTCAAAATTTGCTGACGATACAAAAATTGCAAATAGCGTACTCTCAAAAGAACAAGTTGACGATATGCAACACAATCTAGATAAATTGTCATGTTGGGCCCAAATTTGGCAAATGAGTTTCAATGCGGATAAATGTAAAGTACTACATATCGGATACCTAAATGAGAAAGCAAACTATTCGATGAATGGCACTCAGCTTAAGAATGTAAACAGAGAAACCGATCTGGGAGTAACAATATCGAGTAACCTAAAACCGAGTCAACAATGTTCAGAAGTTGTTAAGAAGGCAAACAAAATAATTGGCTTTATAGGCAGGTCATTTGAGCATAAATCCAAAGAAGTTATCCTAACCCTTTACAATTCCTTAGTCCGCCCTCTTCTGGAATACTGCGTTCAATCCTGGTGCCCTTATTACCAAAAAGATATAAACAAGCTAGAACGAGTTCAACGTAGAGTTACCAAAATGATACCTAGCCTAAAGAACAAACCATACGAAGAGCGTCTTAGAGAATTAAATCTATTTCCTTTAACCCAGCGCAGATTAAGAGGCGACTTAATTCAAGTGTTCAAAATCATCAAAGGCATCGACAATATGAACTGTAGTAAGTACTTCACTATCGACCAATCTAATTACACGCGGGGAAACGGTTGCAAAATTATTGGTAAATCTTTTAACTCTCACGAATCTAAGAATTTCTTCTTCAATCGAGTTGTCAACTTGTGGAATGGGCTTCCCCGAAACGTTATAGACTGCATCACCGTTGATTCATTTAAACTCCGCCTAGACAAATATCTCGCATCAAACCCGCGACTGACTGCGTTTGTAAATGAATAACTTTATTTTATCCCCCCCTCAGTTACTAACCCATCTGTCCCCTACTAACTTCCTAATCCTGCCACGGACATTAGTTCCAGGGCAGTAGTTCCCTTTCCAATGTTCCCTTACCCACTCTAAACCACTGTTTGGACACTTGATCCTCAGTGTTTTGGAGGACAAGCAACCTAGAAGGGTCACTGGATCTGTTGTTGCTTGATTTCCTTTGTACTCCTTTGTACTACATGAAAATAGTTAAAAGTGAATAACCTTGCAGGGCTTGGAAATCGCCTGAAGGAATTTATAGTATAGTTAGAAATGGAAAGGGAAAGGCATGCACACCTTCACTTTTTTTTTTTTTTTTTTTTTTTTTTTTTTTTCTCTCTTAAACTGAAAACGTTTTCATTTCCGCCAGGTTCTCTTATCAGTGATCAGCTTCTACTGCAGACCAACTTTTCTGTGATATGTGTCTAACCTTTTTTTAAATGTGTATATCGAGTCACTGTCAATAACTTCATTAGGAAGCTTATTCCACTCATTAATAATATTGTGGGTGAAGAAATTTTTAGTTATGTCTAGGTTCGCTTTCCTGCCTGTTAGTTTTAATTTGTTTCCTCTTGTGGAACCTTCTTTGGCTATCTTAAATAGATTATTAGAATTTACGTTACTAAAGCCTTTTAGTATCTTAAAACACTCTATCAGCTGTCCCCTTATTCTCCGTTTCTTAAGCGAAAACAGGTCGAGTTCTCTTAATCTCTCATTGTATGGCTTATTTCTAAGGGAAGGGATTAACTTTGTTGCTCTACGCTGAACGGATTCTAGTTTCTCTATGTCTTTTATTAAGTAGGGAGACCAAAACTGCACAGCATACTCCAGATGTGGCCTCACAATACTTTTATATAGTGGTACAACTATGTCTTTACTATGACAATGAAAATTTATTTTAATGAAACCTAGCGCTCTATTTGCTTTGTTAGATGCTGCGGTGCATTGGCTTGTAGATTTTTTATTTTCATTGATAAGCGCTCCTAGGTCTTTTATCTGTGATACGCTCTTTATCTTTTCTCCATTCATATGGTATTCGTATTTGTTGTTTCGGGAGCCTATTTGTAGTATCAGGCATTTGTTTACGTTAAAGGGCATCTGCCAATTTTCTGACCACTCTGATATCTTGTTTAAATCTGATTGCAGGCTACTTCTATCGCTTTCTGATATTATAGCATTTCCTATTTTAGTGTCATCGGCGAATTTGGAAATTATGTTATTAATGCCGTTGTCTAAATCATTAATATATATTATGAATAATAATGGGCCCAGAACTGAACCCTGTGGGACTCCACTAGTCACCGGAGTCCATTCTGATTCCACTCCATTAATAATTACTCTTTGTTTTCTTTCGCTTAACCAATTCCTTATCCAATTAAGTGTGTTGCCTTGTATTCCTAGATTCTCGACCTTCTGAAGTAATTTATTATGAGGGACCTTGTCGAAGGCCTTCTGGAAGTCCAAGTACACTATCAAGACTTTTGGTAAAATCATTAATCTTAAATAGGTTGTCATAAAATTCGATAAGGTTCGTTGGGCATGATTTTTTTGCTCTGAAGCCCTGTTGACTATTATTAATAAGATTATTATTCTCTATGAAAAGTACAAGTTCGTCTCTTATAATTGATTCTAATAGTTTTACAATAACGGAAGTTAAGCTAATGGGTCTGTAATTCCCTGGTAGTTTTTTATCTCCCTTTTTAAATATCGGTGTAATATTCGCTGTCTTCCAGTCAGTGGGTAATTGTCCATGTTGGAGTGACATGTTAAACATTTTGGTTAGGGGTTCGGCAACTTCATCTTTGACCATTTTTAGGATTTTAGGGATGAATAGGTCTGGGCCGGGAGATTTATTTATTTTCAGTAATTCAATCTGTCTAGTGACGTTTGATTGGCTAATTTTGAAGTCAAGGAGCACAATGTTGCTTGTTTGATTAGTAGCTTGTGGAGTGTTCGTGATGGCAGCAGTGGTAAAAACGGAGCTGAAATAATTGTTAAGTGTAGAGGCTATGTCTTTGCTATCTGTTTCTAGAACACCTTGAGTGTTAAGTATGGGTCCTATCCCGCTTTTGATTTGTTTGCTACTGTTAATGTATCTGTAAAATTGCTTAGGATTAGTTTTACTATCTTTAGCTATGCTTATTTCATAATTCCTCTTTGCTGTTTTATTAGTGATTTTACTTTTCTTCTGGCGGCCAGGTATTGCTTACATATGGTATTATTCTTTGTTTCTCTCTTTAAGTTGTATAAACGATTTCTTTCCCTAATTGCTCTACTGATAGTTATATCGTACCAAAGGGGTTTGTTTATTTTCTTACTGTGTCTTTTACGCATTGGGATATGTTTCTTTTGAGCACTCATGAATATTTCTTTAAATCTTTCCTATGTATCGTCAATGTTGGTGAAACCTTCGAGATGCAGATTAATATCTTTTAGGTTATTTCTTAGGCTATTGAAGTCTGCCATATTATAGTTGGGAATAAAAGTTTCACTAGTGCTGTTTGTGTGCGACATATTAATTTGTAGCCTGACGATATTATGATCAGAATTAGATAGTAATTCCCCAACTTCTAAGTCAGAAATTAAATTTTCGTGGGTCGTGATTACTAGGTCTAAAATATTATCTCCCCTCGTGGGTTTCTGGACTAATTGATATAAGAAGTTATCTTTAATAAATTCGGTCATTTTTTCTGATGCATGGCCAGACACTTTTAAATCTCCCCAATGAATATTAGGAAGATTAAAATCGCCTATGATAAGGGCTTCTTTTGTTGATAGAGCTTTTTCTAAATTATTGTATAGGTCTATATCCTCTTGATAGGTATGAGTTGGACGACGATATACGACAACCACATTAATGTCTATATCCTTGTTATTAATTTTCACACATAACAGTTCTGAGTTATTAGAAGGAATTTGAACCTCAAGTGAGCATATATTTTCTTTTATATAAAGTAATACACCTCCTCCTCTCTTACCTACTCTGTCCTTATGATATAGTTTATAGGAATTGATCTGATATTCGTGTGTGAAATCGATATTGTTGGTGTCTATAGAAGTTTCTGTTATCGCAATTATATCTATTTCTTCATTTAGTAACATAATTCTTAGTTCGTCAATCTTATTTCGTAGACTTCTGGCATTAAAATACATTAATTTGACTGCTTGTTTATTCTCTCTCGATCTTTTGTAAGTGGGGGAATCCGACAGCAATGACACGTTAGGTGGTTGGAGAGAGTTTAATAGTTTGTTTGTTCGGGTAAAGAGTGATTGAGTCGTACGGAAAATCTAGGTGATGGTATGGGTGGAGCGGGAGTTTGGTGATTGAGGGGAATTATGGAACTCTCGTCGACCGGAATTCTCGTCGAAGCGCGAACCTAGAACTCTCGTCGACAATGGAACACTCGTCGACGACATGGAACACTCGTCGACAGGTCCACTTACACAAAAAAATCGTTGAAAAGAAACAATAAAGTTTAAAAATATATATTTATATAATTATAAACTATAATTAGAAGTTATGGTGAAGCTTAAGAAAAGTGGTTGTGTAGGTAAGTGGTTCGTTGTGTAGTGGTAACTGATTCGATAGAAGGATTGCGAGTGAATGCCAATTTGAACGAATGCCTTTACAAAATCACCTCCCTTGTATTGTTTATAGTTGTATTTGTCTGGATTGTTTTGTTTTTTATTTGATTTCTTCTTAGTTTCCACTAAGGTATAAAGGTATAATACATATATATCAATAATATAAAATAATGGTATTATATATAGAAGTTTTGGTGAAGCTTTAAGAAAAAGGAATGCAAGCAAATGACATAGCCTGGTCTTGCCCAGTCACCCTGATGGTTTACATCAGTTGTTAGAGTACTTTGAGACCACGTGGATTACTCCAAGCCATGGGGCCAGTCCAGTCCAATGGTCTGTATTCGGACAGACAGTACGAACTAACAATGATGTGGAGGGGTGGCACAACAACCTCAACAAGTTGTGTGAAAGAGCCGAGGCGAGCTGCAATGTGAATGAACTAATTGAGGTTCTGCACAAGGAATGCTCATTTGTTAAAGTGCAGCATCAACTTGTGGCCCAAGAGAAGATGGAGAGGCACCAGAAGGCAAGCCATTCCCTGTTTCAAGCCAGTACCAGGGTGTCAAACCGGAGCAATTTTGTGTGAATAGTTAAACGAATATGAGAAGGAATACAAGCAAATTAACATGAAATAGCACTGTGTTGGCCATTTTATCACTTCCAAAGACATAATTTGAACTATACACCACAATTTCTTCTTTATATATACACTAATAACGACTAAAAAAAACCGATTCGTCTTTCGTTTGATTTTTGTGTATGTATGAAAAATACGTCTAAATATATAATAATACAAATAGCCTACGGTACATATCGTATATTTTTTATAATTTATGAATTATAGGCCTAGGCCTATGTCTCAAAAAAATAATATATAATTATATATATATATATATATATATATATATTATATATTATATATAAAACAATGACAATAGAGGGGACAGTTGAAAAGGATGTCTCCCCGAAAAAGAAAAAAAACAATAATTGGAACACTCGTCGACGACATAGAACACTCGTCGACGGCGAAAATTGGAACACTCGTCGCCGTCGACGAGATTTCCGGTCGACGAGAGTTCCAGGTACCATTGAGGGTAGGGGGTGAGGGCGTAATGGAATAAAGCGGAGGGGAGGAAGGTGCGAGGGAGGGACACAGCGGGGTTTGGAGGCGAGGAGAAGGGAGTTTGGGAAAAGGTATGGGGTAAACCTTGGGGAAGGATTAGGAAGAATTAGGTTCTCTGAGAGAGTAGGGTGGCTTATCAGGCTTATCAGGCTTATCAGAGAGAGAGAGAGAGAGAGAGAAAGGGTGGGAGTGAGAGTATGAGAGAGTGAGAGTATAAGAGTATGAGGGAGTGAGAGTATGAGGGAGTGAGAGAATGAGAGAGAGAGAGAGAGTACAAAGGAGTACAAAGGAAATCAAGCAACAACAGGTCTAGTGACCCTTCTAGGCTGCTTGTCCTCCAAAACACAAAACACTGAAAACACTGAGAGGGTGGGAGTGGGAGTGACACTATGAAAGAGTGAGAGTATAAGAGTATGAGGGAGTGAGAGAATGAGAGAGAGAGAGAGAGAGAGAGACAGAGAGATTGAGAGAGAGAGAGAGAGAGAGAGAGAGAGAGAGAAAGAAAAAAAAGGGGTGGGAGTGAGAGTGAGACTATGAAAGAGTGAGAGTAAAAGAGTATGAGGGAGTGAGAGAGAGAGAGAAAGAGAGAGAGAGAGAGAGAGAGACAGAGACAGAGACAGAGAGAGAGAGAGAGAGATGTAAATGGGTTAAATAAACAAATCTTATCTATCTTAAAAAGAGAGAGAGGGGGAGGGAGAGAGTGTGTGTGAGAGAGAATGAGAGAGAGAGAGAGTGTGTGAGATAGAGAGAGAGAGAGAGAGAGAGAGAGAGAGAGAGAGAGATGGATGGTGGGAGTGTGAGTGATAAAAGTGGGGATGAGAATGAGCATCAGAGTGAGAGTAAATGAAAGAGAACCCGACAGACCGACCGACCGACCGACCGACCGACCGACAAATAGGGACCAACACACCATAAACCAGCATGTCTTGAAATGTAACTTGTGTAGTATTAATTAAGGGGAAGTTTTTGTGTGTTTCCTAGACTTCAATCAATCTTGAAATTAAACCCCCTTGACCCCCTTTCAAGTTTTAGTGTGTTTCCTAGACTTCAATCAAGCTTGAAATTAAACCCCCTTGACCCCCTTTCAAGTTTTAGTGTGTTTCCTAGACTTCAATCAAGCTTGAAATTAAACCCCCTTGACCCCCTTTCAAGTTTTAGTGTGTTTCCTAGACTTCAATCAAGCTTGAAATTAAACCCCCTTGACCCCCTTTCAAGTTTTAGTGTGTTTCCTAGACTTCAATCAAGCTTGAAATTAAACCCCCTTGACCCCCTTTCAAGTTTTAGTGTGTTTCCTAGACTTCAATCAAGCTTGAAATTACACCCCCTTGACCCCCTTTCAAGATAAATTTGTAAATGTTTCGGTAAAAAAATGTCCCGGCCAAAGGCCGGTTCCTCTTAAATTACAGGCTCGCTATCGCTCGCCAGAAAAAAATCGACACCTAAATGGCACGGAAGGTCTTAAAAGTGACATAAATGGGGTGAAAGTTCTTAAAATGGCCAAACTAATGGGGCGAACGTCTGAAAATTTCAAAAGCAATGGGGCTAAACATGAGGGAGAAAGTGGTAAAGAAAAAAATCCCTCAAGTGGAAATCTCCCCTTAAGTGTGTGAGTAAAGTCGGTATCACACGAGAGCTTTTATAGTCAACATTCGATGATCAACATTTTTCTGGCAACATTTTTGGAATATTCTACACTGGTATGGGAAACTAGACTGATGATAGATGAATTTAGGTAACCGAAATATTATAAATGTTGACCTCACAAGCTGCCAGACCAGTGTTGAGGATAAATGTTGAGGGAAAGAGCGCTCGTGTGATACCGGCTTAAGAGATGCTGTAAGTCATTCTCACAGGGTCTTGATGGACAGGTCATAGAGGAGCTGGCTGGCTACGTTCAGGAGAGAGAGAGAGAGAGAGAGAGAGAGAGAGAAGGGGGGGGGCTTAAAACAATATAAGAGGCAGTCATAAGGAATTTCAACATCAGAACGTATTCAATACTAGCGACGGTGTGACCTTACTAGTTGGATAATATATATATATATATATATATATATATATATACCAACCCGGAAAACAAAATCAAATTAATAATTTATTACAAATCCCCCAAGACCTCCAACCTCGTTCTCCGCAACAAACCAGCCTCCACCAAGATAAAGAGCCCGATGACCGACGATCACGTCATTTACCAACATACCTGTAATTATGAGGACTGTGGACCTCATTCCTATATTGGTATGACGCAGACTCGTCTTTCACGTCGGTTAACTCTTCACCTTCAGGCTGGAGCCATCAAAGACCACTATCTCACCCCTAACCACCCTCACCTCACACGCAACGAGTTAGAGAAACACACCACCATACTCGATAAAGAAAGTGACCCAAGGAGATTACCTATACTCGAAGCTTTATATATCCAAGCCTTACATCCCAACATCAACAACCAAACTCTGGACCTTCAGATCCTTCCTTCTGCCAAAAGGCACTACCCTACAGGACCTAACACCCCTCCTCGCCCCCCGGTGCCCTTGACGCAGCCCCCCGCGCTACCTCCTTCAGCTTCGTCTTCTGCAGGCGCCACACAACTTAGGCCCCGCCCCTCGACACGCAGCCAATCAGCTTCGACCCCACCTATCGACCACCATCCCGCATCCAGTGCGCATGCGTGAAGCGGTTACCCCCTTTTTCTCTCCTAGTTTTCCCTTCCACCAATAGCAGACTTTTGCCCCCTGTTTTCCGCCTCCTCTGATCCTCCACCCTCTATATATACCCTTCCTGTTTACCTTTTATATCATTCCTTCCTTACTTGATAATGCTGGTTGTCCAGTGAAACGCGTCGTATATCCTGTATCATCATGTATTTTAATGTAACCCTGTACCACCATGAATTTTGCTCATCTCCTTCATCTACTTCCTGCCACCCAGCGAAAACTCATCAGAGACCTGGAAACTTTGAATATATATATATATATATATATATGCAGGGTGTCCCAAAATTGAAGTGCCAAACTTCAGAATTATGTTAGAAAAAATATTCTAACCATAAAGTTTTCTATTAGAAATATTCCAAATTTGACTTGTTACTGAGATATTGCCTGTTGAAAATTGCATTTTCTTAAGCATTTCTCCATAAGGCTTTTGCCTTATGACTTTGCCAGGCGTTGCCATGTTACCCCTGCAGTCTTTTCTATCTCGTTTCTCCACCTCTTGTCTGGTCTTCTCCTATCATGCTTTCCTTCTCTGGACCCGTCCAGTCAGTTAGTCCTTTACTCCACCTATTGTCCTCTCTTCTTGCTATATGTCCTGCCCATCTCCATTTCTGCTCTTATATGACGTCTAGAATATCCTTGACTTTGGTTTGCTCTCTTACCCACGATGCTCTCTTCCTATCTCTAAGTGTTATTCCTAGCATTGATCTTTCCATTGCTCTTTGTGCATTCCTAAGCTTATTCTACATTGTTTTTGTTTGTTTCCAAGTTTCGGATCCATAGAACATGGTTGGTTGTTGTTGTTGTTGTTGTTCCCCAAGCTGCCTGGCCGAACAGCCCCAAGGCCCCAAGCAAGGCCAAGGCCATAACTGAACGCCCCCACAGAACCCTCCCTGCCGACCACAATAAGCCTGGGTGACCGAAGCCACTCCATGGCGGGGAGCTGAGGAGGGTGCGGAAACCCCCAAAGCCCCACCCAGGGCCCTGTGCCCCTCAGCAATTATGAAGAGAAAGTTGAGGGGCAAAGGAAATATGTGACGCTTTGCTTCCAATCTAGGTAGATTGGGAGGTCAATCCACGGAAGAGACGCCGTCACTTGAGATCTAGAAAATATATAAGTAAAGGAACAGTCAGAGTAAGCTATGGGTATGGCAGAGATCGCTCAGTTCTCACTCTGATAGACATGGTTGGTAGCACACACTGGTTATAAACTTTACGCTTAAGGCATATTGGTAGTGTACTCTTCATGATGTTCTTCTGTTTGCCGAATGATTTCCATCCTAGAGTGATTCGCCGTATTATTCATATTCATTGTCTTTTGTTAGGTTTATTATTTGGCCAAGATAATTGTATTCTTCTACTTCCTCTAAAATTTCGTTATCAATCCTATTTATTCTGCGTTGGGCCTGATCATTGTAAAATAACTTTGGTTTTACTCCTGTTAATTTTTAGACCTACTTTAAGACTTTCTTTATTGAGATAATTGAGCATTTATCGGAGCTTATCTGCTTTATCTGAAATTAGCCTCATCTACCTGAAACAAATGTTAACCCCTTCATGCATTGCTCGAAAATGGCAAGCAATTGATATTACTCAAATATACTGAACAAATTCATAATAACACTGAAGTCGTTACATCAAATTGCCAAACAAAAAACCTGCCCCGAGTGAGGATCGAACTCACGACCTTCAGATTATGAGACTGACGCGCTGCCTACTGCGCCATCGAGGCTTGTAGAGAGAGAGAGAGAGATGATCATCCGCTGCTCTCTCAACACCCTTCGAAAAGCAGATACGAGGTGCCGTTGTAATAATACATTTGGAGCTGTGAGAAGAGGAAATGGTCCTGGGCAGATCATATATTATTTAGAAGAGATGATAACAGATGGACAACTAGAGCAACAGAATGGGAACCTAGGGATGGAGCTAGAGGAAGAGGTAGACAAAGAACCAGATGGAGAGATGAGATCCGAAAGTTTGCTGGGGTGGGATGGAACAGAATGGGAACCTAGGGATGGAGCTAGAGGAAGGGGTAGACAGAGAACCAGATGGAGATATGAGATCCGAAAGTTTGCTGGGGTGGGATGGAACATACTAACATCTGACCGGTTGGAGTGGAAACGTTTGGGAGAGGCCTTTGTCCTGCAGTAGACTAACTCAGGCTGATGATGATGATGATGATGAGACCCGAGTTAAGCCGCTGTCACACGAGCGCTTTTTCCGTCAATTTTCCATGAGCAACTTTTTTCTCGTATTATTTCGGGATATTTTCGCACTGGTATCGGTAACTAGACTGAAGGTAGATTATGTTAGGCGCTAAATTATGATGATGTGAAATTCTTTAAACTTGCAGACCATAATTGCCCATACAAATTGCTCGGAAAAGGGCTCGTGTGACTCCGGCTTTATTGTTGGAAAGAGACCGAAAAAGGGCGTATGTTAATTCCTCTTAACCGTGTGATCCAGTTCAAACTAATGTGACATTGGTTTGATGGTTTGATGGTTTGTGCAGTCCTGAGAAGTCTGTACAATACGTCCAACTCAACACACACACCTAATAGATACGCACACACTCACACAGGTATGCGTAAAAAACAACAACACACACACACCTACACACACACACACATAGTAGATACGCACATACTCACACAGGTATGCGTAAAACACAACAACACACACACACACCTGCACACACACACACACCTACACACACACACAGTAGATACGCACACACTCACACAGGTATGCGTAAAAAACAACAACACACACACACACCTGCACACACACACACACACACACACACACAGTAGATACGCACACACTCACACAGGTATGCGTAAAAAACAACAACACACACACACCTGCACACAGAAACACGTACGAAAGCACATACACACACACAAATACACACACACACACACATACAGAGGAACATGTACAGAAGCACACTGGCACACACACACATATGCACACACGTACATAAACAGTCGAAATATATATACAAATAGATGAATCGACACCTGGATGGGGATAAACGTCTTAAAACAGTTGGCTGAATGGGGCCGAATGGATGCAAGCCAGGGAAAGAGAGAAAAGGAGAGACAGATTAAAAAAAGCAGGTGACCCCCCTTAAGAAACTTACTATGGTCAGCACATTATATCGGCCTGATGGTCTAGGGGTATGATTCTCGCTTAGGGTGCGAGAGGTCCCGGGTTCAAATCCCGGTCAGGCCCACGAAGATTGTTTTACACACACACACCCGTTCGGCAGCTCGTTCAATAACCCGTGTTATTGTTGGAAAGAGGCCGAAAAAGGGCGTATGTGAATTCCGTGTGATCCAGTTCAAACTAATGTGACATTGGTTTAATGGTTTGATGGTTTGTGCAGTCCTGAGAAGTCTGTACAATACGTCCAACTCTACACACACACCCAATAGATACGCACACACTCACACAGGTATGCGTAAAAACAACAACACACACACACACACACACACACACATAGTAGATACGCACATACTCACACAGGTATGCGTAAAAAACAACAACACACACACACCACACATAGTAGATACGCACATACTCACACAGGTATGCGTAAAAAACAACAACACACACACACCACACATAGTAGATACGCACATACCGGTACTCACAGAGGCATGTGTAAAGTCAACAACACACACCTGCACACACACACACACACACACACACACACACACACCTGCAGACACACACACACACACACACACACACACAGTAGATACGCACACACTCACACAGGTATGCGTAAAAAAAAAAAAAACACACACACAGAAACACAGAAACACGTACGAAAGCACATACACACACACAAATACACACACACACACACACATACAGAGGAACATGTACAGAAGCACACTGGCACACACACACATATGCACACACGTACATAAACAGTCGAAATATATATACAAATACAGTAGATGAATCGACACCTGGATGGGAATAAACGTCTTAAAACAGTTGGCTGAATGGGGCCGAATGGATACAAGCCAGGGAAAGAGAGAAAAGGAGAGAAAGATTAAAAAAAGAAGGTGACCCCCCTTAAGAAACTTACTATGGTCAGCACATTATATCGGCGGCCTGATGGTCTAGGGGTATGATTCTCGCTTAGGGTGCGAGAGGTCCCGGGTTCAAATCCCGGTCAGGCCCACGAAGATTGTTTTACACACACACACCCGTTCGGCAGCTCGTTCAATAAGGGGAGATAGGTCGTTTTTCTGGCCCCCCCCCCCCCCCCCCCCCCCTTCTTCCTCATGTTTAGCCACATTAGTTTTCAGATTGTATGACGTTTGGACCATTAGTTTGGCGATTTTAACACCTTTCGCCCCATTTTGTGTCAATATTAAGACGTTTCGTGTCGTTTAGGTGTCGATTATTTTCCTGGCGAGCGAAAGCGAGCCTGTAATTTAAGATGAACCGGGACATTTTTCTATCGATTTGTTTTTTTACAAATGTATCTTGAAGGAGTCTTGGGCGGGTGTTTTATTTAAGCGTAATGGAGGTCTAGGGAGCAAACCAATAAGTAAATACTACCATCTCCTCATATATCATATATATATATATAAAATATATATATATATATATATATATAACAATTGTTTAGTTTTGACAAATATTATAAAGATATGCAGAAAACGTACATCAAATCATTATATACCTTCGATTCTATGACATACTTGTTTATCCTTATATTAGATAGCCTTTTCACTACTACTATACTGTAAACTGTGATGGGTAAATTAACATAGACACTTCAATCACCCCTTTCCTACCTTTTTTCCCTCTCTATAATTATACGATGTGGACAATGGTTGAAAATACAGAGGGAAATGTGGGCAGTGAGAAGTTCGGATTATGCATTACAAATGAACGGGGAAGAGAGGAAAGTTGGCGGAAGGGGAACGGTATGAAAGCCAAGGGGAATAAGAGAGAGAGAGAGTGTGAGTGTGTGAGCGTGAGTGGCTATGGAAAAGACTGGCAGACACTCAAATTTAAACTGGAATATATCATCTGGAAGGCTCTACTGCATGGCAACATCGACAAACCAGTATCTGTCTTCACTAAACAAGATCTGGACTTTCAGCAAATGCAAATCACACATCACTCGTACAAAACTAAGCCATCAGGTCAACCATGTTTGGCTTCTTCTGCCGGAAAGCCTCGGAATCCAAGTAGGCCTACAGAGCTTGGACTTGCTGTCGGAGAAATCCCATCAGGCGAAACAAAAGGATCCACCTACAAGCATGCCAGAAATTGGAGGATACGCAAAGGTGAGGCAGTGGGAATCTGACCTCAAGAAGAAGCTGAGATCTGGAAACATTAGTTCCAAACAGTGGTGGTTTATGGCAAAGGATCGCCAATGATATTCCTTAAAGACTCTATTCCTCTGCTGAACGGACCAAATAGATCTGTTGCCACATCAAACCATTTTTTATTAATTTCACCTCAACACCAAACACCTCCAATAAAATTAATGATAACCTCTCACTTTGCAAGCAATATGTAAGTGCCTGACGCTCAAAAGCAACATCCAATGTTTCGTATAAATACAATCACATCCTACAATCCATCAAAGTTAGTGGAAAAAAGAATATAATTATATATATATATAAATATATATATATATATATATATATATATATATATATATATATATATATATATTGTGTTCTATGTGAGTGAGGGAGGCAAAAGGCAGAACTGCCTGTAGAGAGTGCCTCCCCCAGTGTTATATATATATATATATATATATATATTATGACCGTTTCCACCTGAAGACGTCGCGATTTCCGTCGTAATGGGTGCAAGAAAAAGTAAAGGAAAGGAGAAATTATGGGGAAAAGAAATTTTATATGACGGACGTTCGCAAAGTGTCTGAGAGCCAATATCATACTTCAAGAGAGATAAGAAATATATAAAGAAAATGAAAGAAGGAGAGGTCAGGTCAGATTCGACTAGATTCTTATTATGTTGGTGGTGTAATGGTTTAGAACTTTAGATGCTTATGTTCTGGGTGTGGTGTCCAGAGTTCGAATCCCGGGAGGACCATATGCTTTCACTAGTTTATTCAAGTGCATTGGGGTTTGTAATTGATGATTAATGTTAAGAACGGGGTGTTACTTATTTACGTAAATACTGTATATTTTTTACTGTTTATTTATTAATATACTTTTGTAAGTTATCTGTGAATTGAGTTTTGTATGTATGGACCATCATGTTGTTTTGTATACCCTATACTGTATATACCTTCTGTACTTATTATTATTATTATTATTATTATTATTATAGAATCCTACGATAATTTTTGATCTTGCAATTTGTTTTTCAGCAAGTCTGGTTTAGTAGCTTCCGAATTGTGTTTTTCTTTTATTTCGGCTTGCCGTTTATACCTGGAGATCCCTTGAGTCAAAGGGTTAATCATTCCCTACATACTGTATATATATTTTGTTATCAAGCTTATTTTCCGTACATCACAGTGACTGAGTCATCATCTGAGGTCAACTGTTTTATGGGCTCCACAACTGATAAGGGAAACTCAGACCAGGAAGAGAGACACAGAGATATGAAAAGATATGGAGAAATACATTCAGATTTTATCAGAATCAGAAGATGAAGAAGAGGAAACGGAAGAAATTTAGCTAGTAGGCGACTCGATGGTCCGTGGCCAACTAACGAAGTTCTGCACCAGGGCACCCAAGACCAGGAAGCGTTTCTGCATCCCAGGTGGTGGGATGGACGATGTCATTGCCATAGATGAAGAAGTCTCCAGGCTGGCACCCTCAACCACAACGTACGTCATACACATCAGATCTAATGACGGACAGCGGACCCAATAAGAGGACCTTGTGCAGAAATACCGGAAGCTGATCAACTCGTACAAGGAAAAGTCGCAAAGGATCATCGTATCAGGGATTGTCCCCTGGATCGGTGTAGAGAACCGGCTCTTCAACATGGCCACCGGTATAAATCGTCGTCTTGTGAATCTCTGCAGGGAAGAGATCATCGGTTTTGTTAGCAACTGGGCCTCATTCTTCCATGAAGATAATTTATTCTCAGATGATGGGGTCCATCTGAACTAGGTAGCAGCAGCGCGACCCGGCCGCCTGCTAAACAATGCCGTAAAGGATTTTCGGACACGATCCGAAGTCAACCGAGGACAGCCTGGGATGCGGATCTAGGTCAGCGAGGTTAATTACTGTTTTTGTAAGTCAATAAGCGGATCGGTAGATAGACTAAACTAATTGAAAGGGAAATAGACTATAGATCGAGTGGTAATAAATACAGTTAGTTTTACACATACAATGAATTATATTTCCATATACAGTACACATGCATACCTGTTTGCACGATACATATATACATACATATAATGCAAAAACTGTCCATAATATAGGATGCTACAGTGTTTAGTATCTTTTAATACCTTAAATAAGACGGCATTATTGCAAATATATTCTGGGTAACATTAATCGAATATATTTAGTTACGGAAGGATCGAGCTTTATTAACCAAAGGAGTAAAGGAGGTTGTTCTTCCAACGTTCATTTCTGACATAATATTCCATAGACTGTAGATTCGATTGTTCAATACAATGAAGTCTGGCGGTCTTGTTCCATATGATGAGTGACACAGAGAGTCAGACAAGTTTTGGAACGTGGCTCCTTGGTTGTCTCTCCATTCTGGCGTGATGTAATTCGACTTTCCGAGGCCGTCTCGCTGTTTTGGCTCGTAATCTCGGACTACGCGCTCTCTCACGCCACCGATTGAGCTTCTCAGTCACTAATTTTGCATGTTTTGAATAGGGAAACATTCAGACAAGCTACTGCACTGGAGAAAGCAAGGTTATTTTTATGTAGTGTCGATGGGTTTTGTGGTAATGTACTGACACTAGGCGCAGCACACATTTCATCCCATTAATATCTTCTCATCGTTACATCAAAGTTTGAATCCGGAACTTTAGGGTTACCAGTTCAGTAGTAAGATCGCTCTACCACACCTACCCTATAATTAATGTTTTGCTACCACAGATCCTTATTAACACTTTGGCTGCGAGCATATTTCTGCCTATTTCCGCCATATTAGGGCTCACTCAGGCACTCCTGATTGATTAGAAAAGTGTCTGAATGAAATGAAATATATTCAGCCAAAGACTAGAAGAACATAGCTTCAAAATGACACCAAAACGAGCTTCGTAGCTCGCGGGCTTCACCCGCAGCGCTACCATAGACATTCGCTAAAATGAGCAATCATCGCTAATGTCGCGCTACATTCGCCTTTGGCAGCGTTGTATATCTCGCGAGACTTTGACACAGAACCTTCAGTGCCGCGGCCGGCTGGCTGGGGCAAGGACGTGTGGCCTGTCGCACTCACGCTCCCTCGCACTCGATTTTGCAGGCTTTAACAGGCTTTAAAACCTGTAAATTGCTGTAAATTGCCATGACGTTCGGTAACGTCTCCCGCAGGCAATGGGTTAAAGGAAGAAAATCGTCTAATTAAAACCAGATTAAAAGACGAAATGCGGGTTCGCTACAGAAAGAGCTTACTAAAAATCGACATAAAAAAACAAAATTACCAGATTCGATTATATAGTGAAGGATTCTTTTGAGATACATTTTCTTATCCTTTTTCCAGTATCTGGCAGACAGACAGCTCAGGCCGAATCAATCATACTGGAAACCATGATATTAGGTCAACTGAAAAACTGAGCGGAATGATTGGTGATGAATTTGTGAGTGAAAAATAATACCACCATATAAACAGAATTGACCAAATTGATTAGGTGAATATTTTGTATTTGACTATTTCGAACTGCTGATGATTATATTCTGCTAAAGATTGACCTCCAAGAATCAATTATAATCTATAAATTAATTGATTAATAGATTGATCGAGAGAGAGAGAGAGAGAGAGAGAGAGAGCGAGAGAGAGAGAGAGAGAGAGAGACCAGGAAGAGTAAAAACACTATGCCATAAAACACACCATCCAACGCCCTGCCAAAACCTAGATAATTTATGGTTTTAGGCGAGACAGAGACACACACACAGAGGTCAAGGTCACGGGTCGAGGTCATAATATTGGGGGGCGGGGTCAGGCGGGTATTGGGAGGTGCTGATTGGCTGGTTTTTAGGACCAATCACGCTTAAGATGTGTCATTTAGGGGCGGGGCCTAATTATGGAGCGTGTGATTGGTGAGAGAGAGAGAGAGATTCACATAGATACACTGACCACACAGACATTACGATCACAGCGAGGTGGTCAGGACTTAATTCTAGTAGAGATAGCTAACCTGTGAGTAAGGGATAGAGGAAGGAAAGGATAACAAGAGAAAGAGAGAGAGAGAGAGATTAAAGTGCGTATTAGGAGAATGCTTAAAAAAAATCCTAAATTACTTGGAATTATCTTTAGTGAAGTCGGAATATTATAGAAATCCATTCATGATATTAACTGTCAAAATAACTTACACTGTACAATCGCGCTAATAAATCATGTCCCAGCTGTCATTACGTTTGGCTAGCTCTGTGCTGTATTAATGTCTGTCAGATGTTGAATAGGGTGGGTAAATGTAGGAACATGTTTGTATATTTCACTCGATATGAAGAAATGAAGCTTAGATATTGCTGATACCAATTATTGATCAAAACATACTTGGTGCCGAGCCATGACTTATTAGTTCGACTGTACATAATTGTTTGGCACACACACACCGATAACATCAATAAATGAGTTGATACAAGTATATAATCCATACTAGGTTGATGGCTGCTATATGCAATTAACCCCTTCTGTACCGGCGACGTTTTCTGCTTTTATTCTAGCTATATTTAGACGTTCTTGCTCTGTCTTGAGTCGACTACCCCCAACATGGGGATTGGGCCTGAGCATATAGATAGATAGATAGATATTTAGACGAGTTTGTGCAGTTTAAAAAGGCTCTGTGGAAGTAAAAAGGCTCTGTGGAAGTAAAAAGGCTCTGTGGAAGTAAAAAGGCTCTGTGGAAGTAAAAAGGGTTAAGTGAGATAGTTCGGAGCCTGTCAATTGCTGGAAGCCCTCTTGAAACTGAATAAAATCGTCAAATAGTAACCACATTAAAGTACAAAAGACGTTGCCGGTACAGAAGGGGTTAAGCGGGGTCACCAGCTTTTTTTTATATTTCTGTCCTTTTCTCTCTTTCCCTGGCTTGTATCCATTCGGCCCCATTCAGCCAACTGTTTTAAGACGTGTATCCCCATCCAGGTGTTGATTTCTTCCTGGCGAGCGATATCGAGCCAGCATTGTATGGAGAAATCCGGCTTCGCCGGACACATTTTTCCATCCAAAAATGTACAAATTTAGCTTGCTGTAAAACAAAAATATATATATGCTGGTTCTCTGCCACTCGCCAGAAAAATATTGACACCTGGATGGGGGGAAATGTCTTAAAACAGTATGCCGAATGGGGTCGACTGGATACAAGCCAAAGAGAGAGGGAGAGAACGAAAAAAAAGCTAGGTGGGCTCCCGTAATCTCTCCCTCTTCCCTCCTACTTCAACCATCACCCCCGCTATTCTTACACCCTTACCCCATCCTCTATCCCCACCCCCACATACCAACCATCACCCCCGCTATTCTTACACCCTTACCCCATCCTCTATCCCCACCCCCACATACCAACCATCACCCCCGCTATTCTTACACCCTTACCCCATCCTCTATCCCCACCCCCACATACCAACCATCACCCCCGCTATTCTTACACCCTTACCCCATCCTCTATCCCCCCCCCCCCCCACCAACCATCACCCCCGCTATTCTTACAACCCTTACCCCATCCTCTATCCCCACCCCCACATACCAACCATCACCCCCGCTATTCTTACACCCTTACCCCATCCTCTATCCCCACCCCCACATACCAACCATCACCCCCGCTATTCTTACACCCTTACCCCATCCTCTATCCCCACCCCCACATACCAACCATCACCCCCGCTATTCTTACACCCTTACCCCATCCTCTATCCCCACCCCCCACATACCAACCATCACCCCCGCTATTCTTACACCCTTACCCCATCCTCTATCCCCACCCCCACATACCAACCATCACCCCCGCTATTCTTACACCCTTACCCCATCCTTTATCCCCACCCCCACATTCCAACCATCACCCCCACTATCCTTACACCCTTCCACCATCCTCTATCCCCACCCCCACATGCCAACCATCACCCCCACTATCCTTACACCCTTCCACCATCCTCTATCCCCACCCCCACATACCAACCATCACCCCCACTATTCTTACACCCTTACCCCATCCTCTATCCCCACCCCCACATACCAACCATCACGCCCGCTATTCTTACACCCTTACCCCATCCTCTATCCCCACCCCCACATGCCAACCATCACCCCCACTATCCTTACACCCTTACACCATCCTCTATCCCCACCCCCACATACCAACCATCACCCCCACTATTCTTACACCCTTCCACCATCCTCTATCCCCACCCCCACATACCAACCATCACCCCCACTATTCTTACAACCTTCCACCATCCTCTATCCCCACCCCCACATACCAACCATCACCCCCACTATCCTTACACCCTTCCACCATCCACTATCCTCACCCCCACATACCAACCATCACCCCCACTATCCTTACACCCTTCCACCATCCTCTATCCTCACCCCCACATACCAACCATCACCCCCACTATCCTTACACTCTTACCCCATCCTCTATCCTCACCCCAACATACCAACCATCACCCCCACTATCCTTACACCCTTCCACCATCCTCTATCCCCACCCCCACATACCAACCATCACCCCCACTATCCTTACCCCCTTCCCCTATCCTCTATCCTCACCCCCACATACCAACCATCACCCCCACTATCCTTACACCCTTCCACCATCCTCTATCCCCACCCCCACATACCAAACATCACCCCCACTATCCTTACACCCTTAACCCATCCTCTATCCTCACCCCCACATACCAACCATCACCCCCACTATCCTTACACCCTTACCCCATCCTCTATCCTCACCCCCACATACCAACCATCACCGCCACTATCCTTACACCCTTCCACCATCCTCTATCCCCACCCCCACATACCAACCATCACCCCCACTATCCTTACACCCTTCCACCATCCTCTATCCCCACCCCCACATACCAACCATCACCCCCACTATCCTTACACCCTTCCACCATCCTCTATCCTTACCCCCACATACCAACTATCACCCCCACTATCCTTACACCCTTGCCCCATCCTCTATCCTCACCCCCACATACCAACCATCACCCCCACTCTCCTTACACCCTTCCACCATCCTCTATCCTTACCCCCACATACCAACTATCACCCCCACTATCCTTACACCCTTACCCCATCCTCTATCCTCACCCCCACATACCAACCATCACCCCCACTATCCTTACCCCCTTCCACCATCCTGTATCCCCATCCCCACATACCAACCATCACCCCCACTATCCTTACCCCCTTCCCCTATCCTCTATCCCCACCCCCACATACCAACAATCACCCCCCCTATCCTTACCCCCTTCCACCATCCTCTATCCCCACCCCACACCCAACAATCACCCCCCACTATCCTTACACCCTTCCCATCCTCTATCCCCACCACATACCAACCATCACCCCCACTATCCTTACCCCCTTCCCCTATCCTCTATCCGTACCCCCACATACCAACCATCACCCCCACCATCCTCTATCCTCACACCCCAAATACCAACCATCACCCCCACTATCCTTACACCCTTCCACCATCCTCTATCCCCACACCCACATACCAACCATCACCCCCACTATCCTTACCCCCTTCCCCTATCCTCTATCCGTACCCCCACATACCAACCATCACCCCCACCATCCTCTATCCTCACACCCCACATACCAACCATCACCCCCACTATCCTTACACCCTTCCACCCTCCTCTATCCCCACACCCACATACCAACCATCACCCCCACTATCCTTACACCCTTCCACCATCCTCTATCCCCACCCCCACATACCAACAATCACCCCCACTATCCTTACACCCTTCCACCATCCTCTATCCCCACCACCACATACCAACCATCACCCCCACTATCCTTACCCCCTTCCCCTATCCTCTATCCGTACCCCCACATACCAACCATCACCCCCACCATCCTCTATCCTCACCCCCACATACCAACCATCACCCCCACTATCCTTACACCCTTACCCCATCCTCTATCCTCACCCCCACATACCAACCATCACCGCCACTATCCTTACACCCTTCCACCATCCTCTATCCTCACCCCCACATACCAACCATCACCCCCACATACCAACCATCACTCCCACTATCATTACACCCTTCCACCATCCTCTATCCCCACCCCCACATACCAACCATCACCCCCACTATCCTTACACCCTTCCACCATCCTCTATCCCCCCCCCCACTTACCAACCATCACCCCCCCCCTCCTTAAACCCTTCCCCCATCCTCTATCCCCACCCCCACATACCAACCATCACCCCCACTATCCCTCTCACTTCCCCCAACCTCTATCCCCACCCCCACTATCCATACACTCTTCCACCATCTTCTATCCCCACCCCCACATACCAACCATCACCCCCACTATCCTTACACCCTTCCACCATCCTCTATCCTCACCCCCACGTACCAACCAACTCCCCCACTATCCTTACACCCTTCCACCATCCACTATCCTCACCCCCTCATACCAACCATCACCCCCACATACCAACCATCACCCCCACTATCCTTCCACCCTTACCCCATCCATTATCCTCACCCCCATCATTCTTATTCCCTCCTCCCTCCCTCCAATCCCTCGCCATCCTCCTATCCTCCGCATCATTCGGCCTTTCCTTCCTTATCTGTAATGGGAATCTTCAGCCCGAGGCCAACTTCCGGATCCAAAAATCTCGCTAGCGGAATCCAGGGTCCCGGGAGGATATATTTGATGGCTGGTTTCTTTTCTGTATGTTAACACTATCTGGTGCAACGTCTTGGAGGTTATTATAGTATTTTGTTTAATTATTATTGAGGGTTTAATTTGCTTTGCCATTTTCGAACAATGTGTTTTTAGTTTACCCCGAGACTTGGAAAAACGCCTCTCCAAATCCCCTTCAAATTAAAAACAACGTCCCCCAGACCCCCTTCAAGCTAAATGTGTAAATTTTTCGGTAGATAATGTCCCGGCCAAAGGCCGGTTTCCCCCAAATTGCAGGCTCGCTTTCGCTCGCCCAGGAAAAATCGACACCTTATTGGGTAGAAGCATCATATAATCGCCAAACTAATGAGATGAATCGTCTTAAATTCTCCAAGCTAATGGAGTAAAACTGGGAGGATCTAAATTGGCCCACCCTGCACCTAATAGGGTTAACCCCTTCAGTACCGGTGACATCCTTTTCATTATATGCTGGCAACTCTTAGACGGCTGTATTAATCTAAGGAAGGACGTCTAGCCGTTAACAGATGACATACTCCCTCAATGAATCCCTTTACCTACCTCAATGAATCCCTTTACCTACCATATATCGTTCCGAAGCTTCGTAAAACAGTCTAAATGCAGCCGAAATCAAAGCTAAAAGACGTCGCTGGTACTGTTAGGGTTAATGTGTGTGTGTTTGTCCTTTGTTTGTTTATGTATAGCCTCCCTCATGCATGCTAGGACGAGATATATAGATAGATACAGTAGATATATAGATAAATATACAGTATATATATATATAGAATTATGTGGAAGGGAGACTCAGGAAAAGGCTTGAATTCTATATTTCTCTTACGTTTCGGGCTACGCAGAACCCATCTTCAGTCTCTCTGAAGATGGGTTCTGCGTAGCCCAAAACGTAAGATAAATATAAAATTCAGGCCTTTTCCTGAGTTTCGCTTCCACCTAGTTCATCCACTTGTCATAATGGATCAGCCACATACATATAGGTAGGTGGATAGATGGACAAAGGGAGAGTGTCATCCGCTGCGTAAAAGAGACCCACATGGGCTAAGTAGGCTACTAATATACACCACTATAAAAGAGAGAGAGAGAGAGAGAGAGAGAGAGAGAGAGAGAGAGAGATAAAGAGAGAGAGAGAGATAAAGAGAGAGATAGAGATAGAGAGAGAGAGAGAGAGAGGAAGTTGTGTCGCATTACTGGCAGAACGGCTCCCTCTTCCATGTTTTATAGGGTTGTCGATGGTGTTTCTAGGAAGTGCAGCCCCATCCCTTGTTGTTGGTCTTGTTGTTGTGTTTAGGGACCATGATATTGGCTGACGTTTTATATGGTGTCATTTATGTGTTCTTTGCTTCTGTATGTGTGAGTATATATAATAATGTGTGTTGTGTGCAGTCGTTTTACATGTGTGTGTGTGTGTGTGTGTTTGTGTTTGTGTGTGTGTGTGTGTGTGTGTTGTGTGCAGTCATTTTACATATGTGTGTGTGTGTGTGTTTTTTTTTTTTTTTTTTTTACCATTTTTTCCGTATGACCAAGCCGGGCCTCGAACCCGGGCCCGTAGTTTAGCAGACCAACACCAAACCAACTAGACCACCGAGGAGCTATTAGTGATAGATTTATTTGGTACAAGTTCTAACACCAAGGCTAACAGTGGTCTCTACTAGCAAAAAATTCGGCTCGTATCTAGGATTTTGAGTCACTTGTTCCACGCATATATTAATTATTCTCTCTCTCTCTCTCTCTCTCTCTCTCTCTCTCTCTCTCTCTCTCTCTCTCTCTCTCTCTCTCACACACACACATCAAGCACAGGAGTTGATATGCAAAGCTAAACAAGAAAGGATGCACAGATACACTGTCGATGTCCACGGACGATGGAGTTCATCTGAACCAGGTGGGAGCAGCACGTTTTGGGCGTCTTCTCAACGATGCGGTGAAGGATTTTCGGAGAAGAAATCGACTCAGCACAGGACAACCAGGAAGGAGGACCGAAGACAGCGAGGGCGGCAACCTGCGAAGGAATTAAATGCTAATCTGTCAAGAACCGCGAATTTGGATAAAGCTCCACCAACACGACCCAAATTCAAAACCGCCAGGGATAACGACCGAGGACCGATGTCAGCCATGAATGTAAATGTAGATCCGATCAGAACCAAAAATTTGATTAAAGAACGTTCTGTGAGTTCTAAAACCGCAACTTTAAAGGTTTTCTATGCAAACGCTCGTAGCATATGCAATAAATGTTCAGATTTAGAGGAACTAGTGTTTACTGAAAATTATGATGTGATTGGTATAACAGAATCTTGGCTCAATACAGTAGATAGAGACTTTTAGCAGAGTATTCACTTCCCGGTTATGTAATGTTTGAGAAAAGCCGAATAAATAAAAATGGAGGTGGCGTTTTATTTTATATCAAAGAAAGTCTTAACCCGACCCTCTTGTCAAAACCTCAAATTGTGAACGTCGACACATCTTTTGTGCTAATAAAGAATAATAAAGGTACAAAAATAATACTTGCATTAATATACAGACCTCCAGCTCAATCAGTGCAAACTGACCGAGAAATTTATGAACAAATTGCAGATGTAAGTAACTCACAAGATACCGTATTTTTTGGCGACTTTAATTTACCTGTGACCAAGTGGGGCGATACTCTTACTTCACACTCCGGACATGACTTGTATACGAACTTTCAAGAGAGTTTGCTTTATCAATTTGTTCGAACACCGACCCGTGGTAATAACGTTCTTGACATTGTACTTGCAACAAAAGAAGAATTAATAGAGAATTTGAATGTTGGTGATGAATTCAGTAACAGCGACCATCGTACGATAACTTTCACTTTAAACTTTACTAGTAACGAACCAAATAGTAGCATCGAAAAAGTCCCTAATTTCAAGAAAGCAAACTTTCATAAATTAGAGCTATGTTTAAAGAAACTGACTGGAGCTTTTTAATTAACAATAACGACATAAATACATCTTGGAAGTTATTCGAAACCACTTACCTAAAAGCAGTGCAAGACTGCATACCATCGAAAATACGGCGTCCAGGCCATAATAATAAGCCCAAATGGTGGAATAAAGATATTTCAAACTGCCTCCTTGCTAAAAAATTTGCTAATGATAGATTAAAATCCTCACAAAATGATGAAGAACGGGTGAAATTTGTAGAGCTACGACGCAAAGCCAAAAAGTTAATTAAGCAAAGTAAAAATACCCTAGAGTTACATATTGCGAATCAAAGTAAAACAAACCCGAAAGAATTCTATAGTTATATCAGAAGAAAGAAAAAGTAGTTACTTCAACTGTTGGACCGTTAGTCGATGAAAATGGAGAATACACCAAAGACGAAGCACAAATGAGTAATGCCCTCAATACCTTCTTTGCATCAGTTTTTACAACAGAAGACCTCAGTGATATCCCTACACCATCGCCGATTCAGATTGATAATTCAGATGTTCTAAGCAATATCACCGTTACAGAGAGAGAAGTATTGAATTGTTTAGATAAACTCAAGGTAAATAAAACGCCTGGACCTGATACAATCTCGCCTAGAGTTCTAAAGGAAGCTAAGGATGAGCTCTCCAAACCACTGACATTACTATTCAATAAATCCTTGCAGTCTGGAACTATGCCTGATCAGTGGAAGATAGCCAACGTAACACCGATATTAAAAAAAGGCAGTAAATCCCTACCCAGTAACTATCGTCCAATTTGCTTAACCTCAGTTGTATGTAAAATGCTAGAAACGGTCATAAGAGACAGACTCGTAAATCACTTAGAGGAAAATAACATACTTAAAGATACTCAACACGGCTTTCGTAAAAAACGTTCCTGTTTAACAAACCTCTTAGACTTCTTCCACGATATCCTCAACCTCTACGATGAGAGTAAAGCTGTAGATATTATATACCTTGATTTTCAAAAGGCCTTTGACAAAGTTCCCCACAAACGTTTACTGCTAAAACTAAAAGCGCATGGAATACAAGACGGTGTGTTGAAATGGATAGAAAATTGGCTCAGCGACAGAAAGCAAAGAGTAGTCAGGTAAGGCATCTAAATGGACCAATGTAAGTAGTGGGGTACCCCAGGGATCGGTACTAGGACCAATTCTCTTTCTAATTTACATCAACGACATAGATGAGGGTCTCACCTGTACAATCTCAAAATTTGCTGACGATACAAAAATTGCAAATAGCGTACTCTCAAAAGATCAAGTTGATGATATGCAACACAATCTAGATAAATTGTCACATTGGGCCCAAATTTGGCAAATGAGTTTCAATGCGGATAAATGTAAAGAACTACATATCGGATACCTAAATGAGAAAGCAAACTATTCGATGAATGGCACTCAGCTTAAGAATGTAAACAGAGAAACCGATCTGGGAGTAACAATATCGAGTAACCTAAAACCGAGTCAACAATGTTCAGAAGTTGTTAAGAAGGCAAACAAAATAATTGGCTTTATAGGCAAGTCATTTGAGCATAAATCCAAAGACGTTATCCTAACCCTTTACAATTCCTTAGTCCGCCCTCTTCTGGAATACTGCGTTCAATGCTGGTGTCCTTATTACCAAAAAGATATAAACAAGCTAGAACGAGTTCAACGTAGAGTTACCAAAATGATACCTAGCCTAAAGAACAAACCATACGAAGAGCGTCTTAGAGAATTAAATCTATTTCCTTTAACCCAGCGCAGATTAAGAGGTGACTTAATTCAAGTGTTCAAAATCATCAAAGGCATCGACAATATGAACTGTAGTAAGTACTTCACTATCGACCAATCTAATTACACGCGGGGAAACGGTTGCAAAATTATTGGTAAATCTTTTAACTCACACGAATCTAAGAATTTCTTCTTCAATCGAGTTGTCAACTTGTGGAATGGGCTTCCCGAGACGTTATAGACTGCAGCACCGTTGATTCATTTAAATTCCGCCAAGACAAATATCTCGCATCAAACCCGCGACTGACTGCGTTTGTAAATTAATAACTTTATTTTATCCTCCCCTCAGTTACTAACCCATATGTCCCCTACTAACTTCCTAGGCCTGCCATGGACATTAGTTCCAGGGCAGTAGTTCCCTTGCCAATGTTCCCTTACCCACTCTAAACCACTGTTTGGACACTTGATCCTCAGTGTTTTGGAGGACAAGCAGCCTAGAAGGGTCACTAGATATGTTGTTGCTTGATTTCCTTTGTACTCCTTTGTATATATTTTATTGCACGAATACATACATGGATTTAAATTAGCACATTTATATAAGCTTATGGCTTTACACGCACAGACAAACACACACACACAGATTTAGATATACACAAATGTAAACATTGTGTACATACAAGTGAGCAAGGAAGTATGCATATATATTTATATAAAAACGTTCATATGCTGTAGGGTCACACACACACACACACACACACAGACACACAAACACACACACACACACAGACACACACACACACACACACACACACACACACAGACACACACAACACCCACACAGACAGACACACACACACACACACACAGAGACACACACACACACACACACAGAGACACACACACACACACACACACAGACACACACACAGAGAGACACACACACACAGACACACACACAGACACACACACACAGAGACACAGACACACACACACACACAGACACACACACACACACACACACACAAGAATCAATTAATCATAAAGCATAATGTAAGGCACACACACGCACACACAGACACACACAGACACACACACAAGAATCAATTAATCATAAAGCATAATGTAAGGCACACACACAGACACACACAGACACACACACACACACACACACAAGAATCAATTAATCATAAAGCTTTATGTAAGGCACACACACAGACACACACACAAGAATCAATTAATCATAAAGCATTATGTAAGGCACACACACAGACACACACACATAATATACTCATAACACATAATGTAAGGTACGCACATTGATGAATCAAAGTTTGTTTTCTATGTGGAAGAGGGAGACAAAAGGCAAACTGCCTGTGACGAGTGCCTCCCCCAGAGTTGAAAGAGTGACAGAGCCAAAATCAAGGAACAGTCGAGCCAAAATGCCTGGACACACGGAATTTGAATCAATTTAAGTCATAGGATGAGGGAAAGGTGGATTCATCGAGATAGTTCCAGAGCTCAGCTGTTGAATAGAAGAAAGAGAGTATCGTTTCACTCTTGATTTAAAGAGTTGCACAGCAGCAAACATACTCGGGGGGAGCAACTCTCGCCGAGGCCGCTGAGGAGGCCGAAACAACTCAAGTAAACTCAAGTAGTAAGTAAGTACGGGTGGGATTGTGTTGCAAGACGGGTATTACCGGTACGTACCCTACGTGGTATACACTGAGAGGTCTGAGGAACACTGATTATTGTAGTAGCGATAGAATAATAGTCATGAATAAATATGGAGACAGACATACATATTTTTTATATAGACTTTTAGAACTGCCTCGTCTGAAATTGATCGCAAAATAATTGTTATGTCTACAAAACCAAGTTAGCTGAAATAATGTGGTCTTCCCTGTCTGTCTGTTTGCTAATCTGTCTGTCTGTTTATAAAAAAGAATGTATTAAAAACTAATGGACGGATTTACACGAAACGCTCTTAACCCCTTCAACGCAATGACGTAATTTGCATCATATTCTGGTTACTTTTAGACGATTTTCTTTGGCTTATAATATACCTCTAGGACTCAAAGGCGTAATTGCAATACCTCTAGGACTCAAAGGCGTAATCGCAATACCTCTAGGACTCAAAGGCGTAATTGCAATACCTCTAGGACTCAAAGGCGTAATTGCAATACCTCTAGGACTCAAAGGCGTAATTGCAATACCTCTAGGACTCAAAGGCGTAATTGCAATACCTCTAGGACTCAAAGGCGTAATTGCAATACCTCTAGGACTCAAAGGCGTAATTGCAATACCTCTAGGACTCAAAGGCGTAATTGCAATACCTCTAGGACTCAAAGGCGTAATTACAATACCTCTAGGACTCAAAGGCGTAATTACAATACCTCTAGGACTCAAAGGCGTAATTGCAATACCTCTAGGACTCAAAGGCGTAATTGCAATACCTCTAGGACTCAAAGGCGTAATTGCAATACCTCTAGGACTCAAAGGCGTAATTGCAATACGTCTAGGACTCAAAGGCGTAATTGCAATACCTCTAGGACTCAAAGGCGTAATTACAATACCTCTAGGACTCAAAGGCGTAATTGCAATACCTCTAGGACTCAAAGGCGTAATTGCAATACCTCTAGGACTCAAAGGCGTAATTGCAACACCTCTAGGACTCAAAGGCGTAATTACAATCTCAATACACCCTCTACATAACATAATATTTCCGAGACTGCTTAAAATCGTCTACTTTTAGCCAGAATCAAAACTGAAAATACGTCATCGTGGTGAAAGGGTTAATTCCTATATTTGGTACCGGAATAGAGGCAATTCTCCACTTGCGAGTTTCAGGCTATAAGGAAGTTGGAGCCGTGAACATCGATATTAAACAGAAATGCAATAATAATGTAGGTTTCTAATTGATAAAAAGTATGTTGACTTGGGTTTGATGTATTTATATATATGCACTACGACCGTATTTTAGCTGGTAACTCTGCTCAACATCAACGTCTACAACTCCAACTTCCTTATAGAACGAAACTCGCAAGTCGGCAATTAACTTCTGGCCGATATACTCTGACCCTCCAAAACAGGACCATGAGAAGTGTTTGGCCGATTCTCAAGTTACTCACTGTGAGATTATATGTTAAGGGCAGATCTCCACTTGAGGGATTTTTTTCTTGACCCCTTTCTCCCTCATGTTTAGCCCCATTGCTTTTGATATTATAAAACGTTTGCCCCATTAGTTTAGCGATTTTAAGAACTTTCACCCCATATTAAGACCTTTCGTGCAATTCAGGTGTCGATTTTATCCTGGCGAGCGATAGCGAGCCTGTAATTTAAGAGGGGAACCGGCTTTCGGCCGGGACATTTTTCTACCGAAAAATGTACAAATTTATCTTGAAAGGGACTCAATGGGGTGTAATTATAAGCTTGATGGAGGTCTAGGGAACAAACTAAATACCTCCCCCTAACCCTTTCAAGATCCAAGACGCATTTCATTGCTGTTTTCTGGTAATTATTAGACGATTTTATTCAGATTAGGAAGGGTATATGGAAGTCAGAAGATGGATTGAGATAGCCTTTACCTTTTTAATCCCTTATTGGCGGCGCACGAAATATGTCGAGTTAAATAAATTTGGACTATGTGGTGGTGCACGACATCTGTCGAGCACCATTTTCAACACGTAATGTTGCTGAGAGAGAGAGCTGAGCGGTGGGACGAGCGTAGTAACCTTATGACCGCTCCCCACGACCACCGCGGGTCTACTGAACTGTATTCTAACTTCCATCCCCCTCTCCTCACTCGCTACACAGGGAATTATGTAAGGAAATTACCTTATTTCAGGGTTTTTGCACTCGTGTTGCACGATCGTTGCAAGAGAACCAGTGGTCGTACAAGGATGGTTCGGGTGTCATTGGAAAGTTCTGTTTACGCCCTTTCAGGGATAGATACTTGTTTTACGCTCTGGGTCTTATTTAGGCATGAAAATGAGCACGGAAACAACCCTATTTAGGGTTAAAAAAAAATGCTGGGCGCTACGGTCAAATAGACCACCTAGCCCGCTAAATAAGGGTTAATACCCACAGATCCTTTCTAAGCTGCATACAATTGTCTAATGATAGCCAAAATAAACTGCTAAAACGGGTCAGAGCTTCAAAGGGTTAAGGGGAAAGGGTTTATTTTAGGGTGGATTATTTCATATATGTATTATTGTTTTAGGTTCCTCCCCAGACCTCCAGCTAACTTAAAGAACACATCCATTAGATCCCAATTCTAGATTAATTTGTACATTTGTCGGTAGAAAAATTTCCTGGCCGAAGGCCGGTTCTTCCAAAATTACAGGCTCACTATCGTTCGTCAGGGAAAAAATCGACACCTAAATAGCACGAAAAGTCTTAATATCGCCAAACTAATGGGCCGAACGTCTTAAAATCTAAAAACTAATGGGTCTAGGCATGAGGAAGAAGGCGGACCAGAAAAACGGCCCATTTCCCCTTAAGAATATCACATCAATTCATTGTGATGATTAAATTACCTCTACTAGAGATTCATGGACTCTTCCCCTAAAATTTAAAATGACATTCTCTGTAAAATACCGTAATTGAACAATACTAAATGATTGTTTAATGCTGTACTCAGTGGATACCAATATATGACATTTTCAGCTCTTACCGCTCGGCCCAGATCGGTCGTTGGCCAAAACGGCTGCAGACCTAAATGGGCATGAACAAAAATGTGTACAGGCCGTTATGGCGGAAATATGTTCTGTTCTGAGCATTTAAGTTTATTGTGTGACAAATCAAGCGTAGGCGGCGGTATGCGCTCTACTGAGTGCCCCTTTAGTTGTTTACATATGTTTTTATGCAATATTATTCTGTCTACCGCTAGGCAATTTAATTTAACAGAGAAAGTAACTCTGGGAGTGAAGGAGACAAAACATAGAGACAAGTTACGGTACGACTGTTGTACCCGGACTATAAACCCCATTACTGGACATAACACCACATTATCTGAGAGTTAAAGTTCACAGGGACCTTAACTCTATTTAAGCCAGGGGGGGCTCTTCTTTATGGACTACCACTGTTTTGCCCCATTAGTTTAGTGATTATAAAATGTTCCGCTCTATTCGGGTGTCGCCTTATTTCATCTTCTCTCAATATTCTTGATGTATATTTGTTTATCCATCCTTTCATGGACAGATCATAGTACCACTCTTGCTAAGACAGCTTCCCAGAAGTCAGGTGTGCTCAACCGTCTCTGTGGGTTATTCTCCCCTGCACAGCTTCTTGTTCTGTATCAGGGCACAGTGCGCCAATGTATCGAGTATTGTTCGCATGTGTGGGGAGGCTCCACCCATACCGCACTTCTCAAAAGAGTAGAATCCAAAGTTTTTCGCCTCATCAACTCACTTCCACTTATTAGTTCTCTACAATCTCTTTCTATACGCCACAATGTTGCATCCCTTTCACTCTTCTATCGGTATTACAACAATCAGTGTTCTTCAGAGCTCTCTTAGTGCATACCCCTTCCATTGCAGCGAGTGTGAGGCACCCGCCTTTCAACACAGTACCACTCCTATTCTGTCCAGTTCTTCAACCCAAGAATTGGCAAATTTTCTCAGTCTTTCTTCTAATCAACAAGTGAACTCTGGAACTCTCTCCCTCAATCAATCTTTCTTTAATCCTATGACTTAGACTGCTTTAAACTTTGTGTGTCCACACATTTTGACTCCAACGTCCCTTGAATTTGGCTCTGTCACTCTTTTGGCTTTGAGGGAGACGCTCGTTACAGGCAACCTACCTATTGTCTCCTTCATACACATCGGGAAAAAAACTATTATGTAACTGTTGCATCATCCTAGGTAACTTTACTCTATGACACCAATCTATGTAACTCTGGCACTATCCTGTATTATGTAACTGTTGCGTCATCCTAGGTAACTCTACTCTGTGACCCCAACCTATGTAACTCTGGCACTAACCTGTATTATGTAACTGTTGCGTAATCCTAGGTAACTCTACTCTGTGACGCCAACCTATGTAACTCTGGCACTAACCTGTATTATGTAACTGTTGCGTCATCCTAGGTAACTCTACTCTGTGGCGCCAATCTATGTAACTGGCACTAACCTGTATTATGTAACTGTTGCGTCATCCTAGGTAACTCCACTCTGTGGCGCCAATCTATGTAACTGGCACTAACCTGTATTATGTAACTGTTGCGTCATCCTAGGTAACTACTCTGTGGCGCCAATCTATGTAACTCCGGCACTAACCTGTATTATGTAACTGTTGCGTCATCCTAGGTAATTGTTCTCTATGACGCCAACTTATGTAACTGGCACTAACCTGTATTATGTAACTGTTGCGTCATCCTAGGTAACTCTACTCTGTGGCGCCAATCTATGTAACTCTACGGCGCCACTCTCCCAAGGTCATATCCCCCGTTGTCGCCGCTTCCGTATTAAAGTTGTGATGGCAGGGATGAGATGGCTTTGGCGCCGGAGGGAATATTTCTCTTTCTCACTCTCTCTCTCTCTCTCTGTCTGTCTGTCTGTCTGTCTGTCTCTGTCTCTCTCTCTTCGTTTGTCTTTCTCCCGATAGGTGAGCTAAACAGAGAGAGAGAGAGAGAGAGGCTTTGTTTACCGAATTCATTTGTTTTTCATCTATGCCTCTTAACACTATCTGGTTCGGCGTCTTGTGAGTTGTTATGATGTTTTGTTTAAGCATAATGGAGTATCTTGGCGGCTTTTGCCATCTTCGAGCATTATATTTTTAGTTATTCCCTAAGGCTAACAAAAACGCCTTCACAGTCTTACTTCAAACTTAACATGTCCAGACCCCTTTCAAGTTAAATTTGTACATTTTTCGATAGAAAAGTACCCCGGCCTTTTTGTTTGCTTTTCAGAATCTTTCTCTTACATCGTCGGTAAACTCTGGATCTCTCTTCCTCAGTTTATCTTTCTCCCTTCCTACGACTTGAAGTACTTTAAGTTTGGTTTGTCCTGGCATTTTTAATAGAATCTAATTTAAGTTTAACCCATTCAGTACCGGTGCCGTCCTTTTAACTTTATTCTGGCTACTATTAGACGATTATACTCAGTTTACAAAGGGCCTCCAGCACTTAACAGGCTTCGAACTATCTCACTTAACCCTTTTTACTACCACAGATCTTTCCTAAACTGCACAAAATCGTCTAAATTTAGCTCTAATAAAATTAAAGACGTCGCCGGTACAGAATGGGTTGTAACTTTCTTTAAATTCGAAGGATCACCAATTACAGACTATTTTGTCTCATAGGTTGGTGGTGTAATGGTTTAAGGGCACGTCATACAGAGGTCGACCACGACCCGACAGTAACCCGAAGGCAATGACTTGCACTTTCACCCGAATTAACCCGAAGTCCCCGAATGAGACTCGTACCCCCCGACTATGACTAGAATGCAATTCGAGTGCTACCCGAGGGACTCGAATGCGTCTCGAATACGGGTCGGGGTTATCCCGTATATTACTCGAAACTAACCAGAAGTTAAACGGAATTGAATCGACAATGAGTCGAAAGCTAATCGACGTGACCCGAGTAGCCGATACCAACCCGAGTTAAAACCGAATCACACCGAAGTAACCCGACTTAAAACCGATGAAAACCGAACCCCACCCGAAGTCAGGAACCCAACCGGAAGGAAACCAGAATGTAAGTCGAACGTGACTAGAATAAGTCGATTATGACAAGATTATGAGGTTATGCATCACCCCACTATATAAAGAGAGGGTGTGCTCACACAAACTTCATTTGTACAGTGCACCCAACACCGCAACAATTCACAGGAAAGCAACCTCCCGGACCCATCACGACCAGAAGAGATGGATGACGAGGCATTGGAGTTGGCAATCTTAAGGCAGGAGATAGTTAATGCCAACCTCAGATATCAGATTACTGCCACCGCCATCAGGGACAAAGAACGTGAACCCCAACGTGCTCAACCTCGACGGCCACAACGACCAAGGAAACCCCGAAGCTGCAGCGTCAAGCCATGGGTGCACAGCGAGAGACACACGGACACTACCACCAGTTGCTGAAGAA
>CM064527.1:6011236-6091236 GCA_032716605.1 Paralithodes platypus
CCTGTATTATGTAACTGTTGCGTCATCCTAGGTAATTGTTCTCTATGACGCCAACTTATGTAACTGGCACTAACCTGTATTATGTAACTGTTGCGTCATCCTAGGTAACTCTACTCTGTGGCGCCAATCTATGTAACTCTACGGCGCCACTCTCCCAAGGTCATATCCCCCGTTGTCGCCGCTTCCGTATTAAAGTTGTGATGGCAGGGATGAGATGGCTTTGGCGCCGGAGGGAATATTTCTCTTTCTCACTCTCTCTCTCTCTCTCTGTCTGTCTGTCTGTCTGTCTCTGTCTCTCTCTCTTCGTTTGTCTTTCTCCCGATAGGTGAGCTAAACAGAGAGAGAGAGAGAGAGAGAGGCTTTGTTTACCGAATTCATTTGTTTTTCATCTATGCCTCTTAACACTATCTGGTTCGGCGTCTTGTGAGTTGTTATGATGTTTTGTTTAAGCATAATGGAGTATCTTGGCGGCTTTTGCCATCTTCGAGCATTATATTTTTAGTTATTCCCTAAGGCTAACAAAAACGCCTTCACAGTCTTACTTCAAACTTAACATGTCCAGACCCCTTTCAAGTTAAATTTGTACATTTTTCGATAGAAAAGTACCCCGGCCTTTTTGTTTGCTTTTCAGAATCTTTCTCTTACATCGTCGGTAAACTCTGGATCTCTCTTCCTCAGTTTATCTTTCTCCCTTCCTACGACTTGAAGTACTTTAAGTTTGGTTTGTCCTGGCATTTTTAATAGAATCTAATTTAAGTTTAACCCATTCAGTACCGGTGCCGTCCTTTTAACTTTATTCTGGCTACTATTAGACGATTTTACTCAGTTTACAAAGGGCCTCCAGCAATTAACAGGCTTCGAACTATCTCACTTAACCCTTTTTACTACCACAGATCTTTCCTAAACTGCACAAAATCGTCTAAATTTAGCTCTAATAAAATTAAAGACGTCGCCGGTACAGAATGGGTTGTAACTTTCTTTAAATTCGAAGGATCACCAATTACAGACTATTTTGTCTCATAGGTTGGTGGTGTAATGGTTTAAGGGCACGTCATACAGAGGTCGACCACGACCCGACAGTAACCCGAAGGCAATGACTTGCACTTTTCACCCGAATTAACCCGAAGTCCCCGAATGAGACTCGTACCCCGACTATGACTAGAAAGCAATTCGAATGCTACCCGAGGGACTCGAATGCGTCTCGAATACGAGTCGATGTTATCCCGTATATTACTCGAAACTAACCAGAAGTTAAACGGAATTGAATCGACCATGAGTCGAAAGCTAATCGGCGGTGACCCGAGTAGCCGATACCAGCCCGAGTTAAAACCGAATCACACCCGAAGTAACCCGACTTAAAACCGAATGAAAACCGAACCCCACCCGAAGTCAGGAACCCAACCGGAAGGAAACCAGAATGTAAGTCGAACGTGACTAGAATAAGTCGATTATGACAAGATTATGAGGTTATGCATCACCCCACTATATAAAGAGAGGGTGTGCTCACACAAACTTCATTTGTACAGTGCACCCAACACAGCAACATGTCACAGGAAAGCAACCTCCCGGACCCATCACGACCAGAAGAGATGGATGACGAGGCATTGGAGTTGGCAATCTTAAGGCAGGAGATAGTTAATGCCAACCTCAGATATCAGATTACTGCCACCGCCATCAGGGACAAAGAACGTGAACCCCAACGTGCTCAACCTCGACGGCCACAACGACCAAGGAAACCCCGAAGCTGCAGCGTCAAGCCATGGGTGGCACAGCGAGAGACACACGGACACTACCACCAGTTGCTGAAGAAACTCCAGGAAACTGACGTGGTTACCTATAAATACTTTCTGCGTATGGACGAGGAGCTGTTTAATATGATTGTCGAACGTGTCACACCCAGGATCAAGAAGGACGAGATCAACTGGAAGAAGCCCCTGGAGCCCGGACTGCGAGTTGCCATGACACTACGCTTTTTGGCCACTGGCGAGGCCTATAAGAGCATGGCACTGAACTTCCGTGTAGGTGCCAACACGATATCACTGGCAGTGCGGGAGACGTGTGAGGCAATCATACAGGAATACATGGAGGAGCAAATAGTGTGCCCATCAACACCTGAAGGTTGGAAGGAGGTTGCCAAGGGCTTCAAGGATAGGTGGAACTTCGGACACACCATTGGGGCAATTGATGGGAAGCACATTGCCATACAGCCTCCAAGCAACTGCGGATCCTTGTACTACAATTACAAGCACTACCACTCCATTGTGCTCCTGGCAATAGTCGATCACCTGGGAAAACTTATGTACGTTGACGTTGGACCGAACGGGTCAGCATCTGATGGTGGTATATTCCAGGTGACTGACATCCGGAAGGCCCTGGAGGACGGAGTAGCAGGATTGCCACTACCCGAGCCATTCCCAGGGGAGGACCAGCCAGTGCCCTACTTTCTGGTTGGTGATGACGCATTCCCAATGAGGGAGTGGTTGCAGAAGCCACACCCACACCGAGGGCTCGATGATGACAAGAGAAACTATAACTACAGACTGTCTAGGGCCAGGAGACAGGTAGAGAATGCCTTCGGTATGCTAGCCAACCGCTTCAGGTGCCTACTGACTACCATCAACGTACACCCCAGTACCGTGGAGAAGGTAGTCCTGGCTTCATGCATACTCCACAATATGCTAATCGACAATTACAAGCACTACCACTCCATTGTGCTCCTGGCAATAGTCGATCACCTGGGAAAACTTATGTACATTGACGTTGGACCGAACGGGTCAGCATCTGATGGTGGTATATTCCAGGTGACTGACATCCGGAAGGCCCTGGAGGACGGAGCAGCAGGATTGCCACTACCCGAGCCATTCCCAGGGGAGGACCAGCCAGTGCCCTACTTTCTGGTTGGTGATGACGCATTCCCAATGAGGGAGTGGTTGCAGAAGCCACACCCACACCGAGGGCTCGATGATGACAAGAGAAACTACAACTACAGACTGTCTAGGGCCAGGAGACAGGTAGAGAATGCCTTCGGTATGCTAGCCAACCGCTTCAGGTGCCTACTGACTACCATCAACGTACACCCCAGTACCGTGGAGAAGGTAGTCCTGGCTTCATGCATACTCCACAATATGCTAATCGACCAACGTGAGCCCCAACCAGAAGCCGGACTTCGTCGCCCTGAAATACCCCAAAGTGACTGGGCGAGGGACCCCTTGGCCCCATCGGCTCGCGTTCGGGTTTGATTCAACTTGGCTTCGACTAGCCTTCGACTTACATTCTAGTCATTCGGATCACGATCGAGTAATCATCGAGTCTAATTAGGAATGTCGGACATGCATCGAGTCATTTTCTAGTAGTATTCGGGTATCCATCCAGTCATCATCCTGAAATTCGGGTCAGCATCGAGTAACAGTTGACTTTCGAACAAGTTTATGTAGGAATTTTCCACTGAGCATCGAGTCTAATTCGGGTTACGGTCTACATCATCGGGTCTAAGTCCACTTAGGTTCGATCAATTCTGGTATGAATCGGGTTAAAAAAAATTACTCGAAAGTGACCCGAATAGGTCGAATGCGATCAGAATATGGTAGAATGTAAGCCGAATACGACTCGAATGTAAATCGAAGGTGATTCGAGGATTTTGTAACGGTTTTTTGACCCGAACGCACTCGAGGATTTCCCAAAAGTTAACGCATACACTAACTTTTGGCCGACTCACCCGAACATTCGGGTGATGACCAGAGCATGACTAGAACGACTCGAACATACCATAATCATACTCGATGTCGCCCGATTATCGGGCAGAATACACCCGAACCGCAAAAATTTCGGGTTACTGTCGGGTCGCGGTCGACCTCTGTATGACGCGGCCTTTAGATGCTTATGTTCTGGGTGTGGTGTCCCGAGTTCGAATCCCGGGAGGACCATAATTATGCTTTCATTAGTTTATTCAAGTACATTGGGTTTTGTTTGTAATTGATGATTAATGTTAAGGGGAGATTTCCACTTGAGGGACTTTTTTCTTGACCCCTTTCTCCATCATCTCTAGCCCCATTGCTCCTGACATTTTAAGACGTTTGCCCCATTAGTTTGGTGATTATAATAATTTCCGCCCCATTCTGTCAATTTTAAGACCTTTCGTGCCATTTAGCTGTCGATTTCATCCTGGCGAGCGATAGCGAGCCTGTAATTTAAGAGTAACAGGCCTTCGGCCGGGAAATTTTTCTACCGAAAAATGTACAATTTATCTTGAAAGGGGTTCGAGGGGGTGAAATTTTAAGATTGCTGGAGGAGTAGGAAACAAACTAAAAACCTCCCCTTAAGAACGGGGTGTTACTTATCCCCTTATTTTCCACGGGCTAAATCAATAGACGGGGGAGATGTAGACCTAGAACCAGGGTGATTGAAGGTGAAAAGGTGGGTAGAGAAAGTAGGGAAAGGAACTGTTTGAAGAATACATATATATATATATATATATATATATATATATATATATATATATATAAGTTACACACCGTTCTTAACACTAATCATCAATTACAAACCCCAATGTACTTGAATAAACTAACGAAAGCCTATGGTCCTCCCGGGATTCCAACTCGGGACACCACACCCAGAACATAAGCACCTACTGTAAACCATTACACCACCAACACAGTTAGGAACGTATATGTGACGAGAAGAATGGAGGAGGATAGGTTGGAGAATGAAGAAGAAATTGGGAGAAGGGCAAGGCAGAGGAGTAGAAGGAAGAGGAAGACGAAGAAGATGAAAAGGGGAGTAGGAGAAGGAAGAAGAAGAAGGAGGAGGATGGAGGAGGAGGAGGAAGAGGAGGATGGAGGAGGAGGAGGAGGAGGAAGAGGAAGAAGGAGGAGGACAGTCTGACGCCTCGGGAGTAAACATTGAAGGCGACCTGAAGACGATAAAAGGCAGGAGTTGGAAGACGAACAGGAGGTGGAAAAGGAAGAGAATAAGAGAAGGAGGGGAAGAAAGGAAGAGAAGAGTAGGAAGAATAAATGGAGGAGGGACACAAAGGGAACTGAAGAGGGAAAAATGGGAACGGAAGGCGGAAGAATAAGTGGAGGAAGGAAGGAAAGGGAACTGAAGGAGGAATGATAAGAGGAGGAAGGAACAAAGGGAACTGAAGGAAGCAGAATAAGTGAAGGAAGGAAGGAAAGGGAACTGAAGGAGGAAGGATAAGAGGAAGAAGGAAGGAAAGGGAACTAAAGGAAGCAGAATAAGTGGAGGAAGGAAGGAAAGGGAACTGAAGGAGGAAGGATAAGAGGAAGAAGGAAGGAAAGGGAACTGAAGGAAGCAGAATAAGAGGAGGAAGGAAGGAAAGGGAACTGAAGGAGGGAGAATAAGAGGAGGGAAAGAAAGGGAACTGAAGGAGGAAGAATAAGAGGAAGGAAAGAAAGGGAACTGAAGGAGGAAGGAACGAAAGGGAACTGAAGGAGAAAGAATAAGAGGAGAAAGGAAAGAAAGGGGACTGAAGGAGGAAGAACAAGAGAAGGGAATGAAAGGGAACTGAAGGAAGCAGAATAAGAGGAGGAAGGAAGGAAAGGGAACTGAAGGAGAAAGAATAAGAGGAATAAGGAAGGAAAGGGAACTGAAGGAAGCAGAATAAGAGGAGGAAGGAAGGAAAGGGAACTGAATGAGGGAGAATAAGAGGAGGAGGGAAAGAAAGGGAACTGAAGGAGGAAGAATAAGAGGAAGGAACGAAAGGGAACTGAAGGAGAAAGAATAAGAGGAGGAAGGAAAGAAAGGGAACTGAAGGAGGAAGAACAAGAGAAGGGAAAGAAAGGGAACTGAAGGAAGCAGAATAAGAGGAGGAAGGAAGGAAAGGGAACTGAATGAGGGAGAATAAGAGGAGGAAGGAAGGAAAGGGAACTGAAGGAGAAAGAATAAGAGGAGGAAGGAAGGAAAGGGAACTGAAGGAGAAAGAATAAGAGGAGGAAGGAACGAAAGGGAACTGAAGGAGGAAGAATAAGAGGAGGAAAGAAAGAAAGGGAACTGAAGGAGAAAAAATAAGAGGAGGAAGGAAGGAAAGGGAATTGAAGGAGAAAGAATAAGAAGAGGAAGGAACGAAAGGGAACTGAAGGAGGAAGAATAAGAGGAGGAAAGAAAGAAAGGGAACTGAAGGAGAAAGAATAAGAGGAGGAAGGAAGGAGAGGGAACTGAAGGAGGAAGAATAAGAGGAGGAAAAGAAAGGGAACTGAAGGAGGAAGAATAAGAGGAGGGAAAGAAAGGGAACTGAAGGAGGAAGAACAAGAGAAGGGAAAGATAGGGAACTGAAGGAAGCAGAATAAGAGGAGGACGGAAGGAAAGGGAACTGAAGGAGGAAGAACAAGAGAAGGGAAAGAAAGGGAACTGAAGGAAGCAGAATAAGAGGAGGACGGAAGGAAAGGGAACTGAAGGAGGAAGAACAAGAGAAGGGAAAGAAAGGGAACTGAAGGAAGCAGAATAAGAGGAGGACGGAAGGAAAGGGAACTGAAGGAGAAAGAATAAGAGGAGGAAGGAAGGAAAGGGAACTGAAGGAGAAAGAATAAGAGGAGGAAGGAAGGAAAGGGAACTGAAGGAGGAAGAATAAGAGGAAGGAAAGAAAGGGAACTGAAGGAGGAATAAGATGATGTAGAGGAGAAAGAGGAAGACAAAAGAGAGAAGAACAGAAGAACAAAGTGAACAAGGAAGGACAGAAGGGGAGAGGCACTATATTCCATTCATTATAAGTAGACCAGATATCGGGACCTCTATCCTCTGTAACTCGAAAAGGGCCAGAGCAAATAGGGCTGTACATTTCCACACCTATTCCCTGGCTGACTCTTCCCAAATAGTAGAAATATAAGCTTCATTTATCTAGTCGCGGTTGAGTTATCAACTCTGCGTAAGCAGAGTGGTATCGCCCCTACATATAGTGGTACAATGTTGGCCAAAATGTCTGTCTGGCCGGAAACTTCTAGACCGTTCGACAGATCTGCACCAAACTTCACACAAACATTCGGTGGGTGAATGCGACGGTCAGCCAAAAAATATGTTTTAAATGTGTGCAATAGTTATGGTTTTAGGTTAAAGATATAATGGTGGTTAGGGGTTAATCCTCCTTCCACCTGACCAATTATCCAAGTTCCTAGTCTGCCATTCCACCTCCATCAATCATCTAAGTTCCTAATCCACCCGACTAACCGACCAATCATCATCCCGACTAACCGACCAATCATCCTCCCGACTCGATAAAACCCCGATCGTCAAACTGGCCGACCGACCGCCGAGTCTATATATTTACTTGATGAGACAGATGATGGAGAAATATGACGAGGTTCCTGGAAGAGTGGAGGAAAGAAGGAAAGAGGGGGGGGGGGGGGTTATAGGGGGAGGGAGATAAATTATGATGATTGAAATGATGATGACGATGATTATGATGATGATGATTTAAATGATGATGATGATGATGATAATATAAATAATGATGATGATTTAAATGATGATGATGATAATATAAATGATGATTTAAATGATGATGATGATGATAATATAAATTATGATGATGATGATAATATAAATGATGATGATGATTTAAATGATGATGATGGTTATGGTAATGACGATGATGGTGGTAATGATGATAATGAGAAGGAGGAAGAGGAGAAAGAAGATGAAGAGAAGAGTAAGAGGAGAAAGAATGATTACGAAATATGAGGAAGAGAGTATAAATAATAAATATATACTATATATATACTAAATATATATATATATATATATATATACAGTATATATATATATAAGCGAGAGAGAGAGAGAGAGATTAGAAAGTAAATTATAAAAGGATACCAAAGGAAGAACAATATAAATATAATTCCAATAAAGCTGCTTATATAACCCCCGAGCGTGTGAACAATAACACAAAAAGAAAGAGACGAAACTACAAACTCTACATATTAGTTCAAAATTTAATAAGAATAAAACCTGCAGTTAGTAATTCGGTAAGCAGGGAGCCAGCTGTAAAAAGTAGCAAGCAGAAACTAATTAAGGGGAGTGACCTGCTTTTTTTCTCTCATTTTCTCTCAAATACGTATATTACGATAATACGATAAACAAAAGTAGAAAACCTTATGGAAAATAAATACAAATTTTCTTCATCAAATAGTTAAACAATTGAACATCACTCTCATATATATATATATATATATATATATATATATATATAATTATATATATTTATATATATATATTCTGACATACGGAGCCCTGTATGTTTCTTAAGAGTTAGAATGAAGAGTTGAAGGAGTGCCAAATTACCCAGGCGGCGAAGCAGGCCAGCGAGCGAACAAGCGAGTGGGAAACCAGCTCGTCCGCATACCAGCAAACAAGCCTTCACACCTGCGTGCGTCATGGGGGACACTGCAAACTACTTCGATGACCCGACGATATGACGATGATCGACGCCAGGAGACTCCATTGGACCACGCACCTGCTACGCAACTAGAGGAGCTGTGATTGGGGTGCGCACCATCCCCCGCCTCCTGATTCGTTCCTACACCATCATTGCATAGTATATAAGACCCGAGTAGTGGGCATTCAAATCAGTCTCATTTGGAGTTGGGAAGGTGAACTTGCAGCTGGAGGAAGACGGGGTGAAGTATTATAATGAGATTGTGACTGTCAGTCAGATTATATAAGTGTGTGTTAAGTGTGTTCGGTGTAAACACTTACGTTATGTTGGTTAGTGAGATATGTGATTGGGAAGAATTAACGTTAACGCTACTATTATGTGCTTAACTATTTTAGTTGACTGACTTGTGGACTAAAGCAACTCTTCAAGTAATTGGGTTATGATAAAAGTAATACAATTGTTTTATATTAAGACTTACGAGTTCTTTCATTTTCTTTTAATTAAGCTTACATTGCTTAACGGTGCTTAGTACGGTGATGCTATTGTCTCATATTAGTAATATCGCCTTAGACTAACATAGCTGTTTTAATGTTACTTCTGGTGATTTCCTAAGCTGAAGAAAATTATTTTAGCTTCAAAATATTATTTTTGCTTTTCATATTATTTGAGTGAGACCTGAATCGAATCTATGAAGCGATCCTGTAACTTAATGTACTCATAATCAAACCTCAATGTTACGTGGTTAAGAAATACATTTAACTAATTATTAACCCATAATTAGCGGCGAGCAACATAAGTCGAGTTAAATAAAGCTGGACTATGTGGCGGCGCTCGACATAACTCGAGTGGCAAATTCAGCACGTAATGTGGCTGAGAATGACTGCTCCAGACCACCGCGGCGAACCTACTGACACAATCTCAGCTCCCTCTCCCTCTCTCACTCGCTACATACTCAATTATGTTGCACGGTTATTGCAAGAAAACTATCCATCATACAAGGATCGTTATGGTGTCATTCGAAAGCTCTGTTTATGCCCTTTCAGGGACGTATGTTATATATCTAACTTTTTATGTGACTTTGATAGAGAGAGTATGGCAAGAGAGAATAGGATGTCGTAAACGTAAGGAAGATAGCGATAAATATGAGAGAGAGAGAGAGCGCGGGAGGGGTTGGGTGTGAAAGGGATCTGACATGTGTGGGCCAATCGACTCTCTGCAGACTCCGGTTTTCTTATGTTCTCATTTGTGTGAGAGAGAGAGAGAGAGACTAGGATGTCATAAATGTAAGGAAGACAGAGATAAATGAGAGAGTTGTTATGAGATGGGTTGGGTGTGAAAAGGATCTGTCTTGTGTGGCCCAATTGGCTCTCTACAGACTCCCATTTTCTTATGTTCCTATTTCTTACAATTGTGTTTTGGTTGCAGGTATATGATAACATGGGTGTATAGTACGGTAAGTAGTGTAAATAACAGGTAACGTTTATGAGAGGGGTTGGGTGTGAAAGGGATATGCCTTATGTGGGCCACTTGGCTCTCTGCAGACTCCCATTTTCATCTTAGTTGCATGTGTAAGGGATCTGCCTCATTTGTACCGGTGTGCAAGCAAACAAGAGCGAGAGAGAAAGAAATTGGCTGTGTAAAGGATCTGCCTCTATTAGCTTGGTAAAAGAGTTGTAGATATGTGGAATAGGCTACCAAGTGCTATAGTGGGATCAATAACAATAGAGCTTCAACATAAAATTTGATAGGACGAGATGGGTTGGGTGTGAAAGGGATCTGCCGTGTGTGGGCCTATCGGCTCTCTGCAGACTCCCATTTTCATCTTGGTAGCATGTGTAAGGGATCTGCCTCATTTGTACCAGTGTGCAAATAAGAGACAGAGAGAGAGAGATTGGCTGTGTAAGGGATCTGCCTCTCTCGTAACAGAGTCGTAGATATGTGAAATAGGCTACCGGTACCTAGTGCTATAGTGGGATCAAGAACAATAAAGAATTTAAAGATAAAATCAGATAGACATATGGACGAAATGGGTTGGATGTGAAAGGGATCTGCCTTTTGTGGGCCACTTGTCTGCAGATTCCCATGTTCATCTTAGTTGCATGTGTAAGGGATCTGCCTCATTTGTACCGATGTGTAAGCAAACGAGCGACAGAGAGAAACTGGGTGTGTAAGGGATCTGCCTCTATTCGTTTAGTAACAGAGTTGTAGATATGTGGAATAGGCTACCAAGTCCTATAGTGGGATCAAGAACAATAGAGTTCAACATAAAATTAGATAGCACAAGATGGGTTGGGTGTGAAAGGCTGCCACGGGCGTGTCTGGCCACCATTTATAATACCTCTACAGATGGGACCAAGAGAATCACCTCTACAGTACCTCACTTGAGGAGTGGAAATAATAGAAAAGGAATTAGGAAGAACAAAAGTATGGCCTGCAATATAGAAAAAGTCAAGAAGAGTGAATCAAAGAAAAACATTTATCATGCAGCCATGCAAGCCTTTTATATAAGGAGTATAATCTTAAAGTATAGAGAATAACCTAGTACAGTACATGTATTATTAGGGTAAGTGTATTTTTTAGAATAATGATTGCCTTCACAATGAGGAAAAGAATGAAATTCTCATACTACTATTCTGAGATAGGTCAAATTAAGTTCAAATTATCATCCAAATATAGCCTGACTGAAATTGAGGGAAGGTATGCAAACACGAGTAATACCTTCCACTGGTTCAGCTTTTAGTGAGTAGAGAACAGTGTTGGCTATACTTTTCTATAGGACAACCCTGTCCCTATATACAGACCTATTTCATATGGACTTAATTCTTTTAGAGTAAATTTAAGTAATTTGCTAAATGAACTAGACAAACACCCAATTGGTTGCATTGTGAAAACATCCAAACTAACTCTTCTACTGCAAATTTAATGGAAAAGCGTGGATACTCTCAACATGTAACACAACCAACAACTGAAAATGGCACACTAATTGATCATGTTTTTGCTAAGAGATTAGGAAATATGAAGGTGAAAGTTATTCCCACATATTACAGTTATCATAGGGAATTTCCATTGAAATTTGAATGCCCCTTTCTATGTTTTTCCCCTTCTATTCTTATTCTGTCTAATTCGGTTGTCCTCCGGACGGCCTATATCAAATGCCACCCTGGCTTGGCTAGTTTATTGGCTCCTGACTTGATTTGTGTCTATGGTCGCTGGTGCGGTCAAGCTGACTCGATTCCCCTCAGTGGTGTATTATTTGTGCATCTCGGTGTGATTTATTTCTTCCTTAGACCTGATTTCTCATTCTTCGCCCATGATCACTTCTTAATTGGTGCTGCAGTGTAGCAGTTCTTGACTCACCCTTCGGCCCTACCCTATAAGAGTTCTGCTGTGGAACTCCTGTGGTGCGGCTGAATTGGTGAAATGGCGAGAAATGTCTGCGTATCTTCACCTTCCTAGGTTTGTTCACCTCTTGCCCTTCCCTACCTATCATATCTTGATCTAATCCATTCCATTGTCCATCTTGATCTAATCCTTCAGGCCAGCCCTATAAGAGTTTTTTGGGGGAACTCAGTGGTCTGGTTAAACTATTTTAATAAATATCTTTTTAAATATGTAAGATATGCAATAAATTAATTAAGTGGGTGAGGAGAGCTGGAGGGAGGCGAGAGGAAGGTGGAATGGTGAGGAGGGTGGAGAGGTTACAGGAGGAGGAAATCAGGGAAGAGTACAGGAGAGCAGTAGAAAGACGACTAGGTGGGTTCGACCTGGAAGTTATGGAGGAAGTGGAGGAGATGAGCAAGGTGTTTAAGGAAGAGATCTGTGCAGCATGTGAGGAGGTGTGTGGAGTGGGGAGTAGAGGGAGGGGAGTGAAAGGTACAGCATGGTGGACAGAAGAGGTAAAAATAGCTGTGGAAGAAAAGAAGAAAGCATATAGAGAGTGGTTGGGTAGTAGAGGGAATGAAGATTTCGAGAGACAGAAACGAGCAAGGTACGTGGAGAGTAAGAGGGTGGTGAAGAGAGTAGTGAATGAAAGTAAGAGAAGAGTAGATGAGGAATTTGGAAGGAATCTGAGTGTAAAATGGAGGGAGAGTAAGAAACTGTTCTGGAAAGAAGTAAAGAAAGTTAGGGAAGGTAGCAAGGGAAACAGTAAGGGTGTGAAAGATAAGAATGGGAGAATGCTAGCCGAGAAGCAAGAGAGAGTCGAAAGATGGAGGGAGTACTTCAATGAGTTGCTAAATGAAGAGCCAGCAAACATAGTTGGATAGGGTATGGAAGGGAGAAGAAGAGAAGTAGTGGAGGACAAGACTCTGTGTTTAACCCTATATCTCCCTTATAATACATTTGCGACGGGAAGGACATATATAGGACTGAAGACTATTATATAACATACCTATAGGCTACACAAACATCGATGGGGCTTGTAACTGTCAAACCGTAAAATCTTACCCTCAACTTTCTCTTCATAATTGCTGAGGGGCACAGGGCCCTGGGTGAGGCTTTGGTGTCCCGGGCGTTTCCGCACCCTCCTCAACTCCCCGCCATGGAGTGGCTTCGGTCACCCAGGCTTTGTTGTGTTCGGCGGGGGGGGGGGGTGGTTCTGTGGGGGCGCTCGGTTGTGGCCTTGGCCTTGCTCGGGGCCATGGGGCTGTTCGGCCAGGCAGCTTGGGGAACAACAACAACAACATCAGAAAAACAACAAAATAGGGGTAGTATAACTGTAGATATATATACCGGTATATATATATATATATATATTAGTAAAGCCAGGTAATACATTTTCTTTAATACATACGAGGTTGAAAGAAATGGCAATTTCTGCGTTGCAAATTTTATTATTCAAGGTTTCCAGGTCTCTGATGAGTTTTCGCTGGGTGGCAGGAAGTAGATGAATGAGGTTAGCAAAATTCATGGTGGTACAGGGTTACATTAATGTACATGATGATACAGGATATACGACACGTTTCACTGGATACCCAGCATGTTGGTAAATGACGTGATCGTCGGTCATCGGGCTCTTTATCTTGGTGGAAGCCAAATCAAACAATGGACAACTCCCCTTCCTCGACATCCTCGTAGCTCTGAACGACCATGGGTTCAAAACCACCGTCTACATTAAACCAACTAACACAGAGCAATGCCTCAACGGCGATAGTGAATGCCCCCGCCGTTATCTTCTATGATCCATCTCCGTTTATGTAAGGAGAGCCCTCACGCACTGCTCTACCTAGGCCGACACCCACCAGGAACTAGAAAGACTATCCCAAGTTTTAGTGAATAACGGATACTCCAACTCCGATGTCTCCAGCACCATCAACCACCATCTTGAAAAATGGTACACCCAAAGCCCTCCCACCATTGACCCCCCCCCCCCCCCCCCCAATGAAATCAAGATCTTCTACCGCAATTTTATGTCCTCTGAACACAAAAATGACGAGGCTGTCTTAATAGAAATAATCTCCAAGCATGTCCACCCTACCAACCCGGAAAACAAAATCAAATTAATAATTTATTACAAATCCCCCAAGACCTCCAATCTCGTTCTCCGCAACAAACAGGCACCGGCACTAGAACTAATAGAGTTTTCCCATGCTAGAATAAGAAGGGCTATAGAAAAAATGAACAGAAGTAAGTCACCGGGACCGGATGGGATACACCCAAGAATCATAAAGGAAGGAGGTGAGATGTTAGCAGAGCCATTGAAAATGTTATTTGAGGTATCGTTTAATACAGGACAAATCCCGATGGAGTGGAGAGAGGCGAACATAACAGCTATATTTAAGAAGGGAAAGAGAAATGACCCAGGGAATTATAGACCAGTCAGTTTGACAAGTTGTGTGTGTAAACTAATGGAAACGGTAATTAGAGAAGGAATAATGGATCATATGAAGTCAAACCAACTTTTCAGTGGGAGACAGTTCGGATTCTTGCCGGGGAGGTCGACGGTACTACAGCTAATTAAGGTGGTAGATGATTGGATGCAAATTCTAGAAGATGGTGATGTAATAGACGTGGTATATTGCGATTTTATGAAGGCCTTTGATAAGGTCCCACATAAAAGGTTAATAGAGAAAGTTAGAAGCTATAATATAGGGGAGAAATGTGTGAAATGGATAGAAGCCTTCCTGAAAGATCGGAGACAGAGGGTACTGGTGAATAGAATAGGCTCGGGGTGAAGGGAAATTACAAGTGGGGTACCTCAGGGATCTGTGTTGGGACCACTGCTGTTCGTTATATTTATCAACGACTTACCTGAAGTTATAACTAATGGAAGTGAGGTATACCTGTATGCGGATGACACTAAGCTGTATAGAAGAGTGAGGAGTAAGGAAGATATGGGTTTGCTTCAAGGAGATGTGGAGGGCATGAAGGGATGGTCTGAGCATTGGTTAATGCCTTTTCATCCAAAAAAATGCAAGTACATGCGGATTGGGACCAGCAAGATAGACAAGGTAGGATACAGTATGTATGAAGCGATGGAGGAAGTGAATGCAGAAAAGGATATAGGAGTAGTGATAGACAATAAGTTAAATTTCTCAGAACATTTAGCGGAAAAGATAAACAAAGCCAATAGAATAGTAGGGCTGATAAGGAGGATATTTGTGTCACTTGACGAAGAAATCTTCAGGAATCTCTATACAGCACTGGTTAGGCCGCACCTGGAATATGCGAACCAGGTGTGGGCTCCATATATGGTAAAGGATATAGAAGCAGTGGAGAAAGTGCAGAGGAGAGCTAGCAAGCTGGTACCAACGTTGAAGAACGCGGGCTATGAGCAGAGGTTGAGGACACTGGGGCTGCCGACACTGGCATATAGGAGAAAGAGAGGGGATAATTATGATAGAGACTTTTAAGATAGTGTCAGGAAAGTACGATGAGGATGTGTGTGAGGGTATCTTCTTGATGCGGGAGGGAACAAGAACGAGAGGACACTCTAAGAAAATTTACAAAGAAAGAAATAGGCTTGAGAAGGCAAAGAACTCATTTTGTGATAGAGTGGTAAATGAGTGGAACGCACTGCCCCAGTATGTAGTCGATTCCGAATCAATAAGGGAGTTTGAAAGTAATCTTGATAAAGCATGGGGAAGACAAGATTTGAAGTTTGATTATAAAACAAAAATACAGAATAGTAAAAATGTTGCGTCTGCTACCGCCGCCGCCAACACCGTGAACGACCGCAGCAGTGCAAGTACTGGTACTGAGCTGGATACACAGGCATAGTTTGCCTTTTTCCAGAGGATCTACTGTAAGAACTGTAAGAAACTGTAAGAAGATAAAGAGCCCGATGACCGACGATCACGTCATTTACCAACATACCTGTAATTATGAGGACTGTGGACCTCATTCCTATATTGGCATGATGCAGACTCGTCTTTCACGTCGGTTAACTCTTCACCTTCAGGCTGGAGCCATCAAAGACCACTATCTCACCCCTAACCACACCCACCTCACATGCAACGAGTTAGAGAAATACACCACCATACTCGATAAAGAAAGTGACCCAAGGAGATTACCAATACTCGAAGCGTTATATATCCAAGCCTTACATCCTAAAATCAACAACCAAACTCTGGACCTTCAGATCCTTCCTTCTGCCAAAAGGCACTATCCTACAGGACCTAACACCCCCCCTCGCACCCCAGTGCCCTTGACGCAGCCCCCCGCGCTACCTCCTTCAGCTACGTCTTCTGCCGGCGCCACACGTACTACGCAACTTAGGCCACGCCCCTCGATACGCAGCCAATCAGCTTCGACCCCGCCAACCGACCACCACCTTCCCGCATCCAGTGCGCCTGCGTGACGCGGATCTCTCCTTAACACTCCTAGAATACCCCTCCACCAATAGCAGACTTTTGCCCCCTGATTTTCGCCTCCTCTGATCCTCCACCCTCTATATATACCCTTCCTGTTTACCTTTCATATCATTCTATCCTTACTTGATAATGCTGGTTGTCCAGTGAAATGCGTCGTATACCCTGTATCATCATGTACATTAATGTAACCCTGTACCACCCTGAATTTTGCTAACCTCATTCATCTACTTCCTGCCACCCAGCGAAAACTCATCAGAGACCTGGAAACCTTGAATAATAAAATTTCTAACGCAGAAATTGCCATTTCTTTCAACCTCGTATGTATTAAAGAAAATATATATATATGAGAGTGATGTTCAATTGTTTAACTATTTGATGACAAATTTTGTTTTTCTTTTCCATAAGGTTTTCTACTTTTATTTATCTTATTATCGTAATATACGCATCCAAACCCGACAAAGCGCCATTTTTTACTTTCGAGATAATCGCGGTCAAAGTTTGGCGATATTTTAGGGGCGCATTACAAAAGCGCGGATTCCAAAAAGTGACCGCGTTCGAATTTCCGGCTGAAACCATCAAAAGCGCGGAAAGATTATTCGAGTATACTCACTATGACATTAATTATCGTTCGGTGTCTCAGATTGCTTCACACGATGATCGCACAGATAGTTGTTGGAGCAAGTCAGTCAGCCCATGGTGCCACGGACAGAATATACGGTAGACTTAAAACAGACAGCACAATTACTTCCATTGTTCCGGTACAATTGGAAAATAACCATGACAAAGATGAAAGAATACTGTACTTGAAAGAAACCAACTGCGTCATGTGATGACATGACGGCAAGACCGGGAAGGATGTAGTTACCGGGACCGGGTGTACCACTACCGACATACAACATAAATCATCTATAAATACTTATAAATATATAATACTAGGTTAGGTTAGGTTAGGTTGTTTGGTTAGTGTAATGTATTTTTGTATCCAAAGGCAGTCAAAATAGACGGGAACATGATGGTGAGCGTCCGCGTAGTGTAAACAAGATGGGCGGTACAACCGGTATAACTACATTCTTGCCGCAAGACCTTCTAAGCTCATTTGAACGGAACTGCATAAATGTTCTAATAATGTATTATAATCTGGTGATATAAGATCTACGGCACAGTCATTATACCGAGAAAGACGGAAAGTGTATCCTGCATTGCCTAAAACTCGTGATTCCATGAATACTACTACCACCAAAGATGAATATTTTATCCCTGAAAATAGTCTAGAAACTGGAATTGGTATACAGTACTTTCATGTACAGTACAACTAATCTTGCATTTCTGGAGATCTTCGTTGATGGGACTTTCAAGAGATGTCCAAATTTCTTCTATCAACTATACACCATACATGGCTTATGTAATGGATATTATATTCCATTACTGTATGTTAAGATAAGGAGTACCGGTCAACCAGCAATTGCACGCAAAGTTGACCGAGACTGAAGACAGGACTGAGTATGCCATCTCACAGTACAAACAATTTAATTCAGGAGAAATAAGCAGACGAAATGATATGGCATTTTTTGGTTTCTGATTCACAGCAAGAACAAACATGTAACTTTGGTTGGTTTGTATTAATTTTAATATTTTACGGAAGAGATGAGTGAAAAAACGTGATCAATAAAGAACGAAGAAATATATCCTGCTTCAAAATGTACTTCCACCTCCCCGTGGTGAGCATGGGGCAACAGACGATAACGTCTGGCTAATGGAAGGGGTGAGCGATCAACTGCTACACAATCTGACTTCCAGATGAGTGAAAAAGGCGCAAATGATACAAAATTCAGCCGCGCTTTTGATATAAAAATATCTGCGTTTGTTTAGATAAACCGCCGCACTTTTAATATGCCCATCCGCACTTTCGTAAAACGCCGATATTTAGACGTGTGTAACTTTCCAACCCGGTGGATGTACAGTAAGTGTTCATATTTGGACTGAAGCTGTATGAAGGATCGATAATTCATCGTATGTGCAGCAAATTGCTAAGTCATAGTAGGCCTTATCGGACTCAGTTGGGATTATCTGTTTGTAAACAAAGCAAGTTGCTCTTGACTCTCGCGTGGAATATTGGGATAGGATGTAGTGAGCGGGCGTACCACCATCTTTGTTTACATTACGCGTAGTGGCGTCGGACCTTTCCCATCATGTTCCCGTCTATTTTAACCTAACCTAACCTAGTATTCATGTAGTAATGACAGGGGGCAAATAGCAGAAAATATAGCGTCGAAATAGACGGGAACGTAAGTGCGACCGCGGCGATCGCCCTATGTAAACAATGACGACCGTACGCCCGAACTCTACATCCATCCCGAATATTGTATATAATTACGTTAGGAGCTGCATTTGGACTTCAATTCAGGTGATATATAATAGTTATAAGATCATAGCAAGTGTAGAGTACATTGTTAAGGCAAACCACTATCGTTTGATGAGTTTAATGTCCGTATGTAGCTCAGGACTCGAATTTAGCCAGGACCAAATTCTGGATAATTTTTTGTTCAAATGCTAATTCGGGATCACGAAGAAAATGGTCGAATTTTGGCACACTGGCAGCAATTGAAATTTGAACAGAGGGCTTTTGTGCAGGAATATTATTTCCAAAATTATCTAGGTTTCATAAGGGGAGATTTTGACAAAAACTCACTTTGCCATCACTTTGAATGCGATTTCGTCTTTTTAATCATTATAGTGCATCACTAAAAGTTATTGGGCAAGAATGTAGTTACCAGGTGTACCGCCCGTCTTGTTTACACTACGCGGACGCTCACCATCATGTTCCTGTCTATTTTGACTGCGTTTGGATACAAAAATACATTACCCCAACCAAACCTAACCTAAGCTAGTAGGCCTATTATAGATTTATAAGTATTTATTTTATTAAAAGTATTTAGGCCTATAGGCCTAGATGATTTATGGGGATGGATGTAGAGTTCGGGCGTACGGTCGTCATTGTTTACATAGGGCGATCGCCGCGGTCGCACTTACGTTCCCGTCTATTTCGACGCTATATTTTCTGCTATTTGCCCCCTGTCATTACTACATGAATACTAGGTTAGGTTAAAATAGACGGGAACATGATGGGAAAGGTCCGACGGCACTACGTGTAATGTAAACAAAGATGGCGGTACGCCCGCTCACTACATCCTACCCGATTTATGTTGTATGGCGGTAGTGGTACACCCGGTAACTACATACATCCCAATTATTGTGGATCATTCCCACCCACATTGCTCCCCATTTCAAACACCAGGTAGGTCAGGTAAGTACATAGGGTTTATAGACTGAATGCACCATTGCCTGAATGCACCATATATCTGGTCCCAATGCACTACTCCCAGTCGAAATGTACCGCTCCTTTTGGTCTCAATGCACCAACTACCGGTAATTTATGGCCAGTTGACACAAGTTTCGAGCTGACTTTTATTCAACTTGCATGAAATTATCTAAACAATAAGATATATATCTTATTGTTTAGATAATTTCACGCAAGTTGAATAAAAGTCAGCTAGAAACTTGTGACTTAAGAAGTCAGTGCTTCATAGCAGCAACATGAAACAAATACAGTATAATGAACAAAAAGAAGCAGATAATTCAATGAAACAAAAGGGTTACTCACACAGGCTTCAGAGCAACACCATGAAACATATAGGCTTACTTTATTACGCCTACAGTTCAATGAACACAGAGAAGCAGATAATTCAATGAAACAAAAGGGTTACTCACACAGGCTTCAGAGCAACACTATGAAACATATACAGTTCAATGAACACAAAAGGTAGTTTAGGAGCTAATTTAGGAAGAACTGCTGGCTTTAGTTAAACAGAGTTTGTTCCCTCAGTCACCATTCTGGGTGTGTAGAGAACACAGGTCTGTTAGTCATTTACCATGACTAATAAAAGACCAAGGAATAATTGCACTCCCTACCCATGTGTTGTCTGTGCAGCAGAAGTGAGATCCCGCCAGGAAGCCATGCAGTGTGATAACTGCAGTGTTTGGCAGCACAGAATTTGTAACTCTGGCATCACAAGAGAATTCTACAGGAAGCTAAACAAGGGAGAGGTGGAGTTGCCTGTGTGGGTTTGCCATAGCTGTTCTGTCAACATCCAACAGGAAATGGGAACTGACAACACTGAAATGCCAATCACAGATGATTCTGCAGAGGACGTAACACCACCAAGCACATCACCTTTCTTCAATATCAGCTTGCCTGTGGAGGAGGTCAATCAAGTTGAGGAGACATCACTCACTACTGAACCAATCCCCACCGACATCATGGTAGATGCCCCAATAACCTACTATGTAGTAGAAGGAGGTTCAAGAAAGGGTGGGGATCTTCTCACAGATAGCCTTGGATTCCAGTATGTCAAAAAGCGGATTACTTCTGTATCGGTATCATGGATATGCAGCGTCCGCACTAAGAAGAAAAGGTGCTTTGCCAGTGTCAGTCAGCAAGATAACCTCTTCACCAGAGGCCCCAAGGAACACAACCACGGAGGCAACCCAGGTTCACGACTTCAAGCACTTGCCATATCACAGGTTAAAGCAGCAGCCAAGGAAGATATCTACAAATCCTCTGGGAAGATAGTTTCTGATACACTCTTGGCACTTGCAACTGATGAAGATCAACTGCCAAAAGTATCCAACCTTCAGAGAACTGCCAACCGTGCCCGACAACTGCGACCAAAACATCCAACTGATTTGGAATTTGAGATTGCTACACCTCATATTCCAAGTGATTTTCTTCAACGAGATATTTACCATGAAGGCCAACGTCACTTAGTGTTTGCATCTCCTCTCCAGCTTTCCTTCCTGTGCAAGTCCAAGATCTGGTTTATTGATGGAACATTTAAAGTTGTCAGGGAGCCATTTGTACAGCTGTCAGTATTCACAGCTACATCAAGGCTGGTGACACCGCCAAACAAGTCTCACTGTTATTTGTAGTTACCGGTATGTCAAGACGAAAGACCAGAGTATTACAAAGCTGTCCTGGATGCCATCATCGAACTCCTCCCACCTGACATCATGGTTGAAGAGATTGTTGTTGATTTTGAACGTGCTCTGTGGAGTGCTCTTCATAAGTCTCTACCTGATGTCCCAGTGTTTGGATGCTGGTTCCACTGGGCACAGGCTGTATACAATCGAGTTAAGGAATATGGCCTACGCTCAGCATACATTCATCAGATTCCTGTCCGTAACTACATACGTGATTTGATGGCACTGCCCCACCTTCCAGCCTCCCATATCAACATTGCGTTTAACCACCTGAAAGAAAGATGCCCTCAGACTTATGCAGCCCAGAAGCTCCATAAACTCCTCAACTACCTCGAGAAGACTTGGATAACCAGCACATCACGTCCACCATCTACCTGGTCAACATTTAATAGACTAGTGAGAACAAACAATGAAGTCGAAGGTTGGCACCATCGACTTAATTACAATGAATTATGGAACTCTCGTCGAAGCGCGAACCTAGAACTCTCGTTGACGATGGAACACTCGTCGACGACATAGAACACTCGTCGACAGGTCCACTTACAAAAAAATCGTTGAAAAGAAAGAATAAAGTTTTAAAATAAATATTTATACCGGTATATAAACTATAATTAGAAGTTATGGTGAAGCTTAACCCGCAGAGTGCCAGACAATTATTGACCCTATGCATCTGCCAGTGCCAGAGGATTTTTTTTAAATCTATCAAGTTGGGTGAGAAAGGAAGGATAATGGTAAAAAAAACACTCCCCTTGTCCATTTTCGCCAGAAATTAGGTCCCCGATGGTCCTGAATGTAGCTGAAATTTCAGAGTAAATCATTGACTTTTATGGTATCAGAACGTATAGGTAGGAGGGTGGTGGGAGGGAAGGTGGTTTGGGGGATGGTGGGGGGAAGGTAGAAGCGTAATTGACTAGTGTTACAAATATGAAGCCGATTGGTGAGGTACCATGTAACCGTAGTTTCGCCACCACGGATTTTCCTTTTTTTCCTTTTCTTCGTACGGATACGCTGGAAGTGGGTGGTGGGAGGTGGTTGGGGGTGTGGTGGGGGGAAGGCAGAAGGGTAAGGGACTTGTCACACAAATATGGAACCGATTGGTGCAGTCGTTTCGCCGCCACAGATTTTCCTTTTTTTTTTTCCTTGTAAGGCGACCGATAGTCAGCGAGTGGGTAGGGGGAGGGGGTTGTGTTGGTGGTGGCAAGAAGCCAGAAGGGTAAGGTACATGTGGTAGAAATATGAAAGCCATAGGTGCAGTCGTTTCGCTGCTACAAATTTTTTTCGGCGTGGACGTATATATACGTCCCTGGCACTGGGCGTGACAACACCCTTGGACGTATATATACGTCCCTGGCACTCAGCGGGTTAAGAAAGGTGGTTGTGTAGGTAAGTGGTTCGTTGTGTAGTGGTAACTGATGCGATAAAAGGATTGCGAGTGAATGCCGATTTGAACGAATGCCTTTGCAAAAGCACCGCCCTTTTATTGATAACATTTATGAATTATGTCTCATAATAAAACAAAAAACAATTGAACTGATAATAAATACGATTAATGTTAATTCCAATAAGGAATGAACGTATATAAATAGAAAATACATATATATAGCTTATATTACCCGGTATATATATAAAACAAAGACAATAGAGGAGACAGTTGAAAAGGATGTCTCCCCGAAAAACCCCACCACTTAATTGGAACACTCGTCGACGGCAAAAATTGGAACACTCGTCGACGTCGACGAGAGTTCCAGGTACCATTACAATGCCCCCAGTAAAAAGATGAATCTCTATCTGCTTATCAGTACACTTTTTGACGAGACCAAGCTACTCCCTCTGCAGGTTAGGTTGATTAAACAGAAGAAGCTGTGTAGGATCCAAAATAAGAAAAATAAGTCAAAGCAGAAAAAACTAAAGCAATTGTGGACTGCTTATGAAAACCACAACATAATTACATCTGAGTAGGCCTACTTGAGGCAGTGCAGTAACTTAGAAGATCATGGAGAAGATTGAAATCATATATAGGCCTATGACACATTTATAGCTGTATAAAACAGCTACAACTAAGACTAAAAACTTTATATGAGTTAGGCTATACCTCCAACTTCAGGTGGGGTTTATACTTCCTTTTTTTCTTCATCGGTTTGTTTACACAAAACAGCTGGAAGCACACACTATCAATTGTCACTTTAAAGGTAAAATATATCATATTTAAGCATTTCCATAGGTCCTACAAGGTATTAAGTGAATATATCTGCCAGGCAGAGCAAGATTCGACGATTCACGGTGCGGACAAGGTCTAAAACTTTCTTCATATTCACAAAACTAGATCACCTGCATTCAAAATGGCTACCGGGACAGGACTGAAAACATTTTGGCTCAGTGTGGTCGAATTCTTGAGGTATGAAAAGCACTTAGCACCCTGTGGCAAAATACAGATTTTTATAAAAACTTACGCGATTTTTGCGGTCGGTCAATAAATGTACCATTGTTTTGGGTGGCCTGATGCTACCTTTATCTCATAAATGTACCTATTATATGTTATATTCTATATATTTCAAAGTAAGATAATGGTCACCATTAATGAAGCCAAAGCCATTTTCCGAACTACGATGTCTAATGGTAATTTTTTGTAATTACCTTAGAAATAATGGCTATAAATCGCGAATTGTGTAATAAATGTGTTACATTTATTTATTAACATGCTTTTATGTAGTTTTCATATATAATTGAAGAATAGAGTAATGGATTAAGAACTAAGAGGCCAGTCTTACTCATTCAGTGAAGAAAAATGGCGGATTTTCGGTTTCTCGTCATATTTCAGGCTAATATGGAGAATGTAGCTTTAGTATCAGCATTTCCACACATGATTTACAATTGTGAATAACTGAACGTTGGGTATGACAACGAGGAGCTGCTTAAATTGGTGAAAATAGGATAATATTGAGACAATTCTGATGGCCTAACATCGACTTTGGTAAGTATTCGAATTAAGTATTATTATGTGACCTAGGTACAAAATATGCATATATATGCAAAGCTGAAGGCTTTCCGAATCATATGTAGGGGTATAAGAAAGATATGAATTAAATTACCAATGTTATATAGGTGGTACATACATCCGGTAACCCAGAACTTTCCACCATCCACCAATAAATTCGCCATTTTGCGCCACTTTCACGAAGGTTCACCATGTTATTACATGGCTACCGTAAGCCGATTTTAGTGTTTTAAGTGACTTATTAATAGCTTAGAGTGTGCTCTTTATGAATATACCAATGAAATTTATATACAGAAAGTTTTTATATGCGTAATGTGCAAAATTAATGAAAATCTGTATTTTTATTTACCGACGGTACTTTCATCGGCGTTTTACCCGGTAGAACACCGATAAAAATATTCGGGTCTCACCTACCATAATTGCGAACCTCCAACTTCAGGTGGGATTTATACTTCCTTTTTTTCTTCATCGGTTTGTTTACGCAAAACAGCTGGAAGCACACACTATCAATTGTCACTTTAAAGGTAAAATATATCATGTTTAAGCATTTCCATAGGTCCTACAAGGTATTAAGTGAATATATCTGCGAGGCAGAGCAAGATTCGCCGATTCACGGTGCGGACAAGGTCTAAAACTGTCTTCATATGCACAAAACTAGATCACGTGCATTCACAATACCTGGCGGGACAAGACTGGTAAGGTTTTGGATGAGTGTGTTCGAATTCTTGAGGTATGAAATGTACCATGTGGCAATATACAGATTTTTATAAAAACGTACGCGATTTTTGCGGTCGGTCAATAAATGTACCATTGTTTTGGGTGGCCTGATGCTACCTTTATCGCATAAATCTACCTATTATATGTTATATTCTATATATTTCAAAGTAAGATAATGGTCACCATAAGTGTATCAAGTTGAAGCCAAAGCCATTTTCCGAACTACGATGTCTAATGGTAATTTTTTGTAATTACCTTAGAAATAATGGCTATAAATCACGAATTGTGTAATAAATATGTGTTACATTTATTTATTAACATGCTTTTATGTAGTTTTCGTATATAATTGAAGAATAGAGTAATGGATTAAGAACTAAGAGGCCAGTCTTACTCATTCAGTGAAGAAAAATGGCGGATTTTCGGTTTCTCGTCATATTTCAGGCTAATATGGAGAATGTAGCTTTAGTATCAGCATTTCCACACATGATTTACAATTGTGAATAACTGAACGTTGGGTATGACAACGAGGACTGCTTAAATTGGTGAAAATAGGATAATATTGAGACAATTCTGATGGCCTAACATCGACTTTGGTAAGCATTCGAATTAAGTATTTATGTGACCTAGGTACAAAATATGCATATATATGCAAAGCTGAAGGCTTTCGAATCATATGTAGGGTATAAGAAAGATATGAATTAAATTACCAATGTTATATAGGTGGTATACATCCGGTAACCCAGAACTTTCCACCATCCACCAATAAATTCGCCATTTTGCGCCACTTTCACGAAGGTTCACCATGTTATTACATGGCTACCGTAAGCCGATTTTAGTGTTTTAAGTGACTTATTAATAGCTTAGAGTGTGCTCTTTATGAATATACCAATGAAATTTATATACAGAAAGTTTTTATATGCGTAATGTGCAAAATTAATGAAAATCTGTATTTTTATTTACCGACGGTACTTTCATCGGCGTTTTACCCGGTAGAACACCGATAAAAATATTCGGGTCTCACCTACCATAATTGCGAACCTCCAACTTCAGGTGGGATTTATACTTCCTTTTTTTCTTCATCGGTTTGTTTACGCAAAACAGCTGGAAGCACACACTATCAATTGTCACTTTAAAGGTAAAATATATCATGTTTAAGCATTTCCATAGGTCCTACAAGGTATTAAGTGAATATATCTGCGAGGCAGAGCAAGATTCGCCGATTCACAGTGCGGACAAGGTCTAAAAACTGTCTTCATATGCACAAAACTAGATCACGTGCATTCACAATACCTGGCGGGACAAGACTGGTAAGGTTTTGGATGAGTGTGTTCGAATTCTTGAGGTATGAAATGTACCATGTGGCAATATACAGATTTTTATAAAAACGTACGCGATTTTTGCGGTCGGTCAATAAATGTACCATTGTTTTGGGTGGCCTGATGCTACCTTTATCGCATAAATCTACCTATTTATATGTTCTATTTCAAAGTAAGATAATGGTCACCATAAGTGTATCAAGTTGAAGCCAAAGCCATTTTCCGAACTACGATGTCTAATGGTAATTTTTTGTAATTACCTTAGAAATAATGGCTATAAATCACGAATTGTGTAATAAATATGTGTTACATTTATTTATTAACATGCTTTTATGTAGTTTTCGTATATAATTGAAGAATAGAGTAATGGATTAAGAACTAAGAGGCCAGTCTTACTCATTCAGTGAAGAAAAATGGCGGATTTTCGGTTTCTCGTCATATTTCAGGCTAATATGGAGAATGTAGCTTTAGTATCAGCATTTCCACACATGATTTACAATTGTGAATAACTGAACGTTGGGTATGACAACGAGGAGCTGCTTAAATTGGTGAAAATAGGATAATATTGAGACAATTCTGATGGCCTAACATCGACTTTGGTAAGTATTCGAATTAAGTATTATTATGTGACCTAGGTTCAAAATATGCATATATATGCAAAGCTGAAGGCTTTCTGAATCTTATATAGGGGGTATAAGAAAGATATCAATAAATTACCAACGTTTTAGGGTGGTGGCAACATCCGGTAAACCAGAACTTTCCACCATCCACCAATAAATTCGCCGTTTCGCGCCACTTTCACGAAGGTTCACCATGTTATTACATGGCTACGGTAAGCCGATTTTAGTGGTTTAAGTGACTTATGAATAGCTTAGAGTGTGCTCTTTATGAATATACCAATGAAAGTTATATACAGAAAGCCGCAGGTGGAGTTAGGTTGACTAAAATGCTGGTGGACAGACCTCGGGAGACAGGTGAAAATGGCGTGTGTACGAATCGGTGCCGTCTATAAGGAAGATATTGACAACAGACAACCATGTTACGACAAAATTCCATTTTAGTACCATATATTTTTATTAGGTTTTGCCGAGGCTTAAAAAACATTTTCATATTATTATGTTTAGAGCATATAAAATCCATATTTGTTTTCAAATATTGCAAAATAATTGGTGACCAACTTATTTAGTTATAGCCTACTGAGTAGGCTAGTAGTAGTAGGCCTAGGCCTAGCCTAACAGTAACTGGGAAAAATGGAGCCAGGATTGAAGAAGCTAAGGTTGATAGCCTAAGGTAGATAGAATAATAGAAGATGAGGTAGATAGCAAGTAGAACATTGCACCGTACTTACATTGCAGGTAAAGATGGCTCAGAATGTCGGCAGGTAGATCCAGAGGTAGGTAGTAGGCTAATCCAGAGAGTGTGGTGGAGAGAATGATCCTTAATTGCAGGTAAAGATCTTTTACACTATCGTCACTGTCCACCTGGGAATTAGAGATTCCCTGTACAGGATTCCGTTTGGCCCTGCCATAGCCTAGACACTTCCCCCCACTTATAGACAAATATCCAGAAGGGCCTGGCCGGGCCTCCAGGCTCTCGTCACTGTCAGACATTGTTCACTATGTATTCCTGGATACACTGATGTACAATAGATGCAGTAATGTGCTGTAAATCACTGTAAATAGTGCGATAACGACACCACGATCACCGGCAATGTAAGCGTTCCCGCGTGTCAGACGAGACTGTCATGTTTTTGTTAGGGAACTCACCCGCATGAATCCCCAGTAGCCAATGGGAGCGCGCGGCGGGTAAGCCCTGAGTTCTCATTGGCTCCCGCACCTCCCCCACATACCCTTACAGTTTCTGCCCAAATGCGACCAAATCCAGACCACGTGATAGAAGAAGGATAGGAGTGTTCCTGCAAAAAAACGCGTTTTTCAAAATTTGGCGCTTTGTTGGGTTTGGATGCACCAGCCCTAGATTATATTATATATACTGTATATATATATATATATATATATATATATATATATATATATATATATATATATATGTATATATTATACTGTATATATATATACTGTATTATATATATATATATAATATTCATAATAATAATACAAATAATAATAACAACTTAACAAACGTACCATGCAAGAGACAAAATCAGCAATTCCAATCAAAACCATAATCCCCACAGCCCTGGTTTATTAATATACAAATACTTACATAGATAAATAAAACACATATTCCAAAACAAATCATATATGTAAAATGTGAATGACAAATAAATACAAATTGTAGTGACAACTTAAGCACACGAGCGATTTTTCCGTCAATTTTTACCGGCAATTGTTGTCTGGCAGCTTCAAAATACAAGTTCCATGAGAATTAAACTACTTAACTTAATCTAACTTCGATCTAGTTTCCGATTCCAATGCAAAAATATCCCTAAATATCACCAGAAAAAACTTGCTCATGGAAAATTGACGGAAAAAGCGCTTGTGTGACAGCGGCTAAGTCGCACGAGATGAACAATCCAAACCACGATCACCTCGGTCCTGTTAAAGGGCTAGTGGCTGTTTTCTTGTCTATTAATTCATGATTATTTTTTTTTCCTCGCTAGATCTCTTCAAACTTAGAAAAACACCTCGGCCTAGGAACCCCCCCCCCCCCCCTCAAGATAAATTTGTACATTTTTTAATAGAAAAATATCCCGGCCGATGGACGGTTCCTCTAATGATTACAGGCTTGCTATCGCTCGCCAGGAAAAAAATCGACACCTAAATGGCACGATAGGTCTTAAAATTAAAAACGAAACGGAGCTAAAGGTGTTAAAATCGCCAAACTGATGGGCCGAACGTCTTAAAATGTCAAAACTAATATGCTAAACATGAGGTAGAAGGGGGTCCAGAAAAAGCGAGCACCGCCCTCTTAAGGGGAGATGTCGACTTGAGGGATTTTTTTCTTGACTCCTTTCTCCCTCATGTTTAGCCCCATTGTTTTTGAGATTTTAAGACGTTTGCCCCATTAGTTTGGTGATTTTTAAGAATTTCCGCCCCATTCTATCAATTTTAAAATCTTTCGTGCCATTTAGGTGTCTATTTTATCCTGGCGAGCGATAGCGAGCCTGTAATTTAAGAGTAATCGGCCTTCGGCCGGGACATTTTTCTACCGAAAAATGTACAAATTTATCTTGAAAGGGGGTCAAGGGGGTAAAATTTTAAGATTGCTGGAGGAGTAGGAAACAAACTAGAAACCTCCCCTTAATAATAAAGATTTAGTGCCGAGACAAGAGTGACCCGCCGCGTGCACCAGCCCGCCAATAAAGGACCGCTGATGGCTTATCTCCGGGGAGAAAGCAGTAGGGTCACCACGGTATTATTGAACAACTGTATTATCTCCTCTGCTGCCGAGTTACAGAAGGTACAGTCGCGCTAATAAGTGATGTCTCGGCACCAAGTATGTTTTGATCAATAATTGGTATCAGCAATATCTAAGCTTCATTTCTTCATATCGAGTGAAATATACAAACATGATCCTACACTTAACCACCCTATTCAACATCTGACAGACATTAATACAGCACAGAGCGAGCCAAACGTAATAACAGCTGGGACATGACTTATTAGGCTGACTGTGCAGAGGTGTTAATAAGTCATGTCTCAGCTACCAACACGTTTGGCTCGCTTTGCGTTTTTTTAATGTCTGTCAGATGTTGAATAGGGTGGGTAAGTGTAGGAACATGTTTGTATATCTGACTCAAAAAGAAGAAATCATGTGTAAATATTGCTGATACCAATTATTGATCAAAACATAATTGGTGCCGATACATCACTTATTAGGCCGACTGTACTCCCCGTGCTATCGCCAGACGCTGCAGACGCTCTGTCAACGCTCTCACGATATCGATCATAATTTGAGTATTAACTACTCATCCTCTTCATTCTTGTGCATGAAAGGTGGTTAAGAGCACGTTTAACCATCCTGTAGCTTAGTAAGTAACACTGCACGATATTTCGCTGTGTATTGACTGATAAACTTTGTGTTTATCACAAGACTCCTGCTCGGACAGGGCGCCACTAGCGCCATCTATTGTTTTGTTTTGCTTTGTAAACAAACGCTCTCTTATTACTATTTTATATAAAATCGTAGCCCCTAATTTTACCCATTACCTACTGTAGTAAGTATCTATTTAACTGCCTTGTATGTAAGTAAAGCTTTGCATATTAATTTGCTAATAAACAATATTGTTTACTAACTAACCGCCTACAGGGACTAACGCCGACACCATTTTGTAAACAAACCTTTTTGGGGGATTATACATATTAAATTCCAGCAAATTTTGTACCAAATTTAAGTGCATTCATTTATCTTTTCCCCCTAGATATATTCTTGACTTTTTCTCCTCAGACTGATTTTACTTTAAGCTAAGGGTGGTATTTGTACAAACTAACCTAGCCTAACCCAACCTGCCAAGCTTTTAACCTAACCCAAACCTAGCCTAGCCTATAGCCAGCCAATCTGTTTTATTATTAACTCTTGTAGATATTGTATTTAGTATCCTACTGTAGCTATATATATTTGTAATTTTAGTTGTTGCTTGCACGATCTTGTAATAACCTTTGACTGATACACTTTTTTATCTAAAAAGAGTAGGCTACTGCTTTACTAGGGTACAGTGACACCAGGGTCATCTGTTGACACAGTATATTAACCCCTTGTGTGCAGTCACACTTTATTTTTATATAATCTCTATTTGGTGAATTGTATATTTAGTTACATATTCTGTTATACATATATTTGTTTAAGGTTAGGTTATCACACCTGGTAGCCTATTTCTGCGAATTTCAATTTTATTATATTCGGTTAGGCTATTCAACGCTGGTAGCCTATTATTGCGTATTTCAATTTAAAAAAAAACTTTTGGTTAGGCTATCGCCCCTGGAAGCCTAATTCTGCGTATCTCAACATTTTTGTTTTCGGTTAGGCTATCACCCCTGATAACCTATTTCTGCGTATTTCAGCATATTTGTTTTCGGTTGAAGTGATTGAAGTGTTTTTTAAAGTGAGTGAAGTGTTGTAAAGTGAGTGAATTGTTTTTTAAGTGAGTGAAGTGATCTGAAGAAAGTGACTGTCACCATGCCTCGCGCTTGTGCGAACTGCGCCGGTAGGTTTGGTGAGTCCATGTTTGCTACTATCGATCTTCAAGTCTGCCGGCTCTGCCAGCAACGAGAGAATTTTACAGTGAAATTAGATGAAGCCTACAACAAGATCAACGTCCTCACCATGAAGCTGGAATCACTCCAAGAGTTTGTAACACTCAACGTTGGAGTGCCACAAACTTCAATTGTCACCGCAACTCCAGCAGCCACCAACGCCCCAACGTCAACTGCCAACAATTCAACGCCTACAGTAGCCATTTCAGCTGATGTTTCCGATACTCAAGATACAAATAGCGACTCTCTTCCCCCTCAAGACAACTTCCGTGTCGTGAGGAACAACGTTTGCCCCAAGACCAGGAAACACATACCGATTACCGAGTGTCAAAACCGTTTCCAGATACTCGCAGACTCAGATGACGAAGAGGAAATAGAAGAAGTCCGGCTCGTGGGAGACTCGATGATACGTGGTCAGCTCACAGAGTTTTGCGCCAGGGCACCTAAGACCAGGAAGCGTTTTTGTATCCCTGGTGGTGGTGTGGATGACGTAGTTGCAGCAGTTGACGAAGTATCAAAGTTGGCCCCTGCTAATACAATGTACGTCATCCACGTTGGATCCAACGATGTACAGCGAACCCGGTCGGAAGATTTGCTTTTAAAGTACCAGCAGCTGATCAAGTCGTTTAAGGAGAAGTCATCAAGGATCATCGTCTCAGGAATCGTCCCCCGGCTCGGTGTAGAGAGCCGATTTTACAACATAGCCACCAGCACAAATCGTTGTCTAGCAAACCTCTGCAGGAAGGAGAACGTGGGATTCGTCGACACCTGGGACAATTTCTACTACGATGACTATTTGTTTTCGGACGATGGAGTTCATCTGAACCAGGTGGGAGCAGCGCGTTTTGGGCGTCTTCTCAACGATGCGGTGAAGGATTTTCGGAGAAGAAATCGACTCAGCACAGGACAACCAGGAAGGAGGACCGAAAACAGCGAGGACGGCAATCTACAAAGGAATTAAATACTAATCCGTTAAGAACCGCGAATTTGGATAAAGCTCCACCAACACGACCCAAATTCAAAACCGTCAGGGATAACGACCGAGGACCGAGGACAGCTATGAATGTAAATGTAGATCCGACCAGAACCAAAAATTCGATGAAAGAACGATCTGCGAGTTCTAAAACCGCAACTTTAAAGGTTTTCTATGCAAACGCTCGTAGCATACGCAATAAATTTTCAGATTTAGAGGAACTAGTGTTTACAGAAAATTATGATGTGATTGGCATAACAGAATCTTGGCTCAATACACAAGATAGAGACTTTTTAGCAGAGTATTCACTTCCCGGTTATGTAATGTTTGAGAGCAGCCGAATAAATAAAAATGGAGGTGGCGTTTTATTTTATATCAAAGAAAGTCTTAACCCGACCCTCGTGTCAAAACCTCAAATTGTGAACGTCGACACATCTTTTGTGCTAATAAAGAATAATAAAGGTACAAAAATAATACTTGCGTTAATATACAGACCTCCAGCTCAATCAGTGCAAACTGACCGAGAAATTTACGAACAAATTGCAGATGTAAGTAACTCACAAGATACCGTAATTTTTGGCGACTTTAATTTACCTGTGACCAAGTGGGGCGATACTCTTACTTCACACTCCGGACATGACTTGTATACGAACTTGCAAGAGAGTTCGCTTTATCAATTTGTTCGAATGCCGACCCGTGGTAATAACGTTCTTGACATTGTACTTGCAACAAAAGAAGAATTGATAGAGAATTTGAATGTTGGTGATGAATTCAGTAACAGCGACCATCGTACGATAACTTTCACTTTAAAGTTTACTAGTAACGAACCAAATAGTAGCATCGAAAAAGTCCCTAATTTCAAGAAAGCAAACTTCCATAAACTTAGAGCTATGTTTAAAGAAACTGACTGGAGCTTTTTAATTAACAATAACGACATAAATACATCTTGGAAGTTATTCGAAACCACTTACCTAAAAGCAGTGCAAGACTGCATACCATCGAAAATACGGCGTCCAGGCCATAATAATAAGCCCAAATGGTGGAATAAAGATATTTCAAACTGCCTGCTTGCTAAAAAATTTGCTAATGATAGATTAAAATCCTCACAAAATGACGAAGAACGGGTGAAATTTGTAGAGCTACGACGCAAAGCCAAAAAAGTTAATTAAGCAAAGTAAAAAGACCTTAGAGTTACATATTGCGAATCAAAGTAAAACAAACCCGAAAGAATTCTATAGTTATATCAGAAAGAAAAAAGTAGTTACTTCAACTGTTGGACCGTTAGTCGATGAAAAAGGAGAATACACCAAAGACGAAGTACAAATGAGTAATGCCCTCAATACCTTCTTTGCATCAGTTTTTACAACAGAAGACCTCAGTGATATCCCTACACCATCGCCGATTCAGATTGATAATTCAGATGTTCTAAGCAATATCACCGTTACAGAGAGAGAAGTATTGAATTGTTTAGATAAACTCAAGGTAAATAAAACGCCAGGACCTGATACAATCTCGCCTAGAGTTCTAAAGGAAGCTAAGAATGAGCTCTCCAAACCACTGACATTACTATTCAATAAATCCTTGCAGTCTGGAACTATGCCTGATCAGTGGAAGCTAGCCAACGTAACACCGATATTCAAAAAAGGCAGCAAATCCCTACCCAGTAACTATCGTCCAATTAGCTTAACCTCAGTTGTATGTAAAATGCTAGAAACGGTCATACGAGACAGACTCGTAAATCACTTAGAGGAAAATAACATACTTAAAGATACTCAACACGGCTTTCGTAAAAAACGTTCCTGTTTAACAAACCTCTTAGACTTCTTCCACGATATCCTCAACCTCTACGATGAGAGTAAAGCTGTAGATATTATATACCTTGATTTTCAAAAGGCCTTTGACAAAGTTCCCCACAAACGTTTACTGCTAAAACTAAAAGCGCATGGAATACAAGACGGTGTGTTGAAATGGATAGAAAATTGGCTCAGCAACAGAAAGCAAAGGGTAGTCATAAACGGTAAGGCATCTAAATGGACCAATGTAAGTAGCGGGGTACCCCAGGGATCGGTACTAGGACCAATTCTCTTTCTAATTTACATCAACGACATAGATGAGGGTCTCACCTGCACAATCTCAAAATTTGCTGACGATACAAAAATTGCAAATAGCGTACTCTCAAAAGAACAAGTTGACGATATGCAACACAATCTAGATAAATTGTCATGTTGGGCCCAAATTTGGCAAATGAGTTTCAATGCGGATAAATGTAAAGTACTACATGTCGGATACCTAAATGAGAAAGCAAACTATTCGATGAATGGCACTCAGCTTAAGAATGTAAACAGAGAAACCGATCTGGGAGTAACAATATCGAGTAACCTAAAACCGAGTCAACAATGTTCAGAAGTTGTTAAGAAGGCAAACAAAATAATTGGCTTTATAGGCAGGTCATTTGAGCATAAATCCAAAGAAGTTATCCTAACCCTTTACAATTCCTTAGTCCGCCCTCTTCTGGAATACTGCGTTCAATCCTGGTGCCCTTATTACCAAAAAGATATAAACAAGCTAGAACGAGTTCAACGTAGAGTTACCAAAATGATACCTAGCCTAAAGAACAAACCATACGAAGAGCGTCTTAGAGAATTAAATCTATTTCCTTTAACCCAGCGCAGATTAAGAGGCGACTTAATTCAAGTGTTCAAAATCATCAAAGGCATCGACAATATGAACTGTAGTAAGTACTTCACTATCGACCAATCTAATTACACGCGGGGAAACGGTTGCAAAATTATTGGTAAATCTTTTAACTCGCACGAATCTAAGAATTTCTTCTTCAATCGAGTTGTCAACTTGTGGAATGGGCTTCCCCGAGACGTTATAGACTGCAGCACCGTTGATTCATTTAAATTCCGCCTAGACAAATATCTCGCATCAAACCCGCGACTGACTGCGTTTGTAAATGAATAACTTTATCCTCCCCTCAGTTACTAACCCATATGTCCCCTACTAACTTCCTAGTCCTGCCACGTTAGTGGCAGGGCAGTAGTTCCCTTTCCAATGTTCCCTTACCCACTCTAAACCACTGTTTGGACACTTGATCCTCAGTGTTTTGGAGGACAAGCAACCTAGAAGGGTCACTAGATCTGTTGTTGCTTGATTTCCTTTGTACTCCTTTGTACCCAAGTAAGTTCTGCTCCTCGCCGTGATCTTACGCATGAAAGTAAAATTAGAATGAAGGTATTGCGAGTGTGGTTTCTTGTAATTAATTACCAGTTGACTATAGGTAGCGCCAACCAACTTGACAATATAATCTTGACGCCTTAACTTCATATAACTCAAAATGAATTAAAGCAATCGGGCTGCAATTCCTCTCATTTAGGAAGAGTCCACCAGGTAATATGTGTGGACATTTACAGCCAGTTTGCTCTAGTCCCTTTTGAGTTATGAAGAGGTCAGGGGTCGAGATTATTATCAAGTTCGTTGGCGCTGATAATTAAAGAAACCAGATAATCAGATGAGTTGATCACTGCATGAGAAACTACACCCGTCATTCAACCATGCACATTATATCTCCATGCATAAGATCCCAGAGAGGAACAGGACTTATGTGGGTAACTGTACATTCGCCTGCACAAGTAGCCGGTACGGTCGTGGACAGTCATTTAGGGACGGTATTTGGAGACTTAATTAGGATACACCGCGGAACTATTCTGATTATTTTAAAGGGAGATGGTTGGTTTTTCTTGCCCGCCTTCTCCCTCACGTTTAGCCCCATTTGTTTTGAGAATTTAAGACGTTCGCCTTATTAGTTTGACAATTTTAAGGCGTTTCACCTCATTTCTTTGTTAATATTACAACCTTTTGCCCTTATGTGTCGATCCGGGTGGATGAGACTCGTTAGCCTTGGTCGGCAACCAATCTAGGGGAGACAACCTTATAAAAATCCGGGTGGATGGGACTCGTCAACCTTGGTCGGCAACCTGTCTAGGGGAGTATACCTGATACAAATCCGTACTGCTTATCTACGTGTAAGGCAGGTTAGGGGATGACTAGCCGAACACCACTGTAGAAAAATAGTGCTAACAAGATACACAGAGAGCCTCGGAGTCGGACGGATCCTAAATTGAGTGGTCAATCCTGTAAGTCCTTCAGTAAACTGGCTCGGGTTGTCCCTCTTACAGAGAATAGGTCTGCTTGGGGGCATTCTGTGTGTGGCCACCCTCATTAAGGGGAGTAAGGCGTCCGGCAATAGATAGATAGATAGATGTGTCGATTTTTTCCTGGCGAGCGATAGCGAGCCTGAAATTTAGGAAGCTGAAAACTTAGGAAGGATATAGAGTAACTGGAAGGGGTTAATTGAGATCGTCTGTAGCATTTTAAATGGTAGACGTCCTTCCTAAGCTGAATACAATCGTCTAATAGTGAGCAGAATACAACGCAGAGGATGTCGTCGGTATCGAAGGGGTTAATTTACATATCCAAGATGCAATTCGTGTATCGGTTTATAATCCTATATTCGCACCATGAGTTCGCGGGATTTCACGAAGTTTTGCGGGTACCTGCGCAATCCCTGTGTGCTAAAATCCCCCCCCCCCTCCCCCTTCTCCCCCTCCTCCGTGCTACAGATTGCGAGATGTTCGGCGTCTACAAAGTTACTTAGAAATATTAGAATTATGCAAAGTAACGGCGTACCGCACATCGCTACACGCTCCACTAAAGCGGGGTAGTGGCTGGGTTTTTTTTTTTTTTTTTTTTTTGGTCTATTTATTCAGTTATTCAATATAATATTTAGTTTCCTCGCTATTCCTCCATCAAGCTTAATAAAAACACCCTCCCGAACCCCCTTCAAGGTAAATTTGTACGTTTTTCGGAAAAGATGTTCCGGCTGAAGGCCGGTTCCTCTTAAAATGTCAGGGAAAAAAAAATAAAAATCGCCAGGAAAAAATCGTCACCTTAATAGCGCGAAATGTCTTAAAATTGACAACGAAAAGGGGTGAAAGGTGTTAAAATCGTCAAACTAATGGGCCGAACGTCTTAAAATCTCAAAACTAATTGGGCTAAACACGAGGGAGAAAGTGGTCCAGAAAACCGGTCCACCTCCCCTTAAGCGGGTATCACACGAGTTCTTTTGTAGTCAACATTTTCCTGGCAACATTTCTGGGATATTTTGCCCTGGTATCGGGAACTATAGTCTATGGGCTGTAAGTAGGCGATAAATCATGACCTCTATCCTCTGTAACTCAAAACGGGCTAGAGTAATCGAGCTAATATATTACTACCATTTGGGAAGAGTCAGCCAAGGAATATAGATGTGAATGTAGAGTAATTCGGGAATAAGAATTATATAATATGTACCCGCCTCATTAAGGGGAGATATCCACTTGAGGGATTTTTTTCCTTACCCCTTTCTCCCTCATGCTTAGCCCCGTTGCTTTTGAGATTTTAAGACGTTCGCCCCATTAGTTTGGCGATTTTAAGAACTTTCACCCCATTTATGTCACTTTTAAGACCTGTCGTCCCATTTAGGTGTCAATTTTTTCCTGACGAACGATAGCGAGCCTGTAATTTAAAAGGAACATTTAAATGTAATTTAAATGAACATGTAATTTAAATGAACATTTAAATGTAAATTTAAAAGGAACCGGGACATTTTTCTACCGAAAAATGTACACATAGTGTAATTTCAAGCTTGATGGAAGTCTAGGAAACACACTAAAACCCTCCCCTTAACCCTCTCTGACATATGACGCGATTTTGAGCCTGTTAGGGATACTTTAAAGCCTTTGTTACCATCAGGGGTATTTAGAAACCTTTAGTTTAGTTACTTCAACCTCTGCAGTTGTCTTTGAGTTAGCTGTGTTGAGCCTATTGGGGATACTTTAAAGCCTTTGTTACCATCAGGGGTATTTATAAACCTTTAGTTTAGTTACTTCAACCTCTGCAGTTGTCTTTGAGTTAGCTGTGGGCAGAAAACTAGTTTTGGAGAGGTAATTATAAGAGTGAGAGAACTCTATTTCTCATTGCTAATCTGGCAACCTCTGCGTCATAAATGCGTGAAAGAGTTAACTGCCAGACCAGTGTTGAGGATAAATGTTGAGGGAAAAAGTGCTCGTGTGATACCGGCTTTGGATAGCGTCACACCACCATACCTTTTATTGGCAGCTTACAATCAACCACTCTTGATTCTTTATGTGTTATTGTAATCGTGACGGTATTGTAATCGTTAAAGGGGAGATTTCCACTTGAGGGATTTTTTTTCTGGACCTCTTTAAGGGGAGGTTTTTAGTTTGTTCCCTAGATCTCCGTCAAGCTTAAAATTACACTCATTAGACCCCCTTTCAAGATTAATTTGTACATTTTTCGGCAGAAAAATGTCTCGGCCGAAGGCCGGTTCTTCTTAAAATACAGGCTCGCTATCGCTCGCCAGGGAAAAATAGATACCTATATAGCACGAACGGTCTTAAATTTGACAGAAATGGGGCGAAAGTTCTTAAAATCGCCAAACTAATGGGGCGAACATCTTATTATCTCAAAAGCAATGGGGCTAAGCATGAGGGAGAAAAGGGTTCCAGAAATAAGTCCCTCAAGTGGAAATCTCCCTTTAACCCTCATGCTTAGCCCCATTGCTTTTGATATCTTAAGACGTTCGCCCCATTAGTTTGGCGATTTTAAGAACCTTCGCCCGATTTCTGTCAATTTTAAGACCTTTCGTGCCATTTAGGTGTCGATTTTTTCCTAGCGAGCGATAGCGAGGAGTTTCTTTTATATGTTCAAGAGCATTGGTGGCATATAGTGATGAATCTTGGCTAGTCGTAGAGGATCTTAGCACTTCGTCCTTATTCGTTCGTACGGTCGCGCTAATAAGTCATGCCCAGCTGTCATTACGTTTGGCTTGTTCTGTGCTGTATTAATGTCTGTCAGATGTTGAAAAGGGTGGGTAAGTGTAGGAACATGTTTGTATACTTCACTTGATATGAAGAAATGAAGCTTAGATATTGCTGGTACCAATTAATGATCAAAACATACTTGGTGCCGACACATGACTTATTAGCGCGACTGTACACCATTGTTATTCGTTGCCACCAAAATATAATGCTTGGAAGCGCTTAGTAGCCTTCTGTACTTGATGGTAGGTTTAATGGGAGGTTTTTAGTGTGTTTCTTAGACTTCAATCAAGCTTGAAATTACACCCCCTTGACCCCATTTCAAGATAAATGTTTACATTTTTCGGTAGAAAAATTTCCCGGCCGAAGGCCGGTTCCTCTTAAATTACAGGCTCGGTATCGCTCGCCAGGAAAAAATCGACACCTGAATGGCACGCAAGGTTTTAAAAGTTACATAAATGGGGTGAATGTTTATGCAATCGCCAAACTAATGGGGCAAACGTCTTAAAATCTCAAACGCAATGGGGCTAAACATGAGGGAGAAAGTGGTAAAGAAAAAAATCCCTCAAGTGGATATCTCCCCTTAACCCTCATCCCAGTGAAACCCGAGTGTCCTCATAGCCACTTCGTATTCACTTAGCTTCACGTTACAGAAGTCAGGTGGTCTCGATTTCTGAATGGTCCACTTTTATCTGTTCCGTTGTTGTAGCTCTTTTGTTTTGTTTTTCTATGTGGATGAGGGAGACAAAAGGCAAAACTGCATGTGACGAGTGCCTCCCCTAGAGTTGAAAGAGGCCAAAATCAAGGAATGTTCGAGCCAAAATGCTTGGACACACGGAGTTTGAAGCAATTTAAGTCAGGATGAGGGAAAGATGAAAAATGTACAAATTTAGCTTGATGGCAAAACAAAAATATATATATGCTGGCTCGTTACCACTCGCCAGGAAAATATTGACACCTGGATTGGGGTAAACGTCTTAAAACAGAAGGCTGAATGGGGCCGAATGGATCAGAGGAAGGTCAGGTGAAGGTATTGAGGGATAAGCCTTAACAACGGCACCTCGTATCTACATTCTACTTTTCCTATTTTTCTGAAGAGTGTAGATAGAGGGGAGAAGGGGTGTTGGAGAGAGAGAAAGCTGTTGGAGTGGCTTTGTTATGTGTGCTTAGTCTGTATACGTCGTCAAGATGAGAGAAAGAGAAATAAAGCGAGGTGGGCTCCCTTAACATCACCATCACAATACTCATTGTTTTCATTATTCCCTATTGTTATCCCAAGGGGAGGCAGACCGTTTTTCTGGACCCCCTTCTCCCTAATGTTTAGCCCCACTAGTTTTGAGATTATAAGACGTTCGGCCCATTAGTTTGGTGATTTTAACACCTTTTGACCCATTTCGTTGTCAATTTTAAGACCTTTCGTGTCATTTAGGTGTCGATTATTTCCTGGCGAGCGAAAGCGAGCCTGCAATTTTAAGAGGAACCGGCCTTTGGCCGGGAATGTTTTCTACCGAAATATGTATAAATTTATCTTGAAGGGGGGTCTAGGGGGTGTTTTTCTAAGCTTGATGGAGGTCTAGGGAGGAAACTAAAAAAAATATATGAATAAATTAATTAATAGACCAAACAAACGGCCAGTCTCCCCTTAATTTAATATCATCACCATATTCATTATCCCCAGTATGTCATTATTTAATATTATCACTATCATCACCATATTCATTATCCCCAGTATGTCATTATTTAATATTATCACTATCACTATCATTATCCCCAGTATGTCATTATTTAATATTATCACTATCATCACCATATTCATTATCCCCAGTATGCCATTATTTAATATTATCACTATCATCACCATATTCATTATCCCCGGTATGCCATTATTTAATATTATCACTATCATCACCATATTCATTATCTCCAGTATGTCATTATTTAATATTATCACTATCATCACCATATTCATTATCCCCAGTATGCCATTATTTAATATTATCACTATCATCACCATATTCATTATCTCCAGTATGTCATTATTTAATATTATCACTATCATCACCATATTCATTATCCCCAGTATGCCATTATTTAATATTATCACTATCATCACCATATTCATTATCTCCAGTATGTCATTATTTAATATTATCACTATCATCACCATATTCATTATCCCCAGTATGTCATTATTTAATATTATCACTATCATCACCATATTCATTATCCCCAGTATGTCATTATTTAATATTATCACTATCATCACCATATTCATTATCCCCAGTATGTCATTATTTAATATTATCACTATCATCACCATATTCATTATCCCCAGTATGCCATTATTTAATATTATCACTATCATCACCATATTCATTATCCCCAGTATGCCATTATTTAATATTATCACTATCATCACCATATTCATTATCCCCAGTATGTCATTATTTAATATTATCACTATCATCACCATATTCATTATCCCCAGTATGTCATTATTTAATATTATCACTATCATCACCATATTCATTATCTCCAGTATGTCATTATTTAATATTATCACTATCATCACCATATTCATTATCCCCAGTATGCCATTATTTAATATTATCACTATCATCACCATATTCATTATCTCCAGTATGTCATTATTTAATATTATCACTATCATCACCATATTCATTATCCCCAGTATGTAATTATTTAATATTATCACTATCATCACCATATTCATTATCCCCAGTATGTCATTATTTAATATTATCACTATCATCACCATATTCATTATCCCCAGTATGTCATTATTTAATATTATCACTATCATCACCATATTCATTATCCCCAGTATGCCATTATTTAATATTATCACTATCATCACCATATTCATTATCCCCAGTATGCCATTATTTAATATTATCACTATCATCACCATATTCATTATCCCCAGTATGTCATTATTTAATATTATCACTATCATCACCATATTCATTATCCCCAGTATGTCATTATTTAATATTATCACTATCATCACCATATTCATTATCCCCAGTATGCCATTATTTAATATTATCACTATCATCACCATATTCATTATCCCCAGTATGCCATTATTTAATATTATCACTATCATCACCATATTCATTATCTCCAGTATGTCATTATTTAATATTATCACTATCATCACCATATTCATTATCCCCAGTATGCCATTATTTAATATTATCACTATCATCACCATATTCATTATCCCCAGTATGGCATTATTTAATATTATCACTATCATCACCATATTCATTATCCCCAGTATGCCATTATTTAATATTATCACTATCATCACCATATTCATTATCCCCAGTATGCCATTATTTAATATTATCACTATCATCACCATATTCATTATCCCCAGTATGCCATTTTTTAATATTATCACTATCATCACCATATTCATTATCCCCAGTATGCCATTATTTAATATTATCACTATCATCACCATATTCATTATCCCCAGTATGCCATTATTTAATATTATCACTATCATCACCATATTCATTATCCCCAGTATGCCATTATTTAATATTATCACTATCATCACCATATTCATTATCCCCAGTATGCCATTATTTAATATTATCACTATCATCACCATATTCATTATCCCCAGTATGCCATTATTTAATATTATCACTATCATCACCATATTCATTATCCCCAGTATGCCATTATTTAATATTATCACTATCATCACCATATTCATTATCCCCAGTATGCCATTATTTAATATTATCACTATCATCACCATATTCATTATCCCCAGTATGCCATTATTTAATATTATCACTATCATCACCATATTCATTATCCCCAGTATGCCATTATTTAATATTATCACTATCATCACCATATTCATTATCCCCAGTATGCCATTATTTAATATTATCACTATCATCACCATATTCATTATCCCCAGTATGCCATTATTTAATATTATCACTATCATCACCATATTCATTATCCCCAGTATGTCATTATTTAATATTATCACTATCATCACCATATTCATTATCCCCAGTATGCCATTATTTAATATTATCACTATCAACACCATATTCATTATCCCCAGTATGCCATTATTTAATATTATCACTATCATCACCATATTCATTATCCCCAGTATGCCATTATTTAATATTATCACTATCATCACCATATTCATTATCCCCAGTATGTCATTATTTAATATTATCACTATCATCACCATATTCATTATCCCCAGTATGCCATTATTTAATATTATCACTATCATCACCATATTCATTATCCCCAGTATGCCATTATTTAATATTATCACTATCATCACCATATTCATTATCCCCAGTATGTCATTATTTAATATTATCACTATCATCACCATATTCATTATCCCCAGTATGTCATTATTTAATATTATCACTATCATCACCATATTCATTATCCCCAGTATGCCATTATTTAATATTATCACTATCATCACCATATTCATTATCCCCAGTATGTCATTATTTAATATTATCACTATCATCACCATATTCATTATCCCCAGTATGCCATTATTTAATATTATCACTATCATCACCATATTCATTATCCCCAGTATGCCATTATTTAATATTATCACTATCATCACCATATTCATTATCCCCAGTATGCCATTATTTAATATTATCACTATCATCACCATATTCATTATCCCCAGTATGTCATTATTTAATATTATCACTATCATCACCATATTCATTATCCCCAGTATGCCATTATTTAATATTATCACTATCATCACCATATTCATTATCCCCAGTATGCCATTATTTAATATTATCACTATCATCACCATATTCATCCCCAGTATGCCATTATTTAATATTATCACTATCATCACCATATTCATTATCCCCAGTATGCCATTATTTAATATTATCACTATCATCACCATTTTCATTATCTCCAGTATGCCATTATTTAATATTATCACTATCATCACCATATTCATTATCCCCAGTATGCCATTATTTAATATTATCACTATCATCACCATATTCATTATCCCCAGTATGCCATTATTTAATATTATCACTATCATCACCATATTCATTATCCCCAGTATGCCATTATTTAATATTATCACTATCATCACCATATTCATTATCCCCAGTATGCCATTATTTAATATTATCACTATCATCACCATATTCATTATCCCCAGTATGCCATTATTTAATATTATCACTATCATCACCATATTCATTATCCCCAGTATGCCATTATTAATATTATCACTATCATCACCATATTCATTATCCCCAGTATGCCATTATTTAATATTATCACTATCATCACCATATTCATTATCCCAGTATGCCATTATTTAATATTATCACTATCATCACCATATTCATTATCCCCAGTATGCCATTATTTAATATTATCACTATCATCACCATATTCATTATCCCCAGTATGCCATTATTTAATATTATCACTATCATCACCATATTCATTATCCCCAGTATGCCATTATTTAATATTATCACTATCATCACCATATTCATTATCCCCAGTATGCCATTATTTAATATTATCACTATCATCACCATATTCATTATCCCCAGTATGCCATTATTTAATATTATCACTATCATCACCATATTCATTATCCCCAGTATGCCATTATTTAATATTATCACTATCATCACCATATTCATTATCCCCAGTATGCCATTATTTAATATTATCACTATCATCACCATATTCATTATCCCCAGTATGCCATTATTTAATATTATCACTATCATCACCATATTCATTATCCCCAGTATGCCATTATTTAATATTATCACTATCATCACCATATTCATTATCCCCAGTATGCCATTATTTAATATTATCACTATCATCACCATATTCATTATCCCCAGTATGCCATTATTTAATATTATCACTATCATCACCATATTCATTATCCCCAGTATGCCATTATTTAATATTATCACTATCATCACCATATTCATTATCCCCAGTATGCCATTATTTAATATTATCACTATCATCACCATATTCATTATCCCCAGTATGCCATTATTTAATATTATCACTATCATCACCATATTCATTATCCCCAGTATGCCATTATTTAATATTATCACTATCATCACCATATTCATTATCCCCAGTATGCCATTATTTAATATTATCACTATCATCACCATATTCATTATCCCCAGTATGCCATTATACAATTATATCACTATCATCACCATATTCATTATCCCCAGTATGCCATTATTTAATATTATCACTATCATCACCATATTCATTATCCCCAGTATGCCATTATTTAATATTATCACTATCATCACCATATTCATTATCCCCAGTATGCCATTATTTAATATTATCACTATCATCACCATATTCATTATCCCCAGTATGCCATTATTTAATATTATCACTATCATCACCATATTCATTATCCCCAGTATGCCATTATTTAATATTATCACTATCATCACCATATTCATTATCCCCAGTATGCCATTATTTAATATTATCACTATCATCACCATATTCATTATCCCCAGTATGCCATTATTTAATATTATCACTATCATCACCATATTCATTATCCCCAGTATGCCATTATTTAATATTATCACTATCATCACCATATTCATTATCCCCAGTATGCCATTATTTAATATTATCACTATCATCACCATATTCATTATCCCCAGTATGCCATTATTTAATATTATCACTATCATCACCATATTCATTATCCCCAGTATGCCATTATTTAATATTATCACTATCATCACCATATTCATTATCCCCAGTATGCCATTATTTAATATTATCACTATCATCACCATATTCATTATCCCCAGTATGCCATTATTTAATATTATCACTATCATCACCATATTCATTATCCCCAGTATGCCATTATTTAATATTATCACTATCATCACCATATTCATTATCCCCAGTATGCCATTATTATTTATCACATATTCACCTATCACTATCATCACCATATTCATTATCCCCAGTATGCCATTATTTAATATTATCACTATCATCACCATATTCATTATCCCCAGTATGCCATTATTTAATATTATCACTATCATCACCATATTCATTATCCCCAGTATGCCATTATTTAATATTATCACTATCATCACCATATTCATTATCCCCAGTATGTCATTATTTAATATTATCACTATCATCACCATATTCATTATCCCCAGTATGCCATTATTTAATATTATCACTATCATCACCATATTCATTATCCCCAGTATGCCATTATTTAATATTATCACTATCATCACCATATTCATTATCCCCAGTATGCCATTATTTAATATTATCACTATCATCACCATATTCATTATCCCCAGTATGTCATTATTTAATATTATCACTATCATCACCATATTCATTATCCCCAGTATGCCATTATTTAATATTATCACTATCACACCATATTCATTATCCCCAGTATGCCATTATTTAATATTATCACTATCATCACCATATTCATTATCCCCAGTATGCCATTATTTAATATTATCACTATCATCACCATATTCATTATCCCCAGTATGCCATTATTTAATATTATCACTATCATCACCATATTCATTATCCCCAGTATGCCATTATTTAATATTATCACTATCATCACCATATTCATTATCCCCAGTATGCCATTATTTAATATTATCACTATCATCACCATATTCATTATCCCCAGTATGCCATTATTTAATATTATCACTAACACCATATTCATTATCCCCAGTATGCCATTATTTAATATTATCACTATCATCACCATATTCATTATCCCCAGTATGCCATTATTTAATATTATCACTATCATCACCATATTCATTATCCCCAGTATGCCATTATTTAATATTATCACTATCATCACCACATTCATTATCCTCAGTATGCCATTATTTAATATTATCACTATCATCACCATATTCATTATCCCCAGTATGCCATTATTTAATATTATCACTATCATCACCATATTCATTATCCCCAGTATGCCATTATTTAATATTATCACTATCATCACCATATTCATTATCCCCAGTATGCCATTATTTAATATTATCACTATCATCACCATATTCATTATCCCCAGTATGCCATTATTTAATATTATCACTATCATCACCATATTCATTATCCCCAGTATGCCATTATTTAATATTATCACTATCATCACCACATTCATTATCCTCAGTATGCCATTAATTAATATTATCACTATCATCACCATATTCATTATCCCCAGTATGCCATTATTTAATATTATCACTATCATCACCATATTCATTATCCCCAGTATGCCATTATTTAATATTATCACTATCATCACCATATTCATTATCCCCAGTATGCCATTATTTAATATTATCACTATCATCACCATATTCATTATCCCCAGTATGCCATTATTTAATATTATCACTATCATCACCATATTCATTATCCCCAGTATGCCATTATTTAATATTATCACTATCATCACCATATTCATTATCCCCAGTATGCCATTATTTAATATTATCACTATCATCACCATATTCATTATCCCCAGTATGTCATTATTTAATATTATCACTATCATCACCATATTCATTATCCCCAGTATGTCATTATTTAATATTATCACTATCATCACCATATTCATTATCCCCAGTATGTCATTATTTAATATTATCACTATCATCACCATATTCATTATCCCCAGTATGCCATTATTTAATTATCACTATCATCACCATATTCATTATCCCCAGTATGCCATTATTTAATATTATCACTATCATCACCATATTCATTATCCCAGTATGTCATTATTTAATATTATCACTATCATCACCATATTCATTATCCCCAGTATGCCATTATTTAATATTATCACTATCATCACCATATTCATTATCCCCAGTATGTCATTATTTAATATTATCACTATCATCACCATATTCATTATCCCCAGTATGTCATTATTTAATATTATCACTATCATCACCATATTCATTATCCCCAGTATGCCATTATTTAATATTATCACTATCATCACCATATTCATTATCCCCAGTATGCCATTATTTAATATCACTATCATCACCATATTCATTATCCCCAGTATGTCATTATTTAATATTATCACTATCATCACCATATTCATTATCCCCAGTATGCCATTATTTAATATTATCACTATCATCACCATATTCATTATCCCCAGTATGCCATTATTTAATATTATCACTATCATCACCATATTCATTATCCCCAGTATGCCATTATTTAATATTATCACTATCATCACCATATTCATTATCCCCAGTATGCCATTATTTAATATTATCACTATCATCACCATATTCATTATCCCCAGTATGCCATTATTTAATATTATCACTATCATCACCATATTCATTATCCCAGTATGCCATTATTTAATATTATCACTATCATCACCATATTCATTATCCCCAGTATGCCATTATTTAATATTATCACTATCATCACCATATTCATTATCCCCAGTATGCCATTATTTAATATTATCACTATCATCACCATATTCATTATCCCCAGTATGCCATTATTTAATATTATCACTATCATCACCATATTCATTATCCCCAGTATGCCATTATTTAATATTATCACTATCATCACCATATTCATTATCCCCAGTATGCCATTATTTAATATTATCACTATCATCACCATATTCATTATCCCCAGTATGTCATTATTTAATATTATCACTATCATCACCATATTCATTATCCCCAGTATGTCATTATTTAATATTATCACTATCATCACCATATTCATTATCCCCAGTATGCCATTATTTAATATTATCACTATCATCACCATATTCATTATCCCCAGTATGTCATTATTTAATATTATCACTATCATCACCATATTCATTATCCCCAGTATGCCATTATTTAATATTATCACTATCATCACCATATTCATTATCTCCAGTATGTCATTATTTAATATTATCACTATCATCACCATATTCATTATCCCCAGTATGCCATTATTTAATATTATCACTATCATCACCATATTCATTATCCCCAGTATGTCATTATTTAATATTATCACTATCATCACCATATTCATTATCCCCAGTATGCCATTATTTAATATTATCACTATCATCACCATATTCATTATCCCCAGTATGTCATTATTTAATATTATCACTATCATCACCATATTCATTATCCCCAGTATGCCATTATTTAATATTATCACTATCATCACCATATTCATTATCCCCAGTATGCCATTATTTAATATTATCACTATCATCACCATATTCATTATCCCCAGTATGTCATTATTTAATATTATCACTATCATCACCATATTCATTATCCCCAGTATGCCATTATTTAATATTATCACTATCATCACCATATTCATTATCCCCAGTATGCCATTATTTAATATTATCACTATCATCACCATATTCATTATCCCCAGTATGCCATTAATTAATATTATCACTATCATCACCATATTCATTATCCCCAGTATGCCATTATTTAATATTATCACTATCATCACCATATTCATTATCCCCAGTATGCCATTATTTAATATTATCACTATCATCACCATATTCATTATCCCCAGTATGCCATTATTTAATATTATCACTATCATCACCATATTCATTATCCCCAGTATGCCATTATTTAATATTATCACTATCATCACCATATTCATTATCCCCAGTATGACATTTAATATTATCACTATCATCACCATATTCATTATCCCCAGTATGCCATTATTTAATATTATCACTATCATCACCATATTCATTATCCCCAGTATGCCATTATTTAATATTATCACTATCATCACCATATTCATTATCCCCAGTATGCCATTATTTAATATTATCACTATCATCACCATATTCATTATCCCCAGTATGCCATTATTTAATATTATCACTATCATCACCATATTCATTATCCCCAGTATGCCATTATTTAATATTATCACTATCATCACCATATTCATTATCCCCAGTATGCCATTATTTAATATTATCACTATCATCACCATATTCATTATCCCCAGTATGCCATTATTTAATATTATCACTATCATCACCATATTCATTATCCCCAGTATGCCATTATTTAATATTATCACTATCATCACCATATTCATTATCCCCAGTATGCCATTATTTAATATTATCACTATCATCACCATATTCATTATCCCCAGTATGCCATTATTTAATATTATCACTATCATCACCATATTCATTATCCCCAGTATGCCATTATTTAATATTATCACTATCATCACCATATTCATTATCCCCAGTATGCCATTATTTAATATTATCACTATCATCACCATATTCATTATCCCCAGTATGCCATTATTTAATATTATCACTATCATCACCATATTCATTATCCCCAGTATGCCATTATTTAATATTATCACTATCATCACCATATTCATTATCCCCAGTATGCCATTATTTAATATTATCACTATCATCACCATATTCATTATCCCCAGTATGTCATTATTTAATATTATCACTATCATCACCATATTCATTATCCCCAGTATGCCATTATTTAATATTATCACTATCATCACCATATTCATTATCCCCAGTATGCCATTATTTAATATTATCACTATCATCACCATATTCATTATCCCCAGTATGTCATTATTTAATATTATCACTATCATCACCATATTCATTATCCCCAGTATGTCATTATTTAATATTATCACTATCATCACCATATTCATTATCCCCAGTATGCCATTATTTAATATTATCACTATCATCACCATATTCATTATCCCCAGTATGCCATTATTTAATATTATCACTATCATCACCATATTCATTATCCCCAGTATGCCATTATTTAATATTATCACTATCATCACCATATTCATTATCCCCAGTATGCCATTATTTAATATTATCACTATCATCACCATATTCATTATCCCCAGTATGCCATTATTTAATATTATCACTATCATCACCATATTCATTATCCCCAGTATGTCATTATTTAATATTATCACTATCATCACCATATTCATTATCCCCAGTATGCCATTATTTAATATTATCACTATCATCACCATATTCATTATCCCCAGTATGCCATTATTTAATATTATCACTATCATCACCATATTCATTATCCCCAGTATGCCATTATTTAATATTATCACTATCATCACCATATTCATTATCCCCAGTATGCCATTATTTAATATTATCACTATCATCACCATATTCATTATCCCCAGTATGCCATTATTTAATATTATCACTATCATCACCATATTCATTATCCCCAGTATGCCATTATTTAATATTATCACTATCATCACCATATTCATTATCCCCAGTATGCCATTATTTAATATTATCACTATCATCACCATATTCATTATCCCCAGTATGCCATTATTTAATATTATCACTATCATCACCATATTCATTATCCCCAGTATGCCATTATTTAATATTATCACTATCATCACCATATTCATTATCCCCAGTATGCCATTATTTAATATTATCACTATCATCACCATATTCATTATCCCCAGTATGTCATTATTTAATATTATCACTATCATCACCATATTCATTATCCCCAGTATGTCATTATTTAATATTATCACTATCATCACCATATTCATTATCCCCAGTATGCCATTATTTAATATTATCACTATCATCACCATATTCATTATCCCCAGTATGCCATTATTTAATATTATCACTATCATCACCATATTCATTATCCCCAGTATGCCATTATTAATATTATCACTATCATCACCATATTCATTATCCCCAGTATGCCATTATTTAATATTATCACTATCATCACCATATTCATTATCCCCAGTATGCCATTATTTAATATTATCACTATCATCACCATATTCATTATCCCCAGTATGCCATTATTTAATATTATCACTATCATCACCATATTCATTATCCCCAGTATGCCATTATTAATATTATCACTATCATCACCATATTCATTATCCCCAGTATGCCATTATTTAATATTATCACTATCATCACCATATTCATTATCCCCAGTATGCCATTATTTAATATTATCACTATCATCACCATATTCATTATCCCCAGTATGCCATTATTTAATATTATCACTATCATCACCATATTCATTATCCCCAGTATGCCATTATTTAATATTATCACTATCATCACCATATTCATTATCCCCAGTATGTCATTATTTAATATTATCACTATCATCACCATATTCATTATCCCCAGTATGCCATTATTTAATATTATCACTATCATCACCATATTCATTATCCCCAGTATGTCATTATTTAATATTATCACTATCATCACCATATTCATTATCCCCAGTATGCCATTATTTAATATTATCACTATCATCACCATATTCATTATCCCCAGTATGCCATTATTTAATATTATCACTATCATCACCATATTCATTATCCCCAGTATGCCATTATTTAATATTATCACTATCATCACCATATTCATTATCCCCAGTATGCCATTATTTAATATTATCACTATCATCACCATATTCATTATCCCCAGTATGCCATTATTTAATATTATCACTATCATCACCATATTCATTATCCCCAGTATGCCATTATTTAATATTATCACTATCATCACCATATTCATTATCCCCAGTATGCCATTATTTAATATTATCACTATCATCACCATATTCATTATCCCCAGTATGCCATTATTTAATATTATCACTATCATCACCATATTCATTATCCCCAGTATGCCATTATTTAATATTATCACTATCATCACCATATTCATTATCCCCAGTATGCCATTATTTAATATTATCACTATCATCACCATATTCATTATCCCCAGTATGCCATTATTTAATATTATCACTATCATCACCATATTCATTATCCCCAGTATGCCATTATTTAATATTATCACTATCATCACCATATTCATTATCCCCAGTATGCCATTATTTAATATTATCACTATCATCACCATATTCATTATCCCCAGTATGCCATTATTTAATATTATCACTATCATCACCATATTCATTATCCCCAGTATGCCATTATTTAATATTATCACTATCATCACCATATTCATTATCCCCAGTATGCCATTATATAATATTATCACTATCATCACCATATTCATTATCCCCAGTATGCCATTATTTAATATTATCACTATCATCACCATATTCATTATCCCCAGTATGCCATTATTTAATATTATCACTATCATCACCATATTCATTATCCCCAGTATGCCATTATTTAATATTATCACTATCATCACCATATTCATTATCCCCAGTATGCCATTATTTAATATTATCACTATCATCACCATATTCATTATCCCCAGTATGCCATTATTTAATATTATCACTATCATCACCATATTCATTATCCCCAGTATGCCATTATTTAATATTATCACTATCATCACCATATTCATTATCCCCAGTATGCCATTATTTAATATTATCACTATCATCACCATATTCATTATCCCCAGTATGCCATTATTTAATATTATCACTATCATCACCATATTCATTATCCCCAGTATGCCATTATTTAATATTATCACTATCATCACCATATTCATTATCCCCAGTATGCCATTATTTAATATTATCACTATCATCACCATATTCATTATCCCCAGTATGCCATTATTTAATATTATCACTATCATCACCATATTCATTATCCCCAGTATGCCATTATTTAATATTATCACTATCATCACCATATTCATTATCCCCAGTATGTCATTATTTAATATTATCACTATCATCACCATATTCATTATCCCCAGTATGCCATTATTTAATATTATCACTATCATCACCATATTCATTATCCCCAGTATGTCATTATTTAATATTATCACTATCATCACCATATTCATTATCCCCAGTATGCCATTATTTAATATTATCACTATCATCACCATATTCATTATCCCCAGTATGCCATTATTTAATATTATCACTATCATCACCATATTCATTATCCCCAGTATGCCATTATTTAATATTATCACTATCATCACCATATTCATTATCCCCAGTATGTCATTATTTAATATTATCACTATCATCACCATATTCATTATCCCCAGTATGCCATTATTTAATATTATCACTATCATCACCATTTTCATTATCCCCAGTATGCCATTATTTAATATTATCACTATCATCACCATATTCATTATCCCCAGTATGCCATTATTTAATATTATCACTATCATCACCATATTCATTATCCCCAGTATGCCATTATTTAATATTATCACTATCATCACCATATTCATTATCCCAGTATGCCATTATTTAATATTATCACTATCATCACCATATTCATTATCCCCAGTATGCCATTATTTAATATTATCACTATCATCACCATATTCATTATCCCCAGTATGCCATTATTTAATATTATCACTATCATCACCATATTCATTATCCCCAGTATGCCATTATTTAATATTATCACTATCATCACCATATTCATTATCCCCAGTATGCCATTATTTAATATTATCACTATCATCACCATATTCATTATCCCCAGTATGCCATTATTTAATATTATCACTATCATCACCATATTCATTATCCCCAGTATGCCATTATTTAATATTATCACTATCATCACCATATTCATTATCCCCAGTATGCCATTATTTAATATTATCACTATCATCACCATATTCATTATCCCCAGTATGCCATTATTTAATATTATCACTATCATCACCATATTCATTATCCCCAGTATGCCATTATTTAATATTATCACTATCATCACCATATTCATTATCCCCAGTATGCCATTATTTAATATTATCACTATCATCACCATATTCATTATCCCCAGTATGCCATTATTTAATATTATCACTATCATCACCATATTCATTATCCCCAGTATGCCATTATTTAATATTATCACTATCATCACCATATTCATTATCCCCAGTATGCCATTATTTAATATTATCACTATCATCACCATATTCATTATCCCCAGTATGCCATTATTTAATATTATCACTATCATCACCATATTCATTATCCCCAGTATGCCATTATTTAATATTATCACTATCATCACCATATTCATTATCCCCAGTATGCCATTATTTAATATTATCACTATCATCACCATATTCATTATCCCCAGTATGCCATTATTTAATATTATCACTATCATCACCATATTCATTATCCCCAGTATGCCATTATTTAATATTATCACTATCATCACCATATTCATTATCCCCAGTATGCCATTATTTAATATTATCACTATCATCACCATATTCATTATCCCCAGTATGCCATTATTAATATTATCACTATCATCACCATATTCATTATCCCCAGTATGCCATTATTTAATATTATCACTATCATCACCATATTCATTATCCCCAGTATGTCATTATTTAATATTATCACTATCATCACCATATTCATTATCCCCAGTATGCCATTATTTAATATTATCACTATCATCACCATATTCATTATCCCCAGTATGCCATTATTTAATATTATCACTATCATCACCATATTCATTATCCCCAGTATGCCATTATTTAATATTATCACTATCATCACCATATTCATTATCCCCAGTATGCCATTATTTAATATTATCACTATCATCACCATATTCATTATCCCCAGTATGCCATTATTTAATATTATCACTATCATCACCATATTCATTATCCCCAGTATGCCATTATTTAATATTATCACTATCATCACCATATTCATTATCCCCAGTATGCCATTATTTAATATTATCACTATCATCACCATATTCATTATCCCCAGTATGTCATTATTTAATATTATCACTATCATCACCATATTCATTATCCCCAGTATGCCATTATTTAATATTATCACTATCATCACCATATTCATTATCCCCAGTATGCCATTATTTAATATTATCACTATCATCACCATATTCATTATCCCCAGTATGCCATTATTTAATATTATCACTATCATCACCATATTCATTATCCCCAGTATGTCATTATTTAATATTATCACTATCATCACCATATTCATTATCCCCAGTATGCCATTATTTAATATTATCACTATCATCACCATATTCATTATCCCCAGTATGCCATTATTTAATATTATCACTATCATCACCATATTCATTATCCCCAGTATGCCATTATTTAATATTATCACTATCATCACCATATTCATTATCCCCAGTATGCCATTATTAATATTATCACTATCATCACCATATTCATTCCCCAGTATGCCATTATTTAATATTATCACTATCATCACCATATTCATTATCCCCAGTATGCCATTATTTAATATTATCACTATCATCACCATATTCATTATCCCCAGTATGCCATTATTTAATATTATCACTATCATCACCATATTCATTATCCCCAGTATGCCATTATTTAATATTATCACTATCATCACCATATTCATTATCCCCAGTATGCCATTATTTAATATTATCACTATCATCACCATATTCATTATCCCCAGTATGTCATTATTTAATATTATCACTATCATCACCATATTCATTATCCCCAGTATGCCATTATTTAATATTATCACTATCATCACCATATTCATTATCCCCAGTATGCCATTATTTAATATTATCACTATCATCACCATATTCATTATCCCCAGTATGCCATTATTTAATATTATCACTATCATCACCATATTCATTATCCCCAGTATGCCATTATTTAATATTATCACTATCATCACCATATTCATTATCCCCAGTATGCCATTATTTAATATTATCACTATCATCACCATATTCATTATCCCCAGTATGCCATTATTTAATATTATCACTATCATCACCATATTCATTATCCCCAGTATGCCATTATTTAATATTATCACTATCATCACCATATTCATTATCCCCAGTATGCCATTATTTAATATTATCACTATCATCACCATATTCATTATCCCCAGTATGCCATTATTTAATATTATCACTATCATCACCATATTCATTATCCCCAGTATGCCATTATTTAATATTATCACTATCATCACCATATTCATTATCCCCAGTATGCCATTATTTAATATTATCACTATCATCACCATATTCATTATCCCCAGTATGCCATTATTTAATATTATCACTATCATCACCATATTCATTATCCCCAGTATGCCATTATTTAATATTATCACTATCATCACCATATTCATTATCCCCAGTATGCCATTATTTAATATTATCACTATCATCACCATATTCATTATCCCCAGTATGCCATTATTTAATATTATCACTATCATCACCATATTCATTATCCCCAGTATGCCATTATTTAATATTATCACTATCATCACCATATTCATTATCCCCAGTATGCCATTATTTAATATTATCACTATCATCACCATATTCATTATCCCCAGTATGCCATTATTTAATATTATCACTATCATCACCATATTCATTATCCCCAGTATGCCATTATTTAATATTATCACTATCATCACCATATTCATTATCCCCAGTATGCCATTATTTAATATTATCACTATCATCACCATATTCATTATCCCCAGTATGCCATTATTTAATATTATCACTATCATCACCATATTCATTATCCCCAGTATGCCATTATTTAATATTATCACTATCATCACCATATTCATTATCCCCAGTATGCCATTATTTAATATTATCACTATCATCACCATATTCATTATCCCCAGTATGCCATTATTTAATATTATCACTATCATCACCATATTCATTATCCCCAGTATGCCATTATTTAATATTATCACTATCATCACCATATTCATTATCCCCAGTATGCCATTATTTAATATTATCACTATCATCACCATATTCATTATCCCCAGTATGCCATTATTTAATATTATCACTATCATCACCATATTCATTATCCCCAGTATGCCATTATTTAATATTATCACTATCATCACCATATTCATTAATCCCAGTATGCCATTATTTAATATTATCACTATCATCACCATATTCATTATCCCCAGTATGCCATTATTTAATATTATCACTATCATCACCATATTCATTATCCCCAGTATGCCATTATTTAATATTATCACTATCATCACCATATTCATTATCCCCAGTATGCCATTATTTAATATTATCACTATCATCACCATATTCATTATCCCCAGTATGCCATTATTTAATATTATCACTATCATCACCATATTCATTATCCCCAGTATGCCATTATTTAATATTATCACTATCATCACCATATTCATTATCCCCAGTATGCCATTATTTAATATTATCACTATCATCACCATATTCATTATCCCAAGTATGCCATTATTTAATATTATCACTATCATCACCATATTCATTATCCCCAGTATGCCATTATTTAATATTATCACTATCATCACCATATTCATTATCCCCAGTATGCCATTATTTAATATTATCACTATCATCACCATATTCATTATCCCCAGTATGCCATTATTTAATATTATCACTATCATCACCATATTCATTATCCCCAGTATGCCATTATTTAATATTATCACTATCATCACCATATTCATTATCCCCAGTATGCCATTATTTAATATTATCACTATCATCACCATATTCATTATCCCCAGTATGCCATTATTTAATATTATCACTATCATCACCATATTCATTATCCCCAGTATGCCATTATTTAATATTATCACTATCATCACCATATTCATTATCCCCAGTATGCCATTATTTAATATTATCACTATCATCACCATATTCATTATCCCCAGTATGCCATTATTTAATATTATCACTATCATCACCATATTCATTATCCCCAGTATGCCATTATTTAATATTATCACTATCATCACCATATTCATTATCCCCAGTATGCCATTATTTAATATTATCACTATCATCACCATATTCATTATCCCCAGTATGCCATTATTTAATATTATCACTATCATCACCATATTCATTATCCCCAGTATGCCATTATTTAATATTATCACTATCATCACCATATTCATTATCCCCAGTATGCCATTATTCACTATCATCACCATATTCATTATCCCCAGTATGCCATTATTTAATATTATCACTATCATCACCATATTCATTATCCCCAGTATGCCATTATTTAATATTATCACTATCATCACCATATTCATTATCCCCAGTATGCCATTATTTAATATTATCACTATCATCACCATATTCATTATCCCCAGTATGCCATTATTTAATATTATCACTATCATCACCATATTCATTATCCCCAGTTTCACCCTCGCTTGTTTTCTTCCCGACTATTATTCTAATTCTTAAGTCACCGGCTTTTTTTTTTAGCTTTCTCTCCTTTTCTCTCTTTTTCCTGGCTTGTATCCATTCGGCTTTATTCAGCCAACTGTTTTAAGACGTTTATCCCCATCCAAGTGTCGATTTCTTCATGGCGAGCGATAGCGAGCCAGCATTGTATGGAGAAATCCGGCTTCGCCGGAGAAATTTTTCTATCGGAAAATGTACAAATTTAGCTTGCTGTCAAAACAAAAATATATATGCTGGCTCGCTACCGCTCGCCAGGAAAATATTGACACCTGGATGGGGGTAAACGTCTTAAAACAGTAGGCTGAATGGGGCCAAATGGATACAAGCCAAAGAGAGAGGGAGAGAAAGAAAAAAAGCGAGGTGGGCTCCCTTAATCTTAGCTGAATCTAAGCCTTTCTAATATATGCAAATCTGACATTCTTATAGCCAATCCTCGTATGTAAAGATTGGAGGTATAATGTATATTATAATTAAGACTCTTAGTGACTACTGAGAAATGCACTTTATACCTTGTAAGAGGGGAAAAACAAAGCATTTAGATAGTGCTAAGCTACAATCTCTCTCTCTGTCTCTCTCTCTCTCTCTCTCTCTCTGTCTCTCTCTCTCTATATATATATATATATATATATATATATATATATATATATATATATATATATATACTCTATATATATAACCTCTTCTGTCCCGGGATGCCTTTCTAGTTTTCTTCTAGCTAAATTTAGTCGAGTTAGTGTAATTTAAGGAGGATATGGGGTGGTTAAATAGGGTAAGTTAGATAGTTCGAAGCTTGCTAATCGCTGGATGTCCTTTTTAAACTTAATATAATCGTTGAATTAGTGCCAGAATATAGTGAAACATACGTCGCCGATACAGAAGTGATAAATGAAGCCCCTCTTCCACATACACCACATTTCTCACCGATCCCGACCAAAATGTCCCGAACTTGAAATGGATCTTGGAAAAATTACCAAGAAGTTTGTGTTCTACGAATCAAATCAGTAAAGGAGGGTCACCGCTTTTTTTCTCTCTCCTTTTCTCTCTTTCTTTGGCTTGTATCCATTCGCCCCCATTCAGCCTACTGTTTTAAGACATTTACCCCCATCCAGGAGTCAATATTTTTTTCTGGCGAGCGGTAGCGAGTCACCATATATATGTTTTTGTTTTGATAGCAAGCTAAATTTGTACATTTTTCGATTGAAAAATTTCTCCGGCGAAGCCGGATTTCTCCATACAATGCTGGCTCGCTATCGCTCGCCATGAAGAAATCGACAACTGGATGGGGATAAACGTCTTAAAACAGTTGGCTTAATGGGGCTGAAGGGATACAAGCCTGAGAGAGAGAGAAAAGGAGAGAAAGATGAAAACAAACAGGTGACCCCCTTATTAAGCATTGGCTACTATGCTCTACGATGTACGGTTGCGCTAATAAGTCATGTCCCATCTGTCATTACGCTTTGGCTTGCTCTGTGCTGTATTATTGTCTGTCAGATGTTGAATAGGGGGGGTAAGTGTGGGAACATGTTTGCATATTTCACTCGATATGAAGAAATGAAGCTTAGATAATATTGCTGATACCAATTTATGATCAATTATTATGTTCCTTCCAACAACCAACCATACTCCTAAAATCAAACATACTTGGTGCCGAGACATCACTTATTAGCGTGATTGTAGGCTACCTACATAAATATCGATGTTTAAAGCTCCAACTTCCTTATAGCCTGAAACTCGCAAGTGGCCCATTGTATCACTGGTATCACTGTAACCTAGGTAAAGCCGCTGTCACACGAGCCATTTTTCTGTCAATATTCCATGAGCAAGTTTTTCTCTTTATATTTAGGGACTTTTTGGCACTGGTATCGGTAACTAGACTGAAGGTAGATTATGTTAGGCGGCTGAATTCTGATAAAGTGTGATATTTGAAGCTGCCAGACCATAATTGCCCGTAAAAATCGCTCGGAAAACGGCTCGTGTGACTCCGGGTTAAGGGGAGGTTTCTAGTTTGGTCCCTAGATATCCATCAAGCTTAAGATTACACCCCCTTGAGCCCCTTTCAAGATAAATTTGTACATTTTTCGGTACAAAAATGTCCCGGCTGAAAGCCGGTTCCTCTTAAATTACAGGCTCGCTATCGCTCGCCAGGATAAAATTGACACCTAAATGGCACGAAAGGTCTTAAATTTGACAGAAATGGTTCGAAAGTTCTTAAAATCGTCAAAATAATGGGGCGAACGTCTTAAAATTAGAAAAGCAATGGGGCTAAACATGAGGGAGAAAGGGATCAAGAAAAATAAAAAAAAATCTCAAGTGGAAATCTCCCCTTAACCCAAAACAATATTTACTTAACCCTTTCTGTACCGATGACGTTCTTTTCATTATTAGATTCTGGCAACTACTAGAGGATTGTATTCAGCTTAGGAAGGACCTCTACCCGTTACAAGGCTACAGGCCGGGTATCTTGCAGTTAGTCCTTTGCTACCATATGTCCTTCCTAAGCTTCACAGAATTCGTCCAAATGTAGATGCAATATAGACAGAAAGACGTCGCCGGTACAGAAGGGGTTAAGGGGAGGTTTTAAGTTGATTCCCTAGACTTCCATCAAGCTTAAAATTACTCCCCCTAGAGATAAATTTGTACATTTTTCGGTAGAAGATATTTCCGGCCGAAGACCGGTTCCCTTAAATTACAGGCTCGCTATCGCTCGCCAGGAAAAAATCGACATCTAAATGTCACGAATGGTCTTAAAATTGACAGAAATGGGGCGAGGGTTTTTTAAATCGCCAAACTAATGGGGCAAACGTCTTAAAATCTCAAAAGCAATGGGGCTAAACATGAGGGAGAAAGAGGTCCAAAAAAAAATCCTCCAGGTGGAAATCTCCCCTTAATGAATCGAAACAGTATCTCCGTTAGCTTCAAACAGTATCTCCGTTAGCTTCAAACTTTCACTCTCTCCATTATTCGGAATAATAATGTATGTTTATCTACAAACTTTATCTAATATCGAAGTTTACGTCAGCTTACTATAATTTTCTACTTCCCATCTTTCCCTAAATGTTATCTAATATCGAAATTTACGTCAGCTTACTATTTCTACTTCCCATCTTTCCCTAAATGTTATCTAATATCGAAATTTACGTCAGCTTACTATTTCTACTTCCCATCTTTCCCTAAATGTTATCTAATATCGAAATTTACGTCAGCTTACTATTTCTACTTCCCATCTTTCCCTAAATGTTATCTAATATCGAAATTTACGTCAGCTTACTATTTCTACTTCCCATCTTTCCCTAAATGTTATCTAATATCGAAATTTACGTCAGCTTTCTATTTCTACTTCCCATCTTTCCCTAAATGTTATCTAATATCGAAATTAACGTCAGCTTACTATTTCTACTTCCCATCTTTCCCTAAATGTTATCTAATATCGAAATTTACGTCAGCTTACTATTTCTACTTCCCATCTTTCCCTAAATGTTATCTAATATCAAAATTTACGTCAGCTTACTATTTCTACTTCCCATCTTTCCCTAAATGTTATCTAATATCGAAATTTACGTCAGCTTACTATTTCTACTTCCCATCTTTCCCTAAATGTTATCTAATATCGAAATTTACGTCAGCTTACTATTTCTACTTCCCATCTTTCCCTAAATGTTATCTAATATCGAAATTTACATCAGCTTACTATTTCTACTTCCCATCTTTCCCTAAATGTTATCTAATATCGAAATTTACGTCAGCTTACTATTTCTACTTCCCATCTTTCCCTAAATGTTATCTAATATCGAAATTTACGTCAGCTTACTATTTCTACTTCCCATCTTTCCCTAAATGTTATCTAATATCGAAATTTACGTCAGCTTACTATTTCTACTTCCCATCTTTCCCTAAATGTTATCTAATATCGAAATTTACGTCAGCTTACTATTTCTACTTCCCATCTTTCCCTAAATGTTATCTAATATCGAAATTTACGTCAGCTTACTATTTCTACTTCCCATCTTTCCCTAAATGTTATCTAATATCGAAATTTACGTCAGCTTACTATTTCTACTTCCCATCTTTCCCTAAATGTTATCTAATATCGAAATTTACGTCAGCTTACTATTTCTACTTCCCATCTTTCCCTAAATGTTATCTAATATCGAAATTTACATCAGCTTACTATTTCTACTTCCCATCTTTCCCTAAATGTTATCTAATATCGAAATTTACGTCAGCTTACTATTTCTACTTCCCATCTTTCCCTAAATGTTATCTAATATCGAAATTTACGTCAGCTTACTATTTCTACTTCCCATCTTTCCCCTTCAGTTTTACTTCATTACGGCATAGTAGAATACAGTAAAGGAAGTTTTTCATTTGTGTTGAACGTCATTATCTGCGTTTATCATGTAGTATTAAGGGGAGGTTTCCACTTGAGGGATTTATTTCTCGACTCCTTTCTCCCTCATGTTTAGCCCCATTGTTTTTTTCTAATTTTAAGACGTTCGCCACATTAGTTTGTCGATTTTAAGAACTTTTGCCCCATTTATGTCACTTTTAAGACCTTTCGTGTCATTTAGGTGTCGATTTTTCCCTGGCGAGCGATAGCGAGCCTGTAATTTAAGAGGAACCGGCCTTCGGCCGGGACATTTTTCTACCGAAAAATGTACAAATTTATCTTGAAAGGGGGTCAAGGGGGTGTAATTTCAAGCTCGATGGAAGTCTAGGAAACCCACTTAAAATCCTCCCCTTAACACTGAGGGATTTTTATTTATATCCATTTTTATTATACCTTCGATAATGATTATGTATTGTATTGTGACCCTGGTCTCTGGGTCTTCTCCTGGATGACCTTGATGGGTGTGAATTTAATTTGTATTTTGTTTTTGTGTTCATTGTTTTCTGTGGTGTTGTCCCTATTCTGGCTCTGTCTTGAGTCGGCCATCCCCCCCCCCCCAAAAAAAAAGGAAAACTGGGGATTGGGTATATAGAATACAATATAATTTATATCAAGTTGTTTTATTTCCAGAAAAACCGATAATAATAGATTTTTATGTTCTATCCAACAACCAACTCTACTCCTAAAATCGATTAATGCAATATTACAAACACATGTGGCAGTCCGTGGATTCGAACCCAGGACGCTCACACCGAATATCAACACCTTATGCATTACACCACGAAGGCAGGGATGATAGAGTCACTACAGTTAGCCTATAATGGCAATGATCCAAATTCAAGTTCCTAATTATTTTTGATATGTATTAATTATTGTCTCTTCCCTTCCTATATGATCGCCCTAATAAGTCATGTCCCACCTGTCATTACGTTTGGCTGGCTCTGTGGTGTATTAATGTCTGTCAGATGTTGAATAAGGTGGCTAAGTGTAGGAACATGTTTGTATATTTCACTCAATATGAAGACATGAAGCTTAGATATTGCTGATGCCAATTATTGATCAAAACATACTTGGTGCCGAGACATCACTTATTAGCGCGACTGTACATAGCCTTTTTCATGCTTTGTAGGGTATGATGTGGACGCCTCTCCTTTCTCTCCTTCGATGGGTGGCCACGAATGAATCGCCCCCATGCACCTCTGTCCCCTGTTAGCCGACGCCCTGCCTCCCATCCAACACCGCTTTTTCTTCTCGTTATCTTCCTTCTTCTGTCCTTCCTTCCCATCTTCCCTCCTCTTCCTCCTTCTTCTTCTTCTTCTTCTTCTTCTTCTCCTCCTCCTCCCCTCCTCTTCCTCCTTCTTATCCTCCTCCTCTTCCTCCTCCTTCTTCTTCTTCTTCTCCTCCTCCTCTTCCTCCTTCTTCTTCTTCTTCCTTCTTCTTCTTCTTCTCCTCCTCCTCTTCCTTCTTCCTCCTTCCTCCTTCTACAAATTTCAGAATTGTAGTAAATAGAGTTAGCTTAGATTACAAATCAACTTCTCTTTTCTCCCTGTCCTGTCCGAATTTCCGTGTCAGTTTTTCAATACTACATGGTATTTTTCCTATCTGTTTCCATGCCAGCATTAGCTGGAGGGAGTGGTGGGTTGGGAGGAGCCTTCTTCTTTGCTATCCTTTTCTCTACCTCGTAGTCAGTAGATTAGTAGTTTTAGATATCCAAACTGCCCCGTAAGGACCAATAGGTCTGTTGCAGTTTGTTCTCCTTTGTATTCCTTTGTATTCTTCTTCTTCTTCTCCTCCTCCTCTTCCTCCTCCTTCTTCTTCTTCCTTCTTCTCCTCCTCCTCTTCCTCCTCCTCCTTCTTCTTCTTCTTCTTCTTCTTCTTCTTCTTCTTCTTCTTCTTCTTCTTCTTCTTCTCTTCCTTCTTCTTCTTCTTCTTCTCCTCCTCCTCCTTCTTCTTCTTCTTCTTTCCCCCTCCCGTCTCGAACCCCCACTCATCAATCTCTCCCATAAAAGTGGATCGGACAAATACATATACCTTTTATCTTGCCAACTTTTAAGGGGAGATGGGGCGTTTTGCGGGACCTCCTTCTCCCGCATTTTTAGCCCCATTAGTTTTCAGATTTGATGACGTTCGACCCATTAGTTTGGCGATTTTAAGACCTTTCGCCCCATTTCTTTGTTAATATTAAGACTTTTCGTGTCATTTAGGAGTTGACTTTTTTCCTGGCGAGCGATAGCGAGCCTGTAATTTAGGAGGAACCGGCTTCCGGCCTATCGAAAAATGTTCACATTCATCTTGAAGGAGGGTTTTGGGAGTGTGTTTGTATAAGCTTGGTGGAGGACTAGGATAGAATAGTTAAAAAATAAAATACAAATAAAATAGAATACTGTACACATAAATGATCAAATAAATACGGACATCCCCCCTTAATCTCTCATCATGTAATTCCCTCTCGGGCTCCGCGGTAAAGGGTCTCTCTCCTCCCCTCCCTTGCCACTTCTGATATACCAAGTGAATAGCGGAGGGATGATAGGGAGGTACAAGAAGAAGAAGAAGAAGAAGACGAAGAAGAAGAAGGAGAGGAAGGACAGAAGAAGAAGAAGAGAAGAAAACAAAGGGGAAGGAAGGACAGAAGAAGAAGAAAGGGAAGGAAGGACAGAAGAAGAAGAAAGGGAAGGAAGGACAGAAGAAGAAGACGGAGTAGAAGAGTATATGGTAACCGATGATAGGCTACATTCTAAGCTATCTCTATGATCAGGTGAAATGCATTATATTTATTCATATTGATCTTGATGAACCACAATAATGCTTTGTAATCTAGAACTAAGTTATGTTATGTTATTGTTATGCCGAGGATTGGGCAAACCACCCTCGACACTCAGCCGCCTGCACTTACCGGAGCATACCAGGGCACCCTACCACCACTACCAGACGATGGGAGCCCCTCCCACCCCAACAGCTCAACCACACCAGAGCCATTCCCCACAGGTGAGGAGTACCCCAGAGGCGTCCCCACGCATCCACCCTCCCTTCCGGTACCCATACCCGAGGGTCTCACCTGCACCGTCCAGAGCCAGCCCGGGCCTTGCAGCACCTCCTCCAGCCACACCGATGCCGCGCCCCTCGCCCCGCACAAACCAAGGGCATTTGGACCCTACAATGATAGGGTCTCCTCTTCGCCCGTTTTCTCACATTCAGAACGAGCCCAGAATTCATAAGTCCCACCGAGAAAGAGAGCGTCAGCCCCCCACTGTCTAAAGCAAAACAAACCCCCACGGACTACTTTGGCACCAAAAAGGCGGTGCTACGGCCCCACGCCACCAGAAGTAACGTCACCCGCACAGGCTGACATGGGATTGACCAGCTCCCTGGTCACCTCAACCAACCCGGGTAACCGGATGCCACCACCACCCATCTCCGATTGGTCGCTGGAGGGGATCCAGAGGCGAATCCTGAGGGCCCTACCGCTACTCTCGCCCCCACCCCCATCGCTGGAGTGACAGGGGCCTATGGCAACAGTAGAAAAGGTCGCCCTTTTTCCCTGCAGCCAAAAAGGGCCGAGGAATGCCCAAACAGTGAATAGGTGCTCAGAACAGGTTAGGGAAAGTATGTCACCTTCCCTCCTGAGTCTGAGTGTTCTATAACCTCTCTAGGTGTTCCAATGACCCTAACGCTCAGTGTGGTACTTAATTATTTGTTATTCTACCTGTAAACGGCTAATCCCGACAGGTATTAGTCAGGAGTATTACAGATCTCCTAGTATCTCGGTCATCCTCACTGTAGAAGATACTACTAGTTGATTTATATTATCCGTGGTCTGTCGTCAGTCCCTCTATAACGTAACATTGTATTCGACCAGTTTGCCTTTATATTATACCCTCAACATGCTACCTATAACGTATATCTTCATCTATAAGTAGACTGTTACATGTTGGTCCGGCCAATCAGCCGTCCAAACCTCTGCCTTACCAATAGATGGCCAGCCCTGCCTTACCCGCACACTATATTAGAGTCAAGATAGCTTGCCCCTAAACACCCCTGCCACACTCACGAGCAAATTTAAGATTGTTCATATTATCATCTTGTATATTGCTTTGTACGTTGTGTATTCTTTATTTGTCTATACTTGTTCATAATTGTTACCAATGTCCTTGAGGCATGTGATGTAATTTATCCGTATTAATCCGATTAACCCCTTCTGTACCGACGACGTCTTTGTAAGTTTATTCAAGCAATATTTAGACGATTTTGTGCAGTTTAAGAAGCATCTGTGGTAGTAAAATGGTTGAGTTAGATAGTTCGAATCCTGTTAATTGCTGGAGGCCCTTTTTAAACTGACTAAAATCGTCAAATAGTAGCCAGAATAAAGTAAACAAGACGTCGCCGACACAGAAGGGGTTAATGATCTTGCCCTCTACTTACGATAGAGTATTCATAGATGTCATGTACCTTGCTAGTATAACCATATAATTTCAGCATTGCTCTAGGACTGATGCCCATATGTATAAGACTCAACTCCTACTATCCCCTCCTATGATAAATGTGTAAATCTAACTCGAATATTCACTGAAACACCTCTCCCTCGATATCATAGGACCCACATCCATACGGTGTGGTTTATGCAGCCCTAAACACCTCCTCATCCATACGGTGTAGTTTATGCAGCCCTAAACACCTCCTCATCCATACGGTGTGGTTTATGCAGCCCTAAACACCTCCTCATATATACGGTGTAGTTTATGCAGCCCTAAACACCTCCTCATCTATACGGTGTAGTTTATGCAGCCCTAAACACCTCCTCATCCATACGGTGTGGTTTATGCAGCCCTAAACACCTCCTCATCTATACGGTGTGGTTTATGCAGCCCTAAACACATCCTCATCTATACGGTGTAGTTTATGCAGCCCTAAACACCTCCTCATCTATACGGTGTGGTTTATGCAGCCCTAAACACATCCTCATCTATACGGTGTGGTTTATGCAGCCCTAAACACATCCTCATCTATACGGTGTAGTTTATGCAGCCCTAAACACCTCATCCATACGGTGTGGTTTATGCAGCCCTAAACACCTCCTCATCTATACGGTGTGGTTTATGCAGCCCTAAACACATCCTCATCTATACGGTGTAGTTTATGCAGCCCTAAACACCTCATCCATACGGTGTGGTTTATGCAGCCCTAAACACCTCCTCATCTATACGGTGTGGTTTATGCAGCCCTAAACACATCCTCATCTATACGGTGTAGTTTATGCAGCCCTAAACACCTCATCCATACGGTGTGGTTTATGCAGCCCTAAACACCTCCTCATCTATACGGTGTGGTTTATGCAGCCCTAAACACATCCTCATCTATACGGTGTAGTTTATGCAGCCCTAAACACCTCATCCATACGGTGTGGTTTATGCAGCCCTAAACACCTCCTCATCTATACGGTGTGGTTTATGCAGCCCTAAACACATCCTCATCTATACGGTGTAGTTTATGCAGCCCTAAACACCTCCTCATCTATACGGTGTAGTTTATGCAGCCCTAAACACATCCTCATCTATACGGTGTAGTTTATGCAGCCCTAAACACCTCCTCATCTATACGGTGTAGTTTATTTTTTTTATTTTTTTTTTTTCTATGTGATTGAGGGAGGCAAAAGGCATAACTGCCTATAGCGAGTGCCTCCCCCATAGTTGAAAGAGTGACAGGGCCAAAATCAAGGGACGTTCGAGCCAAAATGCCTGGACACACGGAGTTTGAAGCAATTTAAGTCATAGGAAGAGGGAAAGACTGATTCTGGGAGAGAGTTCCAGAGCTCAGATGTTGAGTAGAAGAAAGTTTGAGAGTAACGTTTCACTCTTGGGTTGGAGAGTTGCACAGAGTAGGGGTGGGATTGAGTTGCAAGACGGGTACCACGTGCCCTACGTAAAGGAGGTGGTATGCACTGGGATAGCTCTGAGGAACACTGATTATTATAGTAGCGATAGAATAGCGAGAGAGATGCAACATTGCGGTGGAGAGAGAGAGATTGCAGAGAGTTGGTGAGTGGACGGGAGTTAATGATACGAAAGGCCTTCCTTTCAACTTTGTCTAGGAGAGCGGTGTGAGAGGAACCTCCCCACACATGTGAACAATACTCAATACAAGGGCGCACTATGCCCCTGTACAGAGCAAGAAGCTGTGCAGGGGAAAAGAACCCCCTAAGGCGGTTGAGCACACCCAGCTTCTGGGAGGCTGCCTTAGCAAGACTGGTAATATGGTCCTTCCAAATGAGAGCAGAAGAAAAAGAGACACCAAGAATATTGAGAGAAGATGAAGGGTTGATTTTTGTATTGTTGAAGAATAAGGGATAGTCCGCTGGGAGATCCTGACGGGTAGATAGATGGAGAAATTGGGTTTTGGAAGCATTAAAGTTAACAAGGTTTTCTCTGCCCCAATTGGAAATAGTATTTAGATCAGAATTTAAGAGTTCTATGGCTTCATTACGTTTGTCGTTGAGGGATTGCTGGCTGGGGCGTTCTGAAAAACTAATGGAGTAGTGTAAGGTTGAGTCGTCTGCGTATGAATGGATGGGAATTAAGGTACAGTTAAGGAGATCATTTATAAAAATTAGAAAGAGAATAGGAGATAGGACAGAGCCCTGAGGAACACCGGAGTTTATAGGGTGAGGAAGTGAACAATGGCCGTCCACAACCGCAGCTATGGAACGGCCGGAAAGGAAATTAGAGACAAAGGCACAGATGGAGGGATAGAAACCGAAGGAGGGTAGTTTAGAAATTAAAGATTTATGCCAGACTCTATCGAAGGCTTTCGATATGTCTAGTGCAATAGAAAAAGTCTCACCGAAGTCCCGAAAGGAGGATGACCAAGAGTTAGTAAGATATGAAAGAAGATCACCAGTAGAGCGACCCTTAAGGAAGCCATACTGGCGATCTGAGAGCAGATTATGAGAAGAGAAATGCTTAAGAAATTTGGAAGCAAGAATAGTTTCAAAAACTTTAGAAAGACTAGAGATAAGAGCAATTGGACGATAGTTGGAGGGTTGAGAGCGGTCACCCTTCTTTGGGACAGGTTGAATGTGAGCAAACTTCCAGCATGAAGGGAAGACGTTAGAGGATAGACAGAGACGAAAGAGTTTGCCTAGGCAGGGAGTCAGCACGTAAGCACAGTTTTTGAGAACAACAGGAGGAACACGGTCCGGACCGTACGCCTTATTAGTGTTAAGCCCAGTGCAGCCCTAAACACCTCCTCATCTATACGGTGTAGTTTATGCAGCCCTAAACACCTCCTCATCTATACGTGGTGGTTTATGCAGCCCTAAACACCTCCTCATCCATACAGTGTAGTTTATGCAGCCCTAAACACCTCCTCATCTATACGGTGTAGTTTATGCAGCCCTAAACACCTCCTCATCTATACGGTGTGGTTTATGCAGCCCTAAACACCTCCTCATCCATACGGTGTAGTTTATGCAGCCCTAAACACCTCCTCATCTATACGGTGTAGTTTATGCAGCCCTAAACACCTCCTCATCTATTCGGTGTGGTTTATGCAGCCCTAAACACCTCCTCATCTATACGGTGTAGTTTATGCAGCCCTAAACACCTCCTCATCTATACGGTGTAGTTTATGCAGCCCTAAACACCTCCTCATCCATACGGTGTGGTTTATGCAGCCCTAAACACCTCCTCATCTATACGGTGTGGTTTATGCAGCCCTAAACACCTCCTCATCTATACGGTGTGGTTGATGCAGCCCTAAACACCTGCTCATCTATACGGTGTAGTTTATGCAGCCCTAAACACCTCCTCATCTATACGGTGTAGTTTATGCAGCCCTAAACACCTCCTCATCCATACGGTGTAGTTTATGCAGCCCTAAACACCTCCTCATCTATACGGTGTAGTTTATGCAGCCCTAAACACCTCCTCATCTATACGGTGTGGTTTATGCAGCCCTAAACACCTCCTCATCCATACGGTGTAGTTTATGCAGCCCTAAACACCTCCTCATCTATACGGTGTAGTTTATGCAGCCCTAAACACCTCCTCATCTATACGGTGTAGTTTATGCAGCCCTAAACACCTCCTCATCTATACGGTGTAGTATATGCAGCCCTAAACACCTGCTCATCTATACGGTGTAGTTTATGCAGCCCTAAACACCTCCTCATCTATACGGTGTAGTTTATGCAGCCCTAAACACCTCCTCATCCATACGGTGTAGTTTATGCAGCCCTAAACACCTCATCTATACGGTGTAGTTTATGCAGCCCTAAACACCTCCTCATCTATACAGTGTAGTTTATGCAGCCCTAAACACCTCCTCATCTATACGGTGTGGTTTATGCAGCCCTAAACACCTCCTCATCTATACGGTGTAGTTTATGCAGCCCTAAACACCTCCTCATCTATACGGTGTGGTTTATGCAGCCCTAAACACTTCCTCATCTATACGGTGTAGTTTATGCAGCCCTAAACACCTCCTCATCTATACTGTGTAGTTTATGCAGCCCTAAACACCTCCTCATCTATACGGTGTAGTTTATGCAGCCCTAAACACCTCCTCATCTATATGGTGTGGTTTATGCAGCCCTAAACACCTCCTCATCTATACGGTGTGGTTTATGCAGCCCTAAACACCTCCTCATCTATACGGTGTAGTTTATGCAGCCCTAAACACCTCCTCATCCATACGGTGTAGTTTATGCAGCCCTAAACACCTCCTCATCTATAAAAAGGGCTGGTATCTCAGTTATGTTATGTTTCCTACCATATACGGAGTTATATATATATATATATATATATATATATATATATATATATTTATTTATTTATATATACTGAGTTGTATATACAGTATATATATATATATATATATATATATATATATATAAATATTTATATATATATATATATATATATATATATATATATATATATATATATATATATATATATATTTATTTATTTATATATATATATTATTTGTTATTATATTTGTTTTTGTGTGCGAGTGCGCTAACCGATGCACATGAGAACATGATACATTAGGAACAGTATGACAACAGCAAGCAACATGATACATTAGGAACAGTATGACAACAGCAAGCAACATGATACATTAGGAACAGTATGACAACAGCAAGCAACATGATACATTAGGAACAGTATGACAACAGCAAGCAACATGATACATAAGGAACAGTATGACAACAGCAAGCAACATGATACATTAGGAACAGTATAACAACAGCAAGCAACATGATACATTAGGAACAGTATGACACCATGAGAACATGATACATTAGGATCAGTATGACAACATGAGAACATGATACATTAGGAACAGTATGACAACAGCAAGCAACGTGATACATTAGGAACAGTATGACAACATGAGAACATGATACATTAGGAACAGTATGACAACAGCAAGCAACATGATACATTAGGAACAGTATGACAACAGCAAGCAACATGATACATTAGGAACAGTATGACAACAGCAAGCAACATGATACATTAGGAACAGTATGACAACAGCAAGCAACATGATACATTAGGAACAGTATGACAACAGCAAGCAACATGATACATTAGGAACAGTATGACAACAGCAAGCAACATGATACATTAGGAACAGTATGACAACAGCAAGCAAAATGATACATTAGGGACAGTATGACAACAGCAAGCAACATGATACATTAGGAACAGTATGACAACAGCAAGCAACATGATACATTAGGAACAGTATGACAACAGCAAGCAACATGATACATTAGGAACAGTATGACAACAGCAAGCAACATGATACATTAGGAACAGTATGACAACATGAGAACATGATGCATTAGGAACAGTATAACAACAGCAAGCAACATGATACATTAGGAACAGTATGACAACATGAGAACATGATACATTAGGAACAGTATGACAACAGCCAGCAACATGATACATTAGGAACAGTATGACAACAGCAAGCAACATGATACATTAGGAACAGTATGACAACAGCAAGCAACATGATACATTAGGAACAGTATGACAACAGCAAGCAACATGAAACATTAGGAACAGTATGACAACAGCAAGCAACATGATACATTAGGAACAGTATGACAACATGAGAACATGATACATTAGGAACAGTATGACAACATGAGAACATGATACATTAGGAACAGTATGACAACATGAGAACATGATTCATTAGGAACAGTATGACAACAGCAAGTAACATGATACATTAGGAACAGTATGACAACATGAGAACATGATACATTAGGAACAGTATGACAACAGCAAGCAACATGATACATTAGGAACAGTACGACAACATGAGAACATGATACATTAGGAACAGTATGACAACAGCAAGCAACATGATATATTAGGAACAGTATGACAACATGAGAACATGATATATTAGGAACAGTATGACAACAGCAAGCAACATGATACATTAGGAACAGTATGACAACAGCAAGCAACATGATACATTAGGAACAGTATGACAACAGCAAGCAACATGATACATTAGGAACAGTATGACAACAGCAAGCAACATGATACATAAGGAACAGTATGACAACAGCAAGCAACATGATACATTAGGAACAGTATGACAACAGCAAGCAACATGATACATTAGGAACAGTATGACAACAGCAAGCAACATGATACATTAGGAACAGTATGACAACAGCAAGCAACATGATACATTAGGAACAGTATGACAACAGCAAGCAACATGATTCATTAGGAACAGTATGACAACAGCAAGCAACATGATACATTAGGAACAGTATGACAACAGCAAGCAACATGATACATTAGGAACAGTATGACAACAGCAAGCAACATGATACATTAGGAACAGTATGACAACAGCAAGCAACATGATACATTAGGAACAGTATGACAACAGCAAGCAACATGATACATTAGGAACAGTATGACAACAGCAAGCAACATGATACATTAGGAACAGTATGACAACAGCATGCAACATGATATATTATAACTATTATATTATTTATTATCTTCTATCCACCAACCAAGTTCACCTCTAAACTCAATTAATGAAATCAACAAATACATGTGGCACTCCAAGGACTCGAACCCAGGAAACTCACATCAAAATTCCGCGCACCTTTGCATTGGGCTATCAAGACAGGTATATTGCCATTTACCCCTCTACTTCTTCTTAATTATTTAAATATATACATTATACCGTAAGATTGACTGCTTAAGGGGAGGTCTCCACTTGAGGGATTGTTTTCTTGGACCCCTTTCTCTCTCATGTTTAGCCCCATTGCTTTTGATATTATAAAACGTTTGCCCCATTAGTTTAGCGATTTTAAGAACTTTCACCCCATATTAAAACCTTTCGTGCAATTCAGGTGTCTATTTTATCCTGGCGAGCGAAAGCGAGCCTGTAATTTAAGAGGAATCGTCCTTCGGCCGGGACATTTTTCTGCCGAAAAATGTACAAATTTATCTTGAAAGGGACTCGAGGGGGTGTAATTTTAAGGTTGATGGAGGTCTAGGGAACAAACTAAATACCTCCCCTTAATAGTGTACACTCGGATACCATAGTCTCTAGCCCCCTCATAAATATTCGCGGACTGCATCCATTTACAATTAAGGCCGGTGTCACACGAGCGATTTTTACGGGCAATTGTTGTCTGGCAGCTTCAAAATACAAGTTCCATAAGAATTGAACTAGCTAACATAATCTACCTTCGATCTAGTTTCCGATTCCAATGCGAAAATATCCCTAAATATCACCAGCACAAGCTTGCCCATGGAAAATTGACGGAAAAAGCGCTCGTGTGACAACGGCTTTATGGAAGTAAAATCTCTGGAAACGAATTTATGGGTATAATTGTCCATACATTAATTACAAAACTATATAATATACTATTTACTGAAAAGGAAGTTCTATCCAAATATCAATCGAAGTAGTTATAATTCCATAAATAAAAACACGAGAGGTCCACGAAATCCTCTGAGCGGGGTAGAAACTTTGGTATCCAACTGTACATTAAATAAGATCGAGAGAATGGTGTTTATAGATTGAGAGAATGGTGTTTATAGATTGAGAGAATGGTGTTTATAGATTGAGAGAATGGTGTTTATAGATTGAGAATGGTGTTTATAGATTGAGAATGGTGTTTATAGATTGAGAGAATGGTGTTTATAGATTGAGAGAATGGTGTTTATAGATTGAGAATGGTGTTTATAGATTGAGAGAATGGTGTTTATAGATTGAGAGAATGGTGTTTATAGATTGAGAATGGTGTTTATAGATTGAGAATGGTGTTTATAGATTGAGAATGGTGTTTATAGATTGAGAGAATGGTGTTTATAGATTGAGAGAATGGTGTTTATAGATTGAGAGAATGGTGTTTATAGATTGAGAGAATGGTGTTTATAGATTGAGAGAATGGTGTTTATAGATTGAGAGAATGGTGTTTATAGATTGAGAGAATGGTGTTTATAGATTGAGAATGGTGTTTATAGATTGAGAGAATGGTGTTTATAGATTGAGAGAATGGTGTTTATAGATTGAGAATGGTGTTTATAGATTGAGAATGGTGTTTATAGATTGAGAGAATGGTGTTTATAGATTGAGAGAATGGTGTTTATAGATTGAGAGAATGGTGTTTATAGATTGAGAATGGTGTTTATAGATTGAGAGAATGGTGTTTATAGATTGAGAGAATGGTGTTTATAGATTGAGAGAATGGTGTTTATAGATTGAGAATGGTGTTTATAGATTGAGAATGGTGTTTATAGATTGAGAATGGTGTTTATAGATTGAGAATGGTGTTTATAGATTGAGAATGGTGTTTATAGATTGAGAGAATGGTGTTTATAGATTGAGAGAATGGTGTTTATAGATTGAGAATGGTGTTTATAGATTGAGAGAATGGTGTTTATAGATTGAGAGAATGGTGTTTATAGATTGAGAGAATGGTGTTTATAGATTGAGAATGGTGTTTATAGATTGAGAATGGTGTTTATAGATTGAGAATGGTGTTTATAGATCGAGAGAATGGTGTTTATAGATTGAGAATGGTGTTTATAGATTGAGAGAATGGTGTTTATAGATTGAGAATGGTGTTTTGATTGAGAATGGTGTTTATAGATTGAGAATGGTGTTTATAGATTGAGAATGGTGTTTATAGATTGAGAATGGTGTTTATAGATTGAGAATGGTGTTTATAGATTGAGAATGGTGTTTATAGATTGAGAGAATGGTGTTTATAGATTGAGAATGGTGTTTATAGATTGAGAGAATGGTGTTTATAGATTGAGAGAATGGTGTTTATAGATTGAGAATGGTGTTTATAGATTGAGAATGGTGTTTATAGATTGAGAATGGTGTTTAGATGAGATGGTGTTTATAGATGGAGAATGGTGTTTATAGATTGAGAGAATGGTGTTTATAGATTGAGAGAATGGTTTATAGATTGAGAATGGTGTTTATAGATTGAGAATGGTGTTTATAGATCGAGAGAATGGTGTTTATAGATTGAGAATGGTGTTTATAGATTGAGAATGGTGTTTATAGATTGAGAATGGTGTTTATAGATTGAGAGAATGGTGTTTATAGATTGAGAGAATGGTGTTTATAGATTGAGAGAATGGTGTTTATAGATTGAGAGAATGGTGTTTATAGATTGAGAGAATGGTGTTATAGATTGAGAGAATGGTGTTTATAGATTGACAATGGTGTTTATAGATTGAGAGAATGGTGTTTATAGATTGAGAGAATGGTGTTTATAGATTGACAATGGTGTTATAGATTGAGAGAATGGTGTTTATAGATTGAGAATGGTGTTTATAGATTGAGAATGGTGTTTATAGATGAGAATGGTGTTTATAGATTGAGAATGGTGTTTATAGATTGAGAGAATGGTGTTTATAGATTGAGAGAATGGTGTTTATAGATTGAGAATGGTGTTTATAGATTGAGAGAATGGTGTTTATAGATTGAGAGAATGGTGTTTATAGATTGAGAGAATGGTGTTTATAGATTGAGAGAATGGTGTTTATAGATTGAGAATGGTGTTTATAGATTGAGAATGGTGTTTATAGATTGAGAATGGTGTTTATAGATTGAGAATGGTGTTTATAGATTGAGAATGGTGTTTATAGATTGAGAATGGTGTTTATAGATTGAGAATGGTGTTTATAGATTGAGAGAATGGTGTTTATAGATTGAGAGAATGGTGTTTATAGATTGAGAGAATGGTGTTTATAGATTGAGAATGGTGTTTATAGATTGAGAGAATGGTGTTTATAGATTGAGAATGGTGTTTATAGATTGAGAATGGTGTTTATAGATTGAGAGAATGGTGTTTATAGATTGAGAATGGTGTTTATAGATCGAGAGATTGGTGTTTATAGATTGAGAGAATGGTGTTTATAGATTGAGAATGGTGTTTATAGATTGAGAATGGTGTTTATAGATTGAGAATGGTGTTTATAGATTGAGAATGGTGTTTATAGATTGAGAGAATGGTGTTTATAGATTGAGAATGGTGTTTATAGATTGAGAATGGTGTTTATAGATTGAGAATGGTGTTTAAAATTGAGAATGGTGTTTATAGATTGAGAGAATGGTGTTTATAGATTGAGAATGGTGTTTATAGATTGAGAATGGTGTTTATAGATTGAGAGAATGGTGTTTATAGATTGAGAGAATGGTGTTTATAGATTGAGAGAATGGTGTTTATAGATTGAGAGAATGGTGTTTATAGATTGAGAATGGTGTTTATAGATTGAGAGAATGGTGTTTATAGATTGAGAATGGTGTTTATAGATTGAGAATGGTGTTTATAGATTGAGAGAATGGTGTTTATAGATTGAGAGAATGGTGTTTATAGATTGAGAATGGTGTTTATAGATTGAGAGAATGGTGTTTATAGATTGAGAATGGTGTTTATAGATTGAGAATGGTGTTTATAGATTGAGAATGGTGTTTATAGATTGAGAATGGTGTTTATAGATTGAGAATGGTGTTTATAGATTGAGAATGGTGTTTATAGATTGAGAGAATGGTGTTTATAGATTGAGAATGGTGTTTATAGATTGAGAATGGTGTTTATAGATTGAGAGAATGGTGTTTATAGATTGAGAGAATGGTGTTTATAGATTGAGAGAATGGTGTTTATAGATTGAGAGAATGGTGTTTATAGATTGAGAATGGTGTTTATAGATTGAGAGAATGGTGTTTATAGATTGAGAATGGTGTTTATAGATTGAGAATGGTGTTTATAGATTGAGAGAATGGTGTTTATAGATTGAGAGAATGGTGTTTATAGATTGAGAATGGTGTTTATAGATTGAGAGAATGGTGTTTATAGAAATTGGCCGGTTAAGGGGACATGGGCTGTTTTTCTGGTCACCCTTCTCCCTCATGCTTACCCCCAATAGTTTTCATATTTTATGACGTTCGGCCCATTAGTTTGGCCATTTTAATACCTTATGCCCCATTTCATTGTCAATTTTAAGACCTTTCGTGCCATATAGATGTCGATTTTTTCCTGGCGAGCGATAGCGAGCCTGTAATCTTAAGAGTAACCGGCCTTCGGCCGGGACATTTTTCTACCGAAAAATGTTCAAATTAATCTAGAAAGGGGATCTGATGGA
>CM064527.1:6096236-6106236 GCA_032716605.1 Paralithodes platypus
ATCTCACCCCTCCATCTAGTTCTCTGTCTACCCCTTCCTCTAGCTCCATCCCTAGGTTCCCATTCTGTTCCATCCCACCCCTGCAAACATATCTCATCCCTCCATCTGGTCTACCCCTTCCTCTAGCTCCATCCCTAGGTTCCCATTTTGTGCTTTAGTTGTCCATCTGTTATCATCCCTCCATCTGGTTCTCTGTCTACCCCTTCCTCTAGCTCCATCCCTAGGTTCCCATTCTGTTGCTTTAGTTGTCCATCTGTTATAATCTCTTCTAAATATATGACCTGCCCAGGACCATTTCCTCTTCTGTGTGCTACTAAATAATATCTTCTACTTTTGTTTATTCTCTTATCCAAGAGGCTCTCTTCTTATCTCTCCAAGTTATGCCTAACATTATCCTCTCCATTCCTCTTTGGGCACTCCTAAGTTTACGTTCAAGACACTTTGTTTTACTCAAAGTTTCTGATCCATAAATTAATACAGGGAAGACACACATTGGCCGTATACCTTCATTGTATAACAGCATATCAGAGTTAGTAGAGGGTGGGGAGAGAGCTTTCATTTGTATTCGTATTCTTTCAAATGTCTGTATTTTGAATTTACCATCACAACTAGAAGCTACTCCACTCCTGATCTCTTTGGGTTAGCAAGGTCTGTGCTCCCCCCCCCCCCCCCGCCTCTCTCTCTCTCTCTCTCTCTCTCTCTCTCTCTCTCTCTCTCTCTCTCTCTCTCTCTCTCTCTCTCTCTCTCTCTCTCTCTCTCTCTCTCTCTCTCTCTCTCGTTTGCCGTGATCAGAACCAGTTTATATATTTCACAGGTTACATTCAACTGCATTGCGAACTTAGAAAGCAAAAAGGATATTACAAAAAAACAAAAACCCGATTGCAGTCAGGTGGAGATAGAACAAGGGAGGAATAAAGTACATTGTATATATTAAGAGGGGACGGGCCGTTTGTTTGGTCTATTAATTCATGTATTCATATATTTGTTTAGTTTCCTCCCTAGACCTCCATCAAGCTTAGAAACACGCCCCCTAGAAGGGGGGCTTCAAGATACATTTGTACATTTTTCGGTAGAAAAAATTTCCGGCCGAAGGCCGGTTCCTCTCAAAATTGCAGGCTCGCTATCGCTCGCCAGGAAAAAATCAAACACCTAAATGGCACGAAAGGTCTTAAAATTGACAACGAAATTGGGCGAAAGGTGTTAAAATCGCCAAACTAATGGGCCGAACGTCTTATACTCTCAAAACTAGTGGGGCTAAACATTAGGGAGAAGGGGGTTCAGAAAAACGGTCTGCCTCCCCTTCAGCAAAAGCCAGACGAGAAAGTACACGAGAAATGTTGGAAGAAACACAATATACAACAGGATAGTTTCTCCTCATCTTAATTTCCATATGTACAGTCGCGCCAATAAGTCATGTCTCGGCACCAATTATGTTTTGATCAATAATTTGTATCAGCAATATCTAAGCTTCATTTCTTCATATCGAGTGAAATAGACAAACATGTATCTGCACTTACCCGCCTTATTGAACATCTGACAGACATTAATACAGCACACAGCGAGCCAAACGTAATGACAGCTGAGACATGACTTATTAGCGCCACCGTACAGTCACGAGCATAAATACTGGGACACCAACTGGATAATGTTCGCCCCTTTACGTCTCCAAAGGTATTGCTAAACTTTATATTCAAGCTAACAATTATTTCTATATTTCATTATAGCTACCGTCAGACGATTGTATTCAGCTTAGTATAAACCTCTCATAATAAAGGAGTTGACCTTATCTGCTTGATGTCGCAGTATTTATGCTCGTGACCGTACAATCGCACACATAAAGCCGGTATCACACGAGAGCTTTTATAGTCAACATGCGATGATCAACATTTTGCTGGCAACATTTCTGGAATATTTTTTCACTGGTATCGGAAACTAGACTGATGGTAGATGACTGAAGATGACCGAAATAGTATAAATGTTGACCTTATAAGCTGCCAGACCAGTGTTGAGGTTAAATGTTGAGGGAAAAAGCGCTCGTGTGATACCGACTTAATATAAGGGGAGATTTCCACTTGAAGGATTTTTTTTTCTGGACCCCTTTCTCTCTCATGTTTAGCCCCATTGTTTTTTAGATTTTAAGACGCTCGCCCCCTTTAGTTTGGCGATTTTAAGAACTTTCGCCCCATTTCTGTCAATTTTAAGAACTTTCGTGCCATTTAGGTGTCGATTTTTTCCTGGCGAGCGATAGCGAGCCTGTAATTTGAGAGGAACCGGCCTTCGGCCGGGACATTTTTCTACCGAAAAATTTACAAATTTATCTTGAAAGGGAGTCTAGGGGGTGTAATTTTAAGCTTGATGGAGTTCTAGGGAAGAAACTAAATACCTCCCCTTAAGTAGTCTCCTTCTCAGTGCTATGTCGTATGGCAGTATAAATAATGTGATTGGTATATATTTGGCTATATTACAGTTAAGGCAGCCCACCTCGCATTTTTTTTCTTTCTCTCCCTCTCTCTTTGGCTTGTATCAATTCGGCCCCATTCGGCCTACTGTTTTAAGACGTTTACCCCCATCCAGGTGTCAATATTTTCCTGGCGAGCTGTAGCGAGCCAGCATATATATGTATATATATATATATATATGTTTTGACAGCAAGCTAAATTTGTACATTTTTCGATAGAAAAATTTCTCCGGCGAAGCCGGATTTCTCCATACAATGCTGGCTCGCTTTCGCTCGCCAGGAAGAAATCGACATCTGGATGGGGAAAAACGTTTTAAAACAGTTGGCTGAATGGGGCCAAATGAATACAAGCCAGGGAAAGAGAGAAAAGGAGAGAAAGATAAAAACAAAAAACCTATGCATGAACTATTGCATAACACACAACGGTCATTATTCAATTTTGCACTCTCATAATAAACCATGCATAAAATAAAGGAGAGGGTTCGAACTTTTGTGCAAGACTGTGCTGGAAGTAGTTGAGAAAGAAGAGTCGTGTTAAGCCGGTATCACACGAGAGCTTTTTCCCTCAACATTTATTCTCAACACTGGTCTGGCAGCTTATGAGGTCAACATTTATAATATTTCTGTCACCTAAATTCATCTACCATCAGTCTAGTTTCCGATACCAGTGCAAAATATTCCAGAAATGTTGCCAGAAATTTTTTGATCATAGAATGTTGACTATAAAAGCTCTCGTGTGATACCGGCTTGTGTCAAATATAAGAAGTATTCCTATATCGGTGTTTACGTCTGTTGTGTTGTTTAAAGTATGAGGGCCAACAATATTTTAAAATCTTTGTGACAATAGTACTGCTCTGATGCACTTACCATGCTACAATTTATATCTTAGGCGTGTCGTAATCGCAAATACTTGATATATATATACAGTATATATATATATATGAAAGAGAGAGAGAGAGAGAGAGAGAGAGAGAGTAGAAAGCGAGGCGGGTCACAGGTAACGAGGAGAGGTCATAGGTCAGACAGGGAGGGAGGGAGGGGTGGAGTAAGTGGAGGACCAAGAGGAGGGAGGGGAGGACTAAGACCAAAGAGGTGTGGGGAGGAGGGGAAACCTAAGTGGAGGACCAAAGGGAAGAAGGAGAGAAGGACCAAGAGGAGGAAGGAGGGAACGAAGAGGGAGGGCAGGACCATCGGGAGGAAGGGAGGGAGGGAAGAACCAAGGAGGAGGAAGGGAGGAAGGGAGGGAACGAAGAGGGAGGGGAAGACCATCGGGAGGAAGGGAGGGAGGGCGGAACCAAGGAGGAGGAAGGGAGGAAGGGAGGGAACGAAGAGGGAGGGGAAGACCATCGGGAGGAAGGGAGGGAGGGAAGAACCAAGGAGAAGGGAGGGAAGGGGAGAAAATTGAGGTAAGGGGGAACCAAGGAGAGTAAGGGAGAGACATGAAGGGAGGACCAAGGAGAGGGAGGGGAGGGGACCATGGAGAGAGGGAGGGAGGGGAGAGAGAAGTGGAGGGGACCAAGGAAAGAGGGAGGGGAGGAGGAAAGAGGGGAGAGACAAGGGGAGTGAGGGAGGGGAGAAAGAAGGTGAGGGAGGGGAGGAGACCAAGGAGGGAGAGTAGAAAGGAAAGGGAGGGAGGGAGGGGATATAGAAGGGGAGTAAGGGGAGGGATGACGACCTTGCAGTAGGGTCGAACTGTCTCCACCTAATATACCAGTTCGGCCCGTTACTCCTTCGACATCCCACAAAAATATATTAAATTGAAGGGAAGACAGACCGTTTTTTGTTTTTCTTTGGTCTATTAATTAATTTGTTCCTTTATTTCTTAGTGTTTTCGCTAGACCTCCATCAAGCTTAGAAAAAAACACCCCCTAGACCCCCTTCAAGATTAATTTGTACATTTTTCGGTAGAAAAATGTCCCCATCAAGCTTAGAAAAACACCCCCTAGACCCCCTTCAAGATTAATTTGTACATTGTTCGGTAGAAAAATGTTCCGGCTAAAGGCCGATTCCTCCTAAAATTACAGGCTCGCTATCGCTCGCCAGGAAAAAATCGACACCTAAATGGCACGAAGGGTCCTAATATTGACAAAGAAATTGGGTGAAAGGTCATAAAATCCCCAAACTAATGGAACCAACGTCTTAAAATCTCAAAACTAGTGGGGCTAAACGTTAGGGAGAAGGGGGTCCAGAAAAAACCCGGTCTGTCTCCCCTTAAAATCTAAGGTCTTGCGTGAGAGGAATTCCGAAATCTTCGGTTGGATCGATTGGTCTGGAAGATGAAAGTCCCAAAAGCTTCACTAGATATGTCAAAATGTTAAAAGCTATATGATGTCTTTGAAGTGAAAATCCCGACATCTTACATTATTTTGATCTTTTGGCTTTCATAAGTTCCAGTACATTTATAAACATTGAAACATTAATCTTGAGGCTTGTGAGAGGAGGTTTCTGATATCTTGCATTGGATTTAGTACTTTTAATGAAAGTCTAATATCTTTAAGGAGAGATATATCCACTTGAGGGATTTTTTTTCTTGACTCCTTTCTCCCTCATGTTTAGCCCCATTGCTTTTCTAATTCTAAGACGTTCGCCCCATTATTTTGGCGATTTTAAGAACTTTCGACCCATTTCTGTCAATTTTAAGACCTTTCGTGCCATTTAGGTGTCGATTTTATCCAGGCGAGCGATAGCGAGCCTGTTATTTAAGAGGAACCGTCTTTCAACCGGGACATTTTTCTACCGAAAAATGTACAAATTTATCTTGAAAGGGGCTCAAGGGGGTGTAATCTTAAGCTTGATGGAGGTCTAGAGACCAAACTAAAAACCTCCCCTTAATATACTGTATATGTATATACAGTATATACTGTATACAGTATCGATATACATAGACTGTATATATATATATATATATATATTTTTTTTTTTTTTTTTTTTTTTTATTTATAAAGTTAAAAGTTAATGCATTGCTAAAAAGAAGATCAAAAAATATTACTTCTGATCAATTGCATTTCAAATTATTTAGTGTTATTCATTATAAATAAATGATAGAATGTCATGCCAGAGAAATATCAAGGGGAGATTTCCACCTGGAGGATTTTTTTCTGGACCCCTTTCTCCCTCATGTTTAGCCCCATTGCTTTTGATATTTTAAGACGTTCGCCCCATTAGTTTGGCGATTTTAAGAACCCTCGCCCCATTTCTGTCAATTTTAAGACCATTCGTGCCATTTAGGTGTCGATTTTTTCCTGGCGAACGATAGCGAGCTTGTAATTTAAGGGGAATCGGCCTTCGGCCGGGAAATTTTTCTACCGAAAAATTTACAAATTTATCTTGAAAGGGGGTCTAGGGGGAGTAATTTTAAGTTTGATGGAAGTCTAGGGAATCAACTAAAAACCTCCCCTTAACTGGTTTGGTATGCGATGACACGTTTATTAATTATATTTTGACTATCATTAGACGGGTTTATTAATATAAATAGATGAATTAACCGGTACAGTACCAGTGACGTGTGTTATATAGTATTTAGACTATATTATGCAGCTTAGGGAGGATGTCTGCTGGTTAAAATGGTTGGTTGAGATAGTTTGAAGCCTTAGTATTGCTAGATGTCCTTCCTAAGTTGAATGAAATCGTCTAATAGTTGCCGCCAGAATATGTTGCAAAGGACGTCCCTGGTACTGAAGGGGTTAATATGCAGTGTATCATAATGTATCCTTATCTTTATCAAGCAATTGTATTTTCAGTTTTTTTTCCAGTTAGACCCGAACGATTGTCTTTGGTTAAGGAAGTCAAAGGGTTAAATACCAAACATATTAACCTCTGACAGTCGCGAGCCATGGCGTAGTCAGTAGAGCGTCGGCTGGTGATCAAAGATTCGGCGGATCAGGTCAGGTGAAGGTATTGAGGGATAAGCCTTTACAACGGCACCTCGTAGCTACTTTCTACTTTTCCTATTATCTGAAGAGTGTAGAGAGGGAAGAAGGGGTGTTGGAGAGAAAGGAAGCTGTTGGAGTGGCTTTGCTATGTGTGTTTAGCCTGCACTGTCAAAACGTTATTGCTATTTTGTCAAACCCGGGCAGCTTGACCTTGCGATTCCTGACAAACGCCTATTGTTCATGGATGGGAATTACTGCGTCTGGCAAACCAAGAAGAGATTAACCTCTTACATTACGAAGTCTTTACTAAGCTGAAGAATATTGTCGGAGGATAGTGGCAATATAATTATAGCATCATCATCTAGCTAAGGGAGCCCATCTCGCTTTTGTTCTCTTTCTCTCCCTCTCTCTTTGGTTTGTATTCATTCGGCCCCATTCAGCCTACTGTTTTAAGACGTTTACCACCATCCAGGTGTCAATATTTTCCTGGCGAGCGGTAGCGAGCCAGCATATATATATTTTTGCTTTGACAACAAGCTAAATTTGTACATTTTTGATAGACAAATGTCTCCGGCGAAGCCGGATTTCTCCATACAATGCTGGCTCGCTATCGCTCGACAGGAGGAAATCGACACCTGGATGGGGATGTTCGTCTTAAAACAGTTGGCTGAATGGGGCCGAATGGATACAAGCCAGAGAAAGAGAGAAAAGGAGAGAAAGATAAAAACAAAGCCGGTGACCCCCCCTTAATATCATAATAATAATCTTAGCTCTGTTATTCCTGTCTTGATAGCGTTATGGTTAGTGCGCGGAATTTCGGTGTGAGTATCCTAGGTTCGAATCCTTGGAGTACCATAATTATGTATTCATTAGTTTCACTGATTTAATTAATTAGGTTTATTGGTAAATCAATTGGTGGGTTGGTGATAACGTGAATCAAGTTCTTCCAAAGGAGGTAAGGGGGGATGGGTCATTAAGGAGGTAAGGGGGGATGGGTCATTAAGGAGGTAAGGGGGGAGGGCTCATTAAGGGGGAAGGGGGGATGGGTCATTAAGGAGGTAAGGGGGGATGGGTCATTAAGGGGGTAAGGGGGGATGGGTCATTAAGGAGGTAAGGGGGAATGGGTCATTAAGGGGTAAGGTGGATGGGTCATTAAGGAGGTAAGGGGGGATGGTTCAATAAGGAGGTAAGGGGGGATGGGTCATTAAGGAGGTAAGGGGGGATGGGTCATTAAGGAGGTAAGGGGGGATGGGTCATTAAGGAGGTAAGGGGGGATGGGTCATTAAGGAGGTAAGGGGGGATGGGTCATTAAGGAGGTAAGGGGGGATGGGTCATTAAGGGGTAAGGGGGGATGGGTCATTAAGGAGGTAGAAGGGATGGGATGGGTCATTAAGGGGGGATGGTTCATTAAGGAGGTAAGGGGGGATGGGTCATTAAGGGGTAAGGGGGGATGGGTCATTAAGGAGGTAAGGGGGATGGGTCATTAAGGAGGTAAGGGGGGATGGGCAATTAAGGAGGTAAGGGGGGATGGGTCATTAAGGAGGTAAGGGGGGATGGGTCATTAAGGAGGTAAGGGGGATGGGTCATTAAGGAGGTAAGGGGGGATGGGTCATTAAGGAGGTAAGGGGGGATGGGTCATTAAGGAGGTAAGGTGGGATGGGTCATTAAGGAGGTAAGGGGGGATGGGTCATTAAGGAGGTAAGGGGGGATGGGTCATTAAGGAGGTAAGGGGGATGGGTCATTAAGGGGGTTGGGTCATTAGGGGGTAAGGGGGGATGGGTCATTAAGGAGGTAGTAAGGGAGGATGGGTTCATTAAGGAGGTAAGGGGGGATGGGTCATTAAGGAGGTAAGGGGGGGATGGGTCATTAAGGGGGTAAGGGGGGATGGGTCATTAAGGAGGTAAGGGGGGGATGGGTCATTAAGGGGGGATGGGTCATTAAGGGGGTAAGGGGGGATGGGTCATTAAGGGGGTAAGGGGGGATGGGTCATTAAGGAGGTAAGGGGGGATGGGTCATTAAGGAGGTAAGGGGGGATGGGTCATTAAGGGGGGTAAGGGGGGATGGGTCATTAAGGGGGTAAGGGGGGGATGGGTCATTAAGGAGGTAAGGGGGCGATGGATGGGTCATTAAGGGGGGATGGGTAATTAAGGGGGTAAGGGGGGATGGGTCATTAAGGGGAGGTTTCTAGTTTGTTTCCTACTCCTCCAGCAATCTAAAAATGTCACCCCCTTGACCCTCTTTCAAGATAAATTTGTACATTTTTCGGCAGAAAAATGTCCCGGCCGAAGGCCGATTACTCTTAAATTACAGGCTCGCTATCGCTCGCCAGGATAAAATCGACACCTAAATGGCACGAAAGATTGACAAAATGGGGCGTAAATTCTTAAAATCGCCAAACTAATGGGGTGAACGTCTTCAAATCTTAAAAGCAACGGGGCTAGACATGAGGGATAAAGGGGTCAAGAAAAATGTCCCTCAAGTGGATATCTCCCCTTAAATGGTATCATATTGCCAGCATATTAATTAATGGTATCTTGATAAATAAGTGGTAACTAAGGCAAAGAGAGAGAGAGAGAGAGAGAGAGAGAGAGAGAGAGAGAGAGAGTGTGTGTGTGTGTGTGTGTTCAGCAAAACTTGGTGACATTGGGAAAATCTTAAGGTAACAATATAAGACACTGACCACACAGACCTTACGATCCCAGCGAGGTGGTCAGGACTTAATTCTAGTAGAGATATCTAACCCGAGAGTAAGGTACAGTGGAAGGAATGGATAGCAAAGAAAGAGAGAGAGAGTGGGGGGGGGGGGGGTGACGACAGCGATAGGACATGCAGAAATCTATACACCCCAACGAAAAATACGAATATAAAAGCGTATATACCATATTTTTCGTGTCCTCTTCCTCCCCCTCCTACGCGTTCCCTTCTCCTCTTCCTATCTCTCCCCTTCCTTCTCTTAAGCCTGAGTCATACGAGCCGTTTTTCGAGCAATTTTTACGGGCAATATTGGTCAGAAGGCTTAAGGGGAGGTTTCTAGTTTGTTTCCTACTCCTCCAGCAATCTTAACATTTCACCCCCTTGACCCCCTATCAAGATAAATTTGTACATTTTTCGGTAGAAAAATGTCCAGGCCGAAGGCCGGTTCCTCTTAAATTACAGGCTCGCTATCGCTCGCCAGGAAAAGATTGACCCCGAAATGACACGAAAGATCTTAAAATTGACAGAAATGGGGCGAAAGTTCCTAAAATCGCCAAACTAACGGGGCGAACGTCTTAAAATCTCAAAAGCAATGGGGCTAAACCTGAATGAGAAAGGAGTTCAGTAAAAAATCCCTCAAGTGGAAATCTCCCCTTAAAAACATACACTTTCTCAAAATTCAGCCGCCTAGCATAATCTACCTTCAGTCTAGTTACCGATACCAGTGCAAACAAAGTCCCGAAATAATATAATAGCGAGGACAAAGTTGCTCATGCAAAATTGACGGAAAAATCGCTCGTGTGACAGCGGGGTTTTACTCTCCTTGTTCCTTCTCTTTCTTCTCCACCCTTATGCTTCCTTTTATTCTCCACTATTTCTCCATCTCATTCCTTTATCTCTCATTCTCTTCTCTGGCTTCCTTCGTATCCGTTTTATCCTATTGTCTCTCATGTTTCCCTGCTTCCTCCTGGTTTTG
>CM064527.1:6108736-6121236 GCA_032716605.1 Paralithodes platypus
GTCCCGTAGGCTCTCTCTTGGAATGGTAGCCCTGGTCCCGTAGGCTCTCTCTTGGTAGTTAGTTAAAATAGGACTGCAGATGCTATCAACCCTATTGGATTATTAAGCCAGCACACTGTAAGTCAAGAATAACGTCAGGATTGGAGCCCCTTTTAGAGAACTCCAGTCCCTTCTCTTGGTAGTGACTTGCAGCTGTTCTTGTACTACACTACAACCAGTCGCAGTAAAGTGATGTTAGTAGATGTCCCAGTCACTGGCGTAGGATGTCAACCAGTCGCAGAACAAAGTGATGTTAGTAGATGTCCCAGTCACTGGCGTAGGATGTCAACCAGTCGCAGAACAAAGTGATGTTAGTAGATGTCCCAGTCACTGGCGTAGGATGTCAACCAGTCTCAGAACAAAGTGATGTTAGTAGATGTCCCAGTCACTGGCGTAGGATGTCAACCAGTCGCAGAACAAAGTGATGTTAGTAGATGTCCCAGTCACTGGCGTAGGATGTCAACCAGTCGCAGAACAAAGTGATGTAGGTAGAGGTCCCAGTCACTGGCGTTAGGATGTCAACCAGTCTCAGAACAAAAGTGATGTTAGTAGATGTCCCAGTCACTGCGTAGGATGTCAACCAGTCGCAGAACAAAGTGATGTTAGTAGATGTCCCAGTCACTGGCGTAGGATGTCAACCAGTCGCAGAACAAAGTGATGTTAGTAGATGTCCCAGTCACTGGCGTAGGATGTCAACCAGTCTCAGAACAAAGTGATGTTAGTAGATGTCCCAGTCACTGGCGTAGGATGTCAACCAGTCGCAGACAAAGATGTCTCTATCCCCTTCTGTACCGGCAACGTCTTTTTTAGTATATTGCACCTACATTTTTTAGTATATTGCACCTACATTTTTAGTATATTGCACCTACATTTTTTAGTATATTGCACCTACATTTAGTATATTGCACCTACATTTAGTATATTGCACCTACATTTAGTATATTGCACCTACATTTAGTATATTGCACCTACATTTAGTATATTGCACCTACATTTAGTATATTGCACCTACATTAGTATATTGCACCTACATTAGTATATTGCACCTACATTAGTATATTGCACCTACATTAGTATATTGCACCTACATTAGTATATTGCACCTACATTTAGACGATTGTGTGAAGCTTAGGAAGGATATATGGTAGTGAAAAGGATGAATCGAGATGGTCTGCAACTTTTTCATTGCTAGATATCCTTCCTAAGCTGAATAAAATCATCTAATAATTGCCAAAATATAACGAGAAGGACGTCAACGGTACTGAAGGGGTTATTCAGCCAGTTGCAGAAAAAGTGGGTTTGAAATCAAGTCTCAAACAAATGGATGAGGGCACCAGTCACAAACTGTTCATACTAGGTTAGGCAGAAATGGATGAGGGCACCAGTCACAAACTGTTCATACTCTAGGTTAGGCAGAAATGGATGAGGGCACCAGTCACAAACTGTTCATACTAGGTTAGGCAGAAATGGATGAGGGCACCAGTCACAAACTGTTCATACTCTAGGTTAGACAGAAATGGATGAGGGCACAGTCACAAAATGTTCATACTAGGTTAGGCAGAAATGGATGAGGGCACCAGTCACAAACTGTTCATACTCTAGGTTAGGCAGAAATGGATGAGGGCACCAGTCACAAACTGTTCATACTAGGTTAGGCAGAAATGGATGAGGGCACCAGTCACAAACTGTTCATACTCTAGGTTAGGCAGAAATGGATGAGGGCACCAGTCACAAACTGTTCATACTAGGTTAGGCAGAAATCGTAACCTCTAACCTCTGTAACTCAAAAAGGGCCAGAACAAATGATCTGTCCATTTCCACACTTATTCCTTTGAGTTACAGAGGTTATAGAGACTAAGATTTCTGGCCAAGCTAGAATGAACGGACTAGAGGCCGGTTGTAGATCAATCCTCCAAAATGGGTGATGGAATTGTCGATGTTGCGGGTTGGCAGCAGCGAGGTAGTGGTAAGTTCTTTTTGTTAAGGGAATAGGGGCTGTTTTTTTGTTGGTCTATTTTTTAATTCATTCGTGTATTATTTAGTTTCCTCGCTAGACCTCCATGAAACTTAAAAACACCCCCTAGACCCCCCTTTAAGATAAATTTATACATTTTTCGGTAGCAAAATATTTCGGCCGGTTCATCTTAAAATTACAGGCTCGCTATCGCTCGCCAGGAAATATCTACACTTAAATGGCACGAAAGGTCTTAAAATTGACAACGAAATGGGGCGAAAGGTGTTATAGTCGCCAAACTTATGGGCCGAACGTCTTAAAATCTCAAAACTAATGGGGCTTGGCCAGTTTTAGATGAATCCTCCAAATAGGTGATGAAATTATCGATGTTCCGAGTTGGCAGCAGCGAGGTAGTGGTATCGTTCCTCTGTTATGTAGATATGCGTGAAGTCAGAATAGTGAAGGCATACGTTAAGGGGAGATGGGTCCTTTTTCTGGAACCCCCCCCTTCTCCCTCATGTTTATCCCCATTAGTTTTCAGATTGTAAGATGTTTGCTCCATTAGCTTGCCGATTTTAAGACCTTTCGCCCCATTTCTTTGTCAATATTAAGACGTTTTGTTCTATTTAGGTGTCGATTTTTTCCCTGGCGAACTATAGTGAGCCTGAAATTTTTAAAGAATGTTTTTTCTACCGAAAAATTTACAAATTATTCAAGAAGGGGGATCTAATGGATGTTTTTTTTATAGTTTGATGGAGGTCTAGGGAGGAAACTAAACAAATAATGAATAAATGACAAATATCGACCAAAAAGTGACCCCCCCCCCCCCCCAAGGGAGATAGGGCAGGCCAATCTAGCATGGAACATAGTGAACGAGGATTCTACTCAAAGAAATTAAAGGAACAATAGAGTAAACATGTAAATAAAAATATATTTAAATGACCAATCAACGAAAACAAAAATATATATAATATCCCAGGCAAAGTTAAAAAAAAAATAAAAAAACCCGAGAACAAAAAATAAATACAGGAAACCTTTATTTTGTAATTGGTTGCATAAAAAAAAAAAAAAGTTTCACTCGAGCGTGGGGAGGGTGGGGCCTGCCAAAACAGAAACATGAAGTGCCGTTGTTGTCTGAATTCCACACAGTTCGTCAACATTCAGAATTATGGATTTTTTTGTTTTCCCTTTCTTGATTTTTTGTTTCTTGGTTTCATTGATTCGTGTGCTCAGTTTTCCATATATATATATATATATATATATATATATATATATATATATATATATATATATATATATATATTCGCCTAGTGGGTTTCCCTTCTCCCTAACATAAATAGGATAGAAGGCTGAGTGTCTTTTAGACTGCCGTGGTGTAATTGATTAAAGCGTCGGCTATCATCCTGATGGTCGATGGTTCGATCCCCACTGAGAGTACTAGAAACATATATATATTCACACACACTGTATATGTAATATAAGAATGATCTGTGGTAGTAAAGAGGGTTAAGTGACATATTTTGAAGCTTGTTAATTAATTGCTGGAGATACTTTTTAAAGTTAATAAAATCGTCTAATAGTAGCCAGAATTAAGCTAAAAGGACGCCCCAGGTACAGTGTGTGGAGTAACACCTAGAGCAAGTAATAATGTATCATCTTAATTCAACCTCAAAGCCTGACCAAGAATTCAACCTCAAAGCCCGACCAAGAATTCAACCTCAAAGCCTGACCAAGAATTCAACCTCAAAGCCTGACCAAGAATTCAACCTCAAAGCCTGACCAAGAATTCAACCTCAAAGCCTGACCAAGAATTCAACCTCAAAGCCTGACCAAGAATTCAGCCTCAAAGCCTGACCAAGAATTCAACCTCAAAGCCTGACCAAGAATTCAACCTCAAAGCCCGACTAGGAATTCAACCTCAAAGCCCGACTAGGAATTCAACCTCAAAGCCCGACCAGGAATTCAACCTCAAAGCCCGACTAGGAATTCAACCTCAAAGCCCGACTAGGAATTCAACCTCAAAGCCCGACCAGGAATTCAACCTCAAAGCCTGACCAAGAATTCAACCTCAAAGCCTGACCAAGAATTCAACCTCAAAGCCTGACCAGGAATTCAAGCCCGACCAGGAATTCAACCTCAAAGCCTGACTAGGAATTCAACCTCAAAGCCTGACCAGGAATTCAACCTCAAAGCCCGACCAAGAATTATCCGCCCGATTTTAGCTTAACGGGGGTGATCTGCTTTTTTTTCTCTTTCTATGATTGCGTCAATTCGGCCGCATTCGGCCTACTGTTTTAAGACATTTATCCCCATCCAAGTGTCGATTTTTTCCTGGCGAGCGATAATGAGCCAGCATTTTTTTTTTTAAGAAATCCGGCTTTGCCGGAGAAATTTTTCTATCGAAAAGTGTACAAATTTAGCCAGGTTTGTCTAACACATTGTCCAAAATATGGTGGCTCGCTATCGCTCGACAGGTATAAATCGACACCTGGATGGGGATAAACGTCTTAGCACAGTAGGCTGAATGGGGCCGAATGGATACAACCCAGAGACAGAAAAAAAACATATAGAAAGACATATTTTTCATCCAGCTTCAATCCCCGACCAAAGAATCTTCCTGTAACCCCGACCAACGCCCTCGATCGACCGACCGACCTCTGGAACCGACGCCCTTGCTGCTCCTGCTCCTCCCTAGGCCGCGAGAGACACATACCGACCTTAACCCTTTGAGTACAGTTGGCCAAATGAGTGATGTCGCGGCACCAAGTATATTTCCATCAAGATTTGGTATCAGCACTATCCAATTCTAAGCATTAATTTATCGTTTCGAGTGAGATATACAAACATGTTCCTATCTATACATACCCTAGTCAACATCCGACAGACATTAATACAGCGCACAGAGAGCAAACCGTAATGACAGCGGCGACACGACTTATTTGGCCAACTGTACCAGCGACGTGTGTTATATTTTATTCTAGCAATGTTTAGACGATATTATGCAGCTTAGGAAAGATCTGAGGTAGTAAAGAGGGTTAAGTGAGATAGATTGAAGCCTGTTAATTGACCACTTGCGAGTCTCAGGCTATAAGGAAGTTGGAGCCGTGAACATCGATATTAAAGAGAAATGCAAAAATAATATGGGTTTCTGATGGATAAAAAGTATGATTAATTTGATTGTATGTATGTATTATATAGTACAAAGGAAGGAGTACAAAGGAGTACAAATATATATATGTATTATGACCGTATTTTAGCTGATAATTCTGCTAAATATTGATGGCCACAGCTCCAACTTCCTGATAGACAAAAACTCGTAAGTGGGCAATTATTTATTTACTGACTAAAATCGTCTCATAGTTGCCAGAATATGATGAAATGGCGACCCTAATACTGAATGGGTTAACCCCATTCCACACAATCACTTACGCCAACAACATACTCTAGACTCTTTGAGAGCCCTGTGGGAAAGCCCGATCGTGGCCATGGCCTTCCTTAGGGACTCTGGGCTGTTCGGCCAGGCAGCCTAGGGAACGACAACAACAACAACAACCCCACCACCAGTTCTCATTGTCGTAGTAATGCTTTCACTGTAGTCTATCTGTTTTCCAGCTGAGTTACGGTAAATTGCCATGTTACTATCTTGGTTACTCAGTTATAAGGTAGATTTTGTAGCGAAATATGTCGTTAATTATGGACACCTGGCATTAAAACGACACACAGCCACAGCAGTTTCATATTTTTCCGTTAAGGGGAGATCTCTACTTGAGGAATTATTTTCTGGACCCCTTTCTCCCTCATGTTTAGCCCCATTGCTTTTGAGATTTTAAGATGTTCGCCCCATTAGTTTGGCGATTGTAAGAACTTTTGCCCCATTTTAAGACCTTTCGTCCCATTTAGGTGTCATTTTTTTCCTGGCGAGCGATAGCGAGCCTGTAATTTAAGAGGAACCGGCCTTTGGCCGGGACATTTTTTTACCGAAAAATGTACAAATTTATCTAGAAAGGGAGCCTAGGGAGTGTAATTTTAAGTTTGATGGAGGACTAGGGAACAAACTAAATACCTCCCCTTAAGTATCGATAAATCAGCTGCTAAGGGATTCAATTTACCATCAGCTGGAACAAAATAGACTATAATGTGAGTTGCTTCGAGTTTTTGTTTCCTTCCTTTCTTTTTGGCTCTGAGCATAGGATAACCTTAACCCAATTGTGATATTAATTGTCTCTATGTTTGCTGTTATTAACCCTTGCACGCACATATGACGCAGAGGTTGCCATATTAGCAATAAGAAATAGAGTTCTCTCACTCTTATAATTACCTCTTCAAAATTAGTTTTCTGCCCACAGCTAACTCAAAGACAACTGCAGAGGTTGAAGTAACTAAACTAAAGGTTTCTAAATACCCCTGATGGTAACAAAGGCTTTAAAGTATCCCCAATAAGCTCAAAACCGCGTCATATGTCGGAGAGGGTTAATTGTATGTCGTTAGGATCGTTTTTGTGATGCTGTTGATGAAACTGTTAAGATTGTCATAATGATTAGAGGAAAGATAGTGAGTGTTATAATCGTGATGGTATTTGTACTGAGGATGGTGTTTTTTTCTTTTCTGTCCGACTTCATCTTATAACCCCGACCAATGCCCCCGACCGACCTCTGCAGCCGACGCCCTTGCTGCGCCTCCCTAGGCCACGAGAGGAGAACCACATACCGACCTTAACCCCACCTTCACCTCGCCTGCCGATATTATTGTTTTTACTATTGGCAGTTGCTTCGGTGGTGTTCTTGGGGATAATGTGTGTTTATTGTTGGTGGGATGGTCATAATTATATTAATGACAATTATTAACACGACAATTTTAGCCCAATGCTAAACTTTTCTTAAGCTATTATTGATTATATTTGTTATCTGGTTGAAGAGTTTATTGAGCATCTGTCTATCTATTGCCTGACGCCGTGATCCCCGAAGGGCTGGCCACGAACGAAACACCCCCTTGGACCTCTGTCCTACGCCCTTCCTCCCAACCAGCACCGCCTTCATTCATATACTTCTTCACTCCATCCTTCCACCTCTCTCTCGGTTTACCTCTCCCTCTCTGCCCTGCCACCTAACTCTTGTATTGCATAATAATTGAATAATATCCTGTTCGCTCCTTTGTCATTGTTCTGTTGGGTGGGTGAAATTTCTGATGGGCGAACCCTCTGTTGGGCGAAACTTCCGAAAATGTAGGGGGCGAGCTTTCCGGTTCCCCTCTCGTACACACACCCTCTTAGTCATTCTCTCGCTTCCCATACTTTCCATATGGCCGAACCATCTCAAGTTGTTCCTTTTCACACTTTCCAGAACATCTACCTCTACACTACACCTCCCTCTTACTTCCTCATTCGTCTGTCTATCCCTCCATGTAACTCCGCATGCACTTCTCAAGTAACTCATTTCCACCCCTCTCAATCTTGGTCTGAGTCTCTCCACCAACGTCCATGCTTTGCTTCCGTAAGTCAATGTCGGAATTACCACACTTTCATGCAAGGACTTTTTCACTTCCATGCTGACCACCCTATTTCTTGTTTTCTGCTTTCAGCGTTCCTACAACCCTGTTCCCCTGTTGCACCCTCTCCCACACTTCTTCATCCATACTCCAATCTTTACTCAACACACTGCCCAGATACTTAAATGAGCTGACAATCTCCATAGCCTGACCGTTCAACCTCACCTAACACTCTGTGGCTTCACCCCTTTCGAAGACCATAACCTTGCTCTTCCCCGCATTTACCTTCAGATTCCGTTTTTTTTTTTGCACACTGTTCCAAATATATTTATCAGACCCTGCAACTCCCATTCATTATCGCTCATCAGAACTGTATCATACGCAAACAGCAGTACAGGCAACTTCCACTCATTTCCCTCCCTTATCAGCGGTACACCAACATCCACTGCTCTTCCTTGTATTTCTGTCATGACTCAAAATATCCATATACACATTAAACAACTACAGGGACATCACACACCTCTGTTTCAACCCCACATTCATATAAAAGAACTCGTTCTACTCACTCTCCACACGTACTACCGCCTTTGCACCCTCATACATGCTCTTCACTGCTTTCAGCAACTTGCCATCTACTCTGTATATTCTAAGTACTTTCCACATACCTTCTCTATCCACTCTGTCATAGACCTTCTCCAAGTCCATAAAGGCAATATACAGCTGTTGTTGCTTCTCCAAAACACATTTCAGGGTAAATGCGTTGCGGAGAAATATCTGGAGAATCAACAAAAGCTGTAAGTTGCCTTTATGGACTTGAAGAAGGCCTATGAGCATATTGTCAGTGTATTTATTAATGTGGTAATATTGATAAACGGTGATGCTTACAAAGGATTACAAGGGAAAGCAAGCAACAACAGTCTCGTTGAACGTAAAATTTATCTCTTATCGTTTTAATGGGTGGTCTCAATTATGCTAGTGGGTGGTGTCAGTTGGTGTCAGTTCTGTTAGTGGGTGGTGTCAGTTCTGTTAGCGTGTGGTGTCAGTTCTGTTAGTGTGTGGTGTCAGTTGGTGTCAGTTCTGTTAGTGTGTGGTGTCGGTTCTGTTAGTGGGTGGTGTCAATTGGTGTCAGTTCTGTTAGTGGATGGTGTCAGTTCTGTTAGTATGTGGTGTCAGTTCTGTTAGTGGATGGTGTCAGTTGACGTCAGTTCTGTTAGTGTGTGGTGTCAGTTCTGTTAGTGTGTGGTGTCAGTTCTGTTAATGGATGGTGTCAGTTGATGTCAGTTATGTTATTGTGTGGTGTCAGTTGGTGTCAATTCTGTGAGTGGTTGGTGTCAGTTGGTGTCAGTTCTGTTAGTGTGTGCTGTCAGTTGGTGTCAGTTCTGTTAGTGGATGGTGTCAGTTGGTGTCAGTTGGTGTCATTTCTGTTAGTGTGTGGTGTCAGTTGGTGTCATTTCTGTTAGTGGGTGGTGTCAGTTCTGTTAGTGGGTGGTGTCAGTTCTGTTAGTGGGTGATGTCAGTTCTGTTAGTGTGTGGTGTCAGTTCTGTTAGTGTGTGGTATCAGTTGGTGTCAGTTCTGTTAGTGGGTGATGTCAGTTCTGTTAGTGGGTGGTGTCAGTTCTGTTAGTGGGTGGTGTCAGTTCTGTCAGTGGGTGGTGTCAGTTCTGTCATGGGTGGTGGCAGTTCTGTCAGTGGGTGGTGGCAGTTCTGTCAGTGGGTGGTGTCAGTTCTGTTAGTATGTAGTGTCAGATGTGGTCAGTTCTGTTAGTGGGTAGTGTCAGATGTGGTCTGTTCTGGTTGTGGGTGGTGTCAGTTCTGTTAGTATGTAGTGTCAGATGTGGTCAGTTCTGTCAGTGGGTAGTGTCAGGTGGTGTCAGTTCTGTTAGTGGGTAGTGTCAGATGTGGTCAGTTCTGTTAGTGGGTGGTGTCAGATGTGGGCAGTTCTGTTAGTGGGTGGTGTCAGATGTGGGCAGTTCTGTTAGTGGGTAGTGTCAGATGTGGTCAGTTCTGTTAGTGGGTGGTGTCAGATATGGGCAGTTCTGTTAGTGGGTAGTGTCAGATGTGGTCAGTTCTGTTAGTGGGTGGTGTCAGATGTGGCCAGTTTTGTTAGTGGGTGGTGTCAGATATGGGCAGTTCTGTTAGTGGGTAGTGTCAGATGTGGGTAGTTTCAGATGTGGGCAGTTCTGTTAGTGGGTAGTTTCAGTAATAGGCAGTTCGCTTGTAAGCGTAGGTTGGTATGAACAGTTAACTTTACTGGTGTTTGTTAGAGATGGGCAGTTAGCTTTTTGGATGGTTTCAAGAGTGGGCAGTTTGCTTGTGGACAGTGCCACGTGTGGTCAGTGCCACATTAGGGAGGTACTAGTGATGGGTGGTGGCACTGGTGGGCGGTGCCAAGTGTGGGCGGTGCCAGGGTGGGCGGTGCTAGGGGTGCGCGGGGCGGGGCGGGGCGGGGCAGGGTAGCAGAAGGAAGGCAGTGGATGAGCTTGAGCGGGGTCCCGGCGTCAGTGTGTCGCGAGCAGCATGAGCGGTTGCACGTCACCTCGCGCCCCTGCCGTCCCTCACAGCTGCCGACTCTGCTCACCTCTGCCATGAAGGCGCCCTGCTGTCTCCTGGGTGCGGGTGCCCTACCGCGCCCCCCAGAGGCCCGGCAAGGGTCAGGTCGAGCTGACCGGTGTCCGGGCGTGCCCCGCGGCTCATGTATTTACCTGTGGTGCGTGATGTGGTGGGTGATAGTAGTGGTGACGGCAGCCGCAGCCGGGGCAGACCCCGACTGTGCCGTCAGGACAGACGCCGAGGACGTGGCGTCAAAGGCATATGTGTCGCCTCAAGTGGTGGAGGGCGTGGTGCAGCAAGTGAACCGTTCACTGCCCGGCACCCCCTACACCGCCACCATACTCGTTACTAAAAAGTTACGACCGTATAGTGGACCGGGTAGAGTCAAGAAACGTGACATTGTGAACCTTACCTTCCTCCCGTCCCCAACCAGTGACCCCAGTGGTGGTAGTGGCCACAGTGACCTCTGTCTGGTCACGGCTGACCTCCGGTATCGCCGCAAGTACCTCTTCTTCCTGAGCGGCGGTGGTAACTCCCGGGGGGCGGCGCCCCAGTCAGTCGCCCCGCCAGACCCCGCCAGCAAGAAGCTGAGACGCCTCGTGCGCAAGACAGTCTGCAAAAAGTGTGGTGAGTACAATGTTGGTTTGTATGTGTGTGACGGTACATGTGCTGCCCTGCGGCGTCTTTGTGTGTGTGTGTGTGTGTATGTATGTTACCTGGTGTCGTGGTGGAGGGTGACCACAGTAGACATGTTAACTATGGGGTGTTAGTGAAGGCCGAGGGGGAGGGAGGAGGGGAGGCTTGGCAGGCAGCGGTCGGTCGGTCGTTGGGGCTTGGCACCCTAAGGTGGCCTCGGACCAGTGCCACCATCACAACCAACCCAGGCATCATCACCAATATTACCTCACCACCACGCTAGAGTACTAATTATCTCACAACCCATACATCTCACCAGAGTACTAATTATCTCACAACCCATACATCTCACCAGAGTACCCATTATCTCACAACCAATACATCTCACCAGAGTACTCATTATCTCACAACCAATACATCTCACCAGAGTACTCATTATCTCACAACCAATACATCTCACCAGAGTACTCATTATCTCAACCCATACATCTCACCAGAGTACTCATTATCTCAACCCATACATCTCACCAGAGTACTCATTATCTCACAACCAATACATCTCACCAGAGTACTCATTATCTCACAACCCATACATCTCACCAGAGTACTCATTATCTCGCAACCAATACATCTCACCAGAGTACTCATTATCTCGCAACCAATACATCTCACCAGAGTACTCATTATCTCACAACCAATACATCTCACCAGAGTACTCATTATCTCACAACCAATACATCTCACCAGAGTACTCATTATCTCACAGCCAATACATCTCACCAGAGTACTCATTATCTCACAACCAATACATCTCACCAGAGTACTCATTATCTCACAGCCAATACATCTCACCAGAGTACTCATTATCTCGCAACCAATACATCTCACCAGAGTACTCATTATCTCGCAACCAATACATCTCACCAGAGTACTCATTATCTCACAACCAATACATCTCACCAGAGTACTCTTTATCTCACAACCAATACATCTCACCAACACCAACTTTAAGGGGACATGGGCCGGTTTTCGGGTCCACTTTCTCCCTCATGTTTAGCCACATTAGTTTTCAGATGTTAAGTTGTTTGCCACATTAGTTAGTCGATGTTAAGACCTTTGGCCCCATTTCTTCGTCCATATTTAGACCTTTCGTGCAAATTAGGTGTCGATTTTTTCCCTGGCGAACGATAGTGAGCCTGTAATGTTGGAAGAAAAATGTACACATTAATCTAGAAAGGAAATCTAATGAATGTTTTTTTTTTTTTTTAATTTGATGGAGGTCTAGGGAGGACACTAGAAAAATAATGAATACATGCACAAATCGCCCAAACAATGAACCATCTCCCCTTAAGGGGAGGTATTTAGTTTGTTCCCTAGACCTCCATCAAGCTTAAAATTACACCCCCTTGAGTCCCTTTCAAGATAAATGTTTACATTTTTCGGTAGAAAAATGTCCCGGCCGAAGGCCGGTTCCTCTTAAATTACAGGCTCGCTATCGCTCGTCAGGATAAAATCGACACCTGAATTGCACGAAAGGTCTTAATATGGGGTGAAAGTTCTTAAAATCGCTAAACTAATGGGGCAAACGTTTTATAATATCAAAAGCAATGGGGCTAAACATGAGGGAGGAAACTAAAAACATATATGAATAGGCCTAACTGAATTAATAGACCAAACAAACAGCCACTGTCCCCTTAATCTGACCAACCACGGCATCACCACACCACCGTTCGACCTCACCAGCTCGTTAGCAATATCCGCACTTCACCTTTCACCTTGCCATGGTCCCATTTGTCTGTTGGTGGTGTAATGGTTTAGATGCTCATGTTCTGGGTAT
>CM064527.1:6126236-6164289 GCA_032716605.1 Paralithodes platypus
TGAAAGGGGATCTAGGGGGAGTCTTTTTAAGTCTGATGGAGATCTAGCGAGGAAACTATAAAATAAGTTAATATTTAATAAATACACACAAATAAAAATAACAAAAACGGTACCTCCTTAAGGGGGGTGACCTGTTTTTGTTCTGTCCTTTTCTATCTTTCTCTGGCTTGTATCCATTTGGCCCCATTCAGCCTACTGTTTTAAGACGTTTATCCCCATCCAGGTGTCAATTTCTTCCTGGCGAGCGATAGCGACCCAGCATTATATGAAGAAATCCGGCTTCGCCGGAGAAATTTTTCTATCGAAAAATGTACAAATTTAGCCTGCTGTCAAACAAAACTAAAAAATATGCTGGCTCGCTACCGCTCACCAGTAAAAAATTGAGACCTGGATGGGGATAAACGTCTTAAAACAGTAGGCTGAATGGGGCCAAATGGATACAAGCCAGAGAAAGATAGAAAAGGACAGAACAAAAACAGATCACCCCACCCCCCCCCCACTTAATCCTACGGTGCGTATATTATCATCATTAGGTCCCTCCGAAGCTGACAAAACGATAAAGGAGCTAGAGTGTTTCGTTTTTCTGGTCCCCCTTCTCCCTCGTGTTTTGCCCCATTGTTTTGAGATTTTAAGACGTTCGGCCCATTCGTTTGGCGATTTTAGCACCTTTCGCCCCATTTCGTTGTCATGTTTTAGACCTTTCGTGCCATTTAGGTATTTTTCGAGCGATGGCGAGCCTGAAATTTTAAGAGGAACCGGCCTTCAGCTGGGATATTTTCCTACCGACAAATGTACAAATTTATCTTGAAAGGGGGTTTTTTAAGCTCGAAGCACTTCTAGAGAGGAATCCTTGGAAAAAAAATAAAAATAAAAAAATCCAAGCCCTTAGCAAATAAAATCCAAGCACTTAGCAAATATAATCCAAGCACTTAGCAAATATAATCCAAGCACTTAGCAAATATAATCCAAGCACTTAGCAAATGTAATCCAAGCCCTTAGCAAATATAATCCAAGCACTTAGCAAATGTAATCCAAGCACTTAGCAAATATAATCCAAGCACTTAGTAAATATAATCCAATCCCTTAGCAAATATAATCCAAGCACTTAGCAAATATAATCCAAGCACTTAGCAAATATAATCCAAGCACTTAGCAATATAATCCAAGCACTTAGCAAATATAATCCAAGCACTTAGCAAATATAATCCAAGCACTTAGCAAATATAATCCAAGCACTTAGCAAATATAATCCAAGCCCTTAGCAAATGTAATCCAAGCCCTTAGCAAATATAATCCAAGCCCTTAGCAAATATAATCAAAGCCCTTAGCAAATATAATCCAAGCCCTTAGCAAATATAATCCAAGCACTTAGCAAATATAATCCAAGCACTTAGCAAATATAATCCAAGCACTTAGCAAATATAATCCAAGCACTTAGCAAATATAATCCAAGCACTTAGCAAATATAATCCAAGCACTTAGCAAATATAATCCAAGCACTTAGCAAATATAATCCAAGCACTTAGCAAATATAATCCAAGCACTTAACAAATATAATCCAAGCACTTAGCAAATATAATCCAATCCAGCCAATAAATAAGCCCTTCTCCCCCTAATACGGCAGTGGGGGGTAACATGAGATACCGGTACACCTATTTTAATAACAGATACCGGTACACCTATTTTAATAACAGATACCGGTACACCTATTTTAATAACAGATACCGATACACCTATTTTAATAACAGATACCGGTACACCTATTTTAATAACAGATACCGGTACACCTATTTTAATAACAGATACCGGTACACCTATTTTAATAACAGATACCGGTACACCTATTTTAATAACAGATACCGGTACACCTATTTTAATAACAGATACCGGTACACCTATTTTAATAACAGATACCGGTACACCTATTTTAATTATATATCTTCAGTGGCCGGATTCTTCAGACTTGTTTAATTGAGCTTATTAACCTATTAATACTCATGATATAATCATAAATATTGATGATAGGTTGACAAATGTCGACAGGTGTTCCGCCTGTTTACTGTAGGGTCACCGTGGCTGCCCCCCCCCCCCCTCCCTCCCCCCTCTCTCTCTCTCTCTCTCTCTCTCTCTCTCTCTCTCTCTCTCTCTCTCTCTCTCTCTCTCTCTCTCTCTCTCTCTCTCTCTCTCTCTCTCTCTCTCTCTCTCTCTCTCTCTCTCTCATGATCGTAATCTATACTACATTTTAGGGTCCTTCGTGGCCGCATCTCTCGCTCAGTCTGGCATTTCACTCTTGCCTACCGTAATAAACGCCAGCCATAATAGTCCGTTTATTCTAGGTTGGGCACACATCTTAACCTCTAACCTCTGTAACTCAAAAAGGGCTGGAGCAAATGAGCTGTCCATTTAAACACCTATTCCCTAGCCAAGTCTTCCTATTTGGTAGACATAATAGCTCGATGACTCTAGTCCTTTTTGAGTTATGAGAGGTTAGGGGTTACGATTTCTGCCCAACCTAGCATGAACGGACTATAGTACTCTCTAGGACGGTGACCCCAAGAACTCAACCAGTAGCTCTCAACCAGTACCAGCTCGACCAGTACCAACTCAACTAGTAGCTCTCAACCAGTAGCTCTCAACCAGTACCAACTCGACCAGTAGCTCTCAACCAGTACCAACTCAACTAGTAGCTCTCAACTAGTAGCTCTCAACCAGTACCAACTCAACCAGTAGCTCTCAACCAGTACCAACTCAACCAGTAGCTCTCAACCAGTACCAACTCAACTAGTAGCTCTCAACCAGTACCAACTCAACTAGTAGCTCTCAACCAGTAGCTCTCAACCAGTACCAACTCGACCAGTAGCTCTCAACCAGTACCAACTCGACCAGTAGCTCTCAACCAGTACCAACTCAACTAGTAGCTCTCAACCAGTAGCTCTCAACCAGTACCAACTCGACCAGTAGCTCTCAACCAGTACCAACTCAACTAGTAGCTCTCAACCAGTAACTCTCAACCAGTACCAACTCAACCAGTAGCTCTCAACCAGTACCAACTCAACCAGTACCAACTCAACTAGTAGCTCTCAACCAGTACCAACTCAACCAGTAGCTCTCAACCAGTACCAACTCAACCAGTACCAACTCAACCAGTAGCTCTCAACCAGTAGCTCTCAACCAGTAGCTCTCAACCAGTACCAACTCAACCAGTAGCTCTCAACCAGTACCAACTCAACCAGTAGCTCTCAACCAGTACCAACTCAACTAGTAGCTCTCAACCAGTACCAACTCAACCAGTAGCTCTCAACCAGTACCAACTCAATCAGTAGCTCTCAACCAGTACCAACTCAACCAGTAGCTCTCAACCAGTACCACCTCAACTAGTACCAACTCAACCAGTAGCTCTCAACCAGTAGCTATCAACCAGTAGCTCTCAACCAGTACCAACTCAACCAGTAGCTCTCAACCAGTACCAACTCAACTAGTAGCTCTCAACCAGTACCAACTCAACCAATAGCTCTCAACCAGTACCAACTCAACCAGTAGCTCTCAACCAGTACCAACTCAACCAGTACCAACTCAACCAGTACCAACTCAACCAGTAGCTCTCAACCAGTACAAACTCAACCAGTAGCTCTCAACTAGTACCAACTCAACCAGTACCAACTCAACCAGTAGCTCTCAACCAGTACCAACTCAACCAGTAGCTCTCAACCAGTATCAACTCAACCAATAGCTCTCAACCAGTACCAACTCAACCAGTAGCTCTCAACCAGTACCAACTCAATCAGTAGCTCTCAACCAGTACCAACTCAACCAGTAGCTCTCAACCAGTACCAACTCAACCAGTAGCTCTCAACCAGTACCAACTCAACCAGCAGCTCTCAACCAGTACCAACTAAACCAGTAGCTCTCAACCAGTACCAACTCAACCAATAGCTCTAAACCAGTACCAACTCAACCAGTAGCTGTCAACCAGTACAAACTCAACCAGTACCAACTCAACCAGTAGCTCTCAACCAGTAGCTTTCAACCAGTACCAACTCAACCAGTAGCTCTTAACCATTAGCTCTCAACCAGTACCAACTCAACCAGTACCAACTCAACCAATAGCTCTCAACCAGTACCAACTCAACCAATAGCTCTCAACCAGTACCAACTCTACCAATAGCTCTCAACCAGTACCAACTAAACCAATAGCTCTTAACCAGTACCGTAGCTCTCAACCAGTACCAACTCAACCAATAGCTCTCAACCAGTACCAACTCAACCAATAGCTCTCAACCAGTACCAACTAAACCAATACTGTTAGGTTAGGTTAGGTAGGATCACGTTTGAACTTCAATTTGACACCTATTTAGTTAGCCCTTGTCGATTTAACAAACATTAACATTAACCTCTATAACTCACAAACTACTAGAGTAATCGAGCTATTATTGCTACCATTTGGGAAGGGTCAGCCAGGGAAAAGGTGTGCATATTTACAGCCCATTTGCTCTTGCCCTTTTTGAGTTCCAGATTGATCTAATATTGCTACCATTTGGGAAGGGTCAGCCAGGGTAGAGGTGTGCATATTTACAGCCCATTTGCTCCTGCCCTTTTTGAGTTCCAGAGCTTAGGGTTCACGATGTCTGGCCTACCAATTTGGAACAGGGTGTAGTTGGCATGGAGTTAGGGGAGATGGGCGTATTTATTCGCTTGTTGTATTATCTTGTATTATCTTGTATTATTTCCTACCTAGACCTCCATCAAGCTGTAAAAATATACTCCCTAGACCCCCCCCCCCCTCTTTCAGGATAAATTTGTACATTTTTCGGTACAGAAGGGTTTAATGGAATCCCTGTTCCCGCTTGAAGTTCCTCACGATGCTAACTGGCAATTTGTGTCTAGTAGCGGCGGTATCCTTCTCTCTGTGTCATACGAAAGCATAGTAGTTTAATTCTAGTCATTATTATTGTATATGCAAAGATGAAATTGGGTCTTACAGTTCAAATTATGTCTTTGGAGGCGATCAAATGGCCAAAACCCTATTATTTCTTGTAAATTGGCTTGTATTCCTTCTCATATTCGTTCCCAAGTCTTCAAACAAAATTGTTCTGAATTTCTTCTCTGTATTTTAGCCTCATCTGGTGTACGGTTCACAGAGGGGGTCACGACGTCTGCTGGGGTCGTTGCTTGTGTGTGTGTGTGTGTGTGTGTGAGAGAGAGAGAGAGAGAGAGAGAGAGAGAGAGAGAGAGAGAGAGAGAGAGAGAGAGAGAGAGAGAAACAAAATGTATTTATACCCTACAGTGACAGTATTCGGTCCTATTTGGAAGCTGATAAGATACCGTACATGAAAGACATAACAGGAATGCTGAATTAATAGATAGCCAATCCAATTACAATAATCATGACACATTATACCCATGAGAAGGATAATTACATGTATACAGATGCTATACTGTAGACCTGTCTGTCGGTCCAGGTGAAATGGTCACACATTTTGTTATTAATACCATTGGAAGTTGCGTAATCGCAAAAATCAAGGGAGAATGAGACACACACACACACACGCATACACACACACACATATATATATATATATATATATATATATATATATATATATATATATATATATATATATATCGGTATATATGTATATACATATATATATATATATATATATATGTATATATATATATATATATATATATATATATATATTATATATATATATATATATATTATATAGATCACACTGACCTTACGATCCAAACGAGGTGGTCAGAACTTAATTCTAGTAGAAATAGCAGAACCCTGAATAAAGGAAAGTGGAAGTAGAGAGAGAGAGAGAGAGAGAGAGCGAGCGCGAGCGAGCGCGAGCGAGCGAGCGCTAGTGAGTTCTAAGTATTGTGAGAATCTGACAGCCCGCTATTAGTGACCTCCCATGACGCCCCGGGTGCCAAAACACAGCGGGAATCTCTGTCCTCACGTTGGCGACACCCCTGCCAGACTCCAGAACGTCAACCCGGAGCAATTTGTTTTAAAAACTTGAATGAATATGAATAGGAATACAAGAAAGTCAACATTGGCATTGTTTTGGCCATTGTATCACCTGCAGACATAAATTGGACTATAAACCCTAATGTTATCTTTACAAATACAATAATTGAACTATAAACCCTAATATTATCTTTACAAATACAATAATTGAACTATAAACCCTAATATTATCTTTACAAATACAATAATTGAACTATAAACCCTAATATTATCTTTACAAATACAATAATTGAACTATAAACCCTAATATTATCTTTACACATACAATAATTGAACTATAAACCCTAATATTATCTTTACAAATACAATAATTGAACTATAAACCCTAATGTTATCTTTACAAATACAATAATTGAACTATAAACCCTAATGTTATCTTTACAAATACAATAATTGAACTATAAACCCTAATGTTATCTTTACAAATACAATAATTGAACTATAAACCCTAATATTATCTTTACAAATACAATAATTGAACTATAAACCCTAATGTTATCTTTACAAATACAATAATTGAACTATAAACCCAAATGTTATCTTTACAAATACAATAATTAAGACTAAATATAATGGACTCTTGCTTTTGTTTGACGCCCTGGCAGACTCGCAAAAAAAAAAAAAAAAAAAAAAAAAAAAAAAAAAATCGGCGCCGGTACAGCAGGGGTTAATGCTCAATGTTTTGGTTTCATTACTAGGTAGGGTTCAGATATTAATTACCATGACTGTACAGAGAGAGAGAGAGAGAGAGAGAGAGAGAGAGGGGTATATAGGCATAAACTGTTTACCAATATTTGTTAATGCCCAATCAATTTTGAGGGATGAATTGATCTGTGTAGTCAGTGTATCAATGTACCACGCACATACAAACACACACACACACACACACACACACACACACACACACACAATTATGAATACACACACACACACACACATTCTCTCTCTCTCTCTCCGCTGCTGTAACTTGGGATATTTTTTATGTATTCAAGACTCTGGGTTCCTCATGTAGTCCGCCTTTCACTTTGTCCCCCCCTGTATCCATTGACTTACATAGTGTGTGTGTGTGTGTGTGTGTATTTGCCCGCTTATGTTTTGTTCAATGCGTATATGTTTGTTTATGAGAGAGAGAGAGAGAGAGAGAGAGAGAGAGAGAGAGAGAGAGAGAGATCAGAAGACCAGTTCACCCGAAATTCGTGTAACCCACGTTGTGCGCATAGACTCATTTTGAGAATACAATTACAGATTTTGCTAATAAATTCCCAATCAATATTGAGTGTTGGTCATTGTAGGCTACAATGATGGTTTAACTATAATGTACAAGATATGAGAACAAGCGAACCGAATCTAACTGACTAATCACTAACTGGCAGCTAGAGGAGGAGGGGGGGGGGTGGGGGGTGGGGGGGGGGAGACTTGGGGTTTTAGGGATAGTTTGGGGATGGAAGGTGGGGTAGACTTGGAGTCCCCCCCCCCCCCACCCCCTTCCACCTGACCAGGGTGGAGGAGGGGAGGGGAGATGTAACCATGTACTTATTTCATTGGTTGTACAGTCGCGCTAATGAGTGATGTCTCGGCACCAAGTATATTTTGATCAATAATTAGTATCAGCAATATCCAAGCTTCATTTCGAGTGAAATATACAAACATGTTCCTACACTTACCTACCCTATTCAACATCTGACAGACATTAATACAGCACACAGCGAGCCAAACGCAATGACAGCTGGGACATGACTTATTAGCGCGACTGTACCGTACACTATATGAATGCATCGTTGAAATTAATGTACATAAACGTGTGTAGGATATGAGCTCATAAATTAATGTGTGTGTGTGTGTGTGTGTGTAATTAGTCTATATGTACACGTTGTTATGTACCGGCAAGCAATACTAATTTGTGTGTTAGTGTGAGAGTGTGTTGTGAGTGTGTGTGTGTGTGATTAGCCTATATATACGTTTTTATCTACCGGTAAACTATACGAATACGTGTATGTTGTGCGTGTCTGTGTGTATGTGTGTGAGTGAGTCAGTGTGTGTGTGTGTGAGTGAGTCAGTGTGTGTGTGTGTGTGTGCGTGTGTGCGTGTGTGTGTGTGTGTACAAAAGTAAGGTGGAAGTGAACGGTAATGTAAATTTATGGAAATACAATCACGTGCTAAGTTCTGCTTGAGGAGGCAAAGTAGTGCACTGGGCAAACCTCTGACTGCTTACTGGTCAATTTCTTCACCACTCTTTACTTATTTGTCGCTTTATTTCCTCTATTCTAATCTTTCATCTCCTTTTTCCTTTGTTTATTGGTCTATTTAGTTATCCCTCTTTACTTATTTATTGCTTTATTTCCTCTATTCTAATCTTTCATCTCCTTTTACTTTATTTACTGGTCAATTCTGTTACCATTATCGCTTTATCTCCTCTGCTTTAATCTTTCATCTCCTTGTTCCTTTGTTTATGGGTCAATCCTGTTACTCCCTTTACTGATTTTGTTCTTTATCTCCTCTATTTTAATCTTTCATCTCCTGTTTCCTTTGTTTACTAGTAAATTTTGTTACCACTACTTATTTATCTCTATCTCCCACTCTTTACTTATTTTTCTCTTTATCTCCTTTATTCTAATTTTTCATCTCCTTTTCATTTGTTTACTGGTCTATTCTGTTACTACTCTTTACTTATTTACAACTTTATCTCTCTCTTTACTAATGTATTGCTTTATCTTCTCTGTATTTATCAACAGAACATTCACAGTAACCTTAAAATACAGATATCTGTATTTTATATTACAGGCATTGTCTGTAAAACCATGGTGTTGAATAATTAAAGAAATACTGACTATATACCATAATTGTTCTCTATGAACTGTCTATACACTGATATATATTAAGTTCACTAAATACTTAATATTTGTTTATATAATGGTCAAATTCAATTTATACCCTTGCAATGTATCTAGAAAACGAGGCAATAATTTATCACTGGAGTTGCCGGATACTTCTATTACCTTCATCTATATATGACACTTTTCAAGCATCTTTTTCAGGTTATATTTCATGAATCTTCTTCTATATAAATCATTGGAATTAATTTTGACAAAATATAGGTGTTGTATCAATAAACTATGTTTGTCGATATATATCACGAGCTGTGAGTCACACAGGATTTTTAGGCGGGAAAGTTGAGAAACCGCCTTTGAGCAGAGTAGGCCTTGCTTCTGGGAGGGCAGGCTGCTTGCATTTTCGTGGGTTAGTTTTGCTAATTTCCAGCTCTACACATATTATTCCTTACCTCAATTATTACCTCAACCTTATTTACCGTGATGGGCTGTGGAAATGCTCAGTATTATCGTCAGGAAATATGTAACATGGACAATAAGCAGTGTGATTTGCTGTATCTCCAGCTGTGGAATGTCGTAACTGGTAAGAAACTATTAGTTGTTGAGCCCTTGTTGTGAATATGTTATGCATATTTACATTTGTAATAAGATATAGGCTAATGCCGGGAATACGAGAGCTCTTTCTTAAACTGAGTAAACACGTCTAGCTTTAACAAAAGTAGCCTAGTACACAAAAATAGCTACCGTTTGTGTATGTGTTTCTGGAAAAGTTTTGCTTAGCCTATTAATATACCCTTGGCCAGTTTCATCTCATCAGCTGAATACAATTGCTTAACGTTTGGTAGAAAACTAAAAGATCTACCCTACCATATGATTAAATATCTATATATCTGTATCTATCTAATTGCCAGACGTTGTAATCCCTGACGTGACGTGAATGAATTGCCTTCATATGCTTCCATGTGCCGAGGCAACTCACTCGATTATCTAGCTTGAATACTTTTTTGTTTGTTTTTTGTTTTTTTAATGCTAGGCTAAACAAGTAGTAGTAATGTACAGTACAGTACCTTGTGAGACTATTTTCCAACAGGTACCGGTATAGCCGAAGTAAGCAACCCTATAGATATTTAATTGGATATTGAATGAATGACAGTGCAAGTTAGTTAGTTCCTGACAATGTATAAAATTGTACATGTCTATAATGTGTAACCAAATACTTTCAAGGTTGCTGCCTAGCTGGGTTTTAGGCAATGTTTACGTTACGTAACAGGCTACCATAATCAGAATTTTGTTCTGCTAAATTTGTAGCCTACAGCCTTTGCGTGACACAAGGTAAGGTTGAGTTATAGGCCTATATTATATCAAACAACTCACGGTGTTTAACGTAGCCTAACCTAACTGAGGGTGGGGTTGGAATATTAGGCCTATGGGTAACGGTTTATATGCAGTAGCCTAACCTAACTGAGGGTGGGGTTGGAGTGTTAGGCCTATGGGTAATGGTTTATATGCAGTAGCCTAACCTAACTGAGGGTGGGGTTGGAGTGTTAGGCCTATGGGTACCGGTTTATATGCAGTAGCCTAACCTAACTGAGGGTGGGGTTGGAGTGTTAGGCCTATGGGTAACGGTTTATATGCAGTAGCCTAACCTAACTGAGGGTGGGGTTGGAGTGTTAGGCCTATGGGTAATGGTTTATATGCAGTAGCCTAACCTAACTGAGGGTGGGGTTGGAGTGTTAGGCCTATGGGTAACGGTTTATATGCAGTAGCCTAACCTAACTGAGGGTGGGGTTGGAGTGTTAGGCCTATGGGTAATGGTTTATATGCAGTAGCCTAACCTAACTGAGGGTGGGGTTGGAGTGTTAGGCCTATGGGTAATGGTTTATATGCAGTAGCCTAACCTAACTGAGGGTGGGGTTGGAGTGTTATGGGTAACGGTTAATATGCAGTATAACCTCACCAAGGCTAGGTTATAACAATGCTGGTCAATTATAAATGCCAATAATAATTATATGATGTTATTTCTTTGTGTTTTGCAGATATATATCATATATTGTATGTATGTAAGAAATATTACTGTTGGTAAAGTATACATCAAATGTCCTGGCAATGCATATTGTACGCTAATTCGGTTTTGCACCATATGTCTACATGGGGAATTTTCTGTTTCACATGTCCATTTTTATGACCACTCAGCTACACTTTCCATACCGGCATTTTACTTTAAAGTATATATATATATATATATACTGTATAATATATACAGTATATATATATATATATATATATATATATATATATATATATATATATATATATATATATATATATATATATGTACACGGTGTGTGTGTTCATTCTTACATATCTTGCTTTGGTAGAACTAGGCTACCAAGAATGACAACATATAACTAACAATACATGATTAGGTTAAATTTACGGAACAATTTCTGGCAATTAGTCTGCCAAACATTTTCTGTATAATTTACATGATTCTGTAAAAGCTTTGACAGAAACACTGTTAAATATACAATTGAAATGTAAATTTAGCAGATATACTGTATTCTGCAATTGTTTACAGATAACTTTGTATTTTTTACAAGATTTTCTGTAAACAAATAACTGATTAGGCTATATCTGTAAACAATTACAAGTCAGTCTGTAAATTCCAGTATTTTTGTAAATGATAATACAGAATGCTGTAAATTTGACAGAGAATGTTTGGCAGCCTAATTATCAGATATTCTCTGTAAATTTAAGTTTTTTTTTTAGTGTTGGTTTTGCTCTTTTCTTTTCGTGTCTCATTTTACTTTTTATTTTTTACTTTTACTTTATTTAATCCTTTTATAATACTAGTTTATCTAGTTTATAGACCTTTGAGATATTTACTAATCCTTGTAAGTCTCTCACCTGGCCCTCGTATAGGCTATAAGGTAGGGGGACCATTAATTTTACCGTATACATTTAGTGGGGATTGATTAAGTTCGGAAGTTATGGATGTTTGCTGGGAAGGGTGGAGAGAGAGAGAGAGATTATGAAGGTTATTATACATAGAAACAGACATAGATAGATAGATAGAGAGAGAGAGAGAGAGATTATGAAGGTTATTATACATAGAAACAGACATAGATAGATAGATAGAGAGAGAGAGAGAGAGAGAGAGATTATGAAGGTTATTATACATAGAAACAGACATAGATAGAGAGAGAGAGAGAGTGTGAGTGAGAGAGAGAGAGATTATGAAGGTTATTATACATAGAAACAGACATAGATAGAGAGAGAGAGAGTGTGAGTGAGAGAGAGAGAGATTATGAAGGTTATTATACATAGAAACAGACATAGATAGATAGATAGAGAGAGAGTGTGAGTGAGAGAGAGAGATTATGAAGGTTATTATACATAGAACAGACATAGACAGATAGAGAGAGAGAGAGTGTGTGAGTGAGAGAGAGAGAGATTATGAAGGTTATTATACATAGACACAGACAGAGAGAGAGAGAGAGAGAGAGAGAGAGAGAGTAATGTACAGCTTTGACCTAAAAGAACAATTCCACCATCTTTACTTATTTTTGTAAATATCCTATATAAGTTATCAGAACCATCCTAACACAATATTGTATTCTATCTATCTATATGCTCAGGCCCAATCCCCATTTTGGGGGTAGCCGACTCAAGACAGAGTAAGAACAGGGAAAACACAAAACAACATAAAACAAAACATAAACACAGATAAAAAACACAAACTCTAACACATCCAGGTCATCCAGGAGAAGACCCAGAGACCAGGGTTACCAAGGTCGCTCCAGCACTCCCCCGGCCCCTGACCACCCGGAGAGGTTCCGATCTCGGCAGGCAGACATGCAGCGGAGCCAAAGCCACAAGCCCTCCCACCACACTTCCAGGCACACCCTTCATATTGTGTTACTTTGGTTATATTGTATTGTTGTGTTGACTTGCCTTGTGCAACACGGTACTTAAGGGGGGTGATCTGTTTTGGTTCTGTCCTTTTCTATCTTTCTCGGGCTTGTATCCGTTTGGCCCCATTCAGCCTACTGTTTTAAGACGTTTATCCCCATCCAGGTGTCATTTTTTTACTGGTGAGTGGTAGCGAGCCAGCACATTTAAAAAAAAAATTGACAGCAGGCTAAATTTGTACATTTTTCGATAGAATAATGTCTCCGGCGAAGCCGGATCTCTTCATATAATGCTGGCTCGCTATCGCTCGCCAGGAAGAAATCGACACCTAGATGGGGATAAACGTCTTAAAATAGTTGGCTGAATGGGGCCGAATGGATACAAGCCAGAGAAAAGGAGAAACATAAAAAACAATGGTCACCCCCACTTAACCCGCGCTAAATATCTCGGTCCAGAAATAATGTATAACTCCTATTAAGGGGGGGGGGGGGTATTTATTGGCTTATTTATATATATTATTATTTATTTTTTTAGTTTCCTCCCCAGACCTCCATCAAACTCCAAAATTCATACCCTATAATATAATATAGTTATTATGTGTCGGTTCCTCCTACAATTACAGGCTCGTTATCGCTCGCCAGGAATACTCGACACCTAAAATGGCACGAACTGTCGTAATATTGGCAAAAAAATGGGGTGAAAAGTCTATAAATCGTCAAAATAATGCGTCTAAACTTCTTATAATCTGAAAACTAATGTAACGGTATTTGTTACTCAGTTACTTGTGTGTGTGCGTGTGCGTACCGGTATGTGTGTGTGTACCGGTAAGTGTGTGTGTACCGGTATGGGTATATGTGTGTGTACCGGTATGGGTATGTGTGTGTGTACCGGTATGTATGTGTGTGTGTGTGTGTGTGTACCGATATGTATATGTGTGTGTGTACCGGTATGTATGTATGTGTGTGTGTGTGTGTGTGTGTACCGGTATGTATGTGTGCGTGTGTGTGTGTACCGGTATGTGTGTGTGCGTGTGTGTGTGTACCGGTATGTATGTATGTGTGTGTGTACCGGTGTGTGTGTGTACCGGTATGTTACTCAGTTACTCAGTTACTTGTTCGTCAAGGGGAATCCAAGCAATGCGAGCTAAGCTCATTATTATCGCGCCTCCTTAACTGGGAATGTATTGCGTGAAATGCATGTTAAGTGTTTTATGTACTGTTGGAATGGCTGTGGATGTGTGTGTAGTCTGTATTTAGCCAATTGGCGACATCGGAAACGAAGGCTTAGGGTGGATCTGTATGGTACCATTCTCACTATAGACGGTACCGTCTCGCCCGAAGGCTTAGGTAGCCATCAGCTTAGGTGAACCATATGATACCCATCTCGCCTTGTACCATTTTTGCCAACCCCAGATGGGACGTCACAACGTCGTCCACTTATTCCAGGTACCTATTTACAGCTAAATGAACTGAGGCTAACACATGAAAGGAGACAAGCCCAATTTGTCTCCGCCCGGCCGGGGATTGAACCCCCGACCCCTCGTGTGTGAGACGAGAGCTCTACCTACTAGGCTACGGGCTGTGTGTGTGTGTGTGTGTGTGTGTGTGTGTGTGTGTGTGTGTACCGGTATGTGTGTGTGTGTACCGGTATGTATGTGTGTGTGTGTGTGTGTGTGTGTGTACCGGTATGTGTGTGTGTGTGTGTGTGTATATTTATAACTGTGTATGTCGTGCCCCTCGTGACAGTAACACAGAGTGCTTGACATTTCTGCTTCCTCCTCTCTCCCGGTGACCTTGCTTTCTCTCTCTCTCTCTCTCTCTCTCTCTCTCTCTCTCTCTCTCTCTCTCTCTCTTACACAGATATACGGTATTGAAATTAATACGTGTATACATTCATACAGTATTAATTTATTTTTACATTTTGAATTTTCTCTCTCACTCTCTCTCTCTCACTCACTCTCTCTCTCTCTTACACAGATATACGGTATTGAAATTAATACGTGTATACATTCATACAGTATTAATTTATTTTTACATTTTGAATTTTCTCTCTCACTCTCTCTCTCTCACTCACTCTCCCTCCCTCTCTCTCTCTCTCTCTCTCATATTAAAGGTCGTTATTTACGTGGTGGTATTTCCCTCATATTACGACCTTGTCTTAAATTTTCCTTCCTGACCATCAAGTTTTCCCCTTCTTCGTTTTCATTTCACATCGAATTTAGTTTTCTTTTAATTCCCATAAGCGTTATTATTTACCTTATCTCCAGGTACTATACTATGTTCCAAAGAGGGAGGTCAGAAATCGTGAACCTTAACGTCTGTAACTCAAAAGGGCTAGAGCAAATGGACTGTGATTTTCTACACCTATTCCCATGGCTGACCCTTCCCAAATGGTAGAAATATTGGCTGGAATAGTCTAGTTGCTTGTGAGATATAGAGGTTAATGTTCAAGACGTTTGGCCGACTTATTTGGAACAGGGTATAGGAATATGATGTTCAAGTAGATGTGTGTTTGTGTGTGTATGTGGGTGTACGTGTGGATTTGTGTGTGTGGGTGTAGGTGTGGATTTGTGTGGGTGAAGGTGTGGATTTGTGTGTGTAGGTGTGGATCTGTGTGTGTGGGTGGGTGGGTGCAGGTGTGGATTTGTGTGTGTGGGTAGGTGGGTGTTTGTGTGTGTGGGTAGGTGGGTGTTTGTGTGTGTAGGTGTGGATTTGTGTGTGTGTGTGGGTGGGTGCAGGTGTGGATTTGTGTGTGTGGGTGTGGGTAGGTGGGTGTTTGTGTGTGGATTTGTGTGTGTGGGTGGGTGGGTGAAGGTGTATATTTGTGTGTATGGGTGTGGGTGGGTGGGTGTTTGTGTGTGTAGGTGTGGATTTGTGTTGGTAGGTGTGGATTTGTGTGGGTGGGTGCAGGTGTGGATTTGTGTGTGTGGGTGTGGGTAGGTGGGTGTTTGTGTGTGTGGGTGGGTGGGTGCAGGTGTGGATTTGTGTGTGTGGGTGTGGGTGGGTGGGTGTTTGTGTGTGTAGGTGTGGATGTGGGTGTGGGTGTGTGTACTTTATTTATCTTTTGTTTCTACCGGTATATTTATCTGGTAGCCTACGTTTTAACCTTGGCACTCGGAATGTGATAAGCGTCTTTAATTACTACGTCTCCCAGCCGTAGTCTCAGTCTTCCTTTCAGGTTTTATTATATTTTGTTAAACCTTTTCGCTACATGTCGCTTCCTTTTTGGCCATAGTACAACAGTTATTATATCGCTTTGATGGCAACGCATTCTCATTCCTGGACAGTACCTCCCTGGAATATACCGCAATGTTTTTGATATCCCTCCTGTCCTTTATAACCGGTGGTGTTGGCCTGCCTCCTGGACCCCCCTGACAATCAGTTCCCGTCCTGGACCTTTCCAAAACAATGGAGGGACCTACATTCTCTATAGACCAACACACAACCACATTTTTTTTCTGGGGGGGGGGGGGGGGGGGGCTTGCTCTCTCTTTTTTTTTCTTTGTCTGGGTAGGCTACTCTCTCTCTCTCTCTCTGTCTGCCTTGCTCTCTCTGTCCCTCTGTCTATTTCTCTCAGCTATTGTTATTTTTCCCTTCTTTTTCTCGTTAGATTTAGCGAGTCTCCAATACTAGAAAATAGAAGACACACACACACACACACACACACACACACACACACACACACACACACACACACACACACACACACACGAGAGATACTAACTATTCCTTGTAACTCTCTCTTTCTCGTCCTGCCTTCAGAATATCATTATTTAGATTAAGTCGAGTCGGTTTGTGTATATATATATTACACACACACACACACACACACACACACACACACACACACACACCTAAGTAACCTAAAACCGATTCAACAATGTTCAGAAGTTGTTAAGAAGGCAAACAAAATAATTGGCTTTATAGGCAGGTCATTTGAGCATAAATCCAAAGAAGTTATCCTAACCCTTTACAATTCCTTAGTCCGCCCTCTTCTGGAATACTGCGTTCAATCCTGGTGCCCTTATTACCAAAAAGATATAAACAAGCTAGAACGAGTTCAACGTAGAGTTACCAAAATTATACCTAGCCTAAAGAACAAACCATACGAAGAGCGTCTTAGAGAATTAAATCTATTTCCTTTAACCCAGCGCAGATTAAGAGGCGACTTAATTCAAGTGTTCAAAATCATCAAAGGCATCGACAATATGAACTGTAGTAAGTACTTCACTATCGACCAATCTAATTACACGCGGGGAAACGGTTGCAAAATTATTGGTAAATCTTTTAACTCGCACGAATCTAAGAATTTCTTCTTCAATCGAGTTGTCAACTTGTGGAATGGGCTTCCCCGAGACGTTATAGACTGCAAGCACCGTTGATTCATTTAAATTCCGCCTAGACAAATATCTCGCATCAAACCCGCGACTGACTGCGTTTGTAAATGAATAACTTTATCCTCCCCTCAGTTACTAACCCATATGTCCCCTACTAACTTCCTAGTCCTGCCACGTTAGTGGCAAGGCAGTAGTTCCCTTTCCAATGTTCCCTTACCCACTCTAAACCACTGTTTGGACACTTGATCCTCAGTGTTTTGGAGGACAAGCAGCCTAGAAGGGTCACTAGATCTGTTGTTGCTTGATTTCCTTTGTACTCCTTTGTACTCCTTTGTACTCCTTTGTACACGAGAGACACTAACTATTCCTTGTAACTCTCTCTTTCTCGTCCTGCCTTCAGAATATCATTATTTAGATTAAGTTGAGTCGGTTTGTGTGTATATATATATATATATATATTTATTTATTCTTTCTCAAGCGACGCATCTCCTCTGCATAATACTTACCAATGCTATGTTTACCCCTCTCTAAGTCGAGTACTCTTGTATTTAGTTTATTTTGTTTGTTTTGTTCTAATCTTCTTACTGAATTGTTCTATATGTTTAAGGGGGGTCACCTGCTTTGTTTATATTTTTCTCATTTTCTCTCTTTCCCTGGCTTGTATCCATTCGGCTCCATTCAGCCAACTGTTTTAAGATATGTATCCCCATCCAGGTGTCGATTTCTTCCTGGCGAGCGATAGCTAGCCAGCATTGAATGGAGAAATCCGGCTTCGCCGGAGAATTTCGAAAAATGTACAAATTTAGTTTGCTGTCAAAACAAAAATATATATATGCTGGCTCGCTACCGCTCGCCACTAAAATATTGACACCTGGATTGGGGTAAACGTCTTGAAACAGTAGGCTGAATGGGGCCGAATGGATAAAACCCAATGAGAGAGGGAGAGAAAGAGAAAAAAAGCAAGGTGGGCTCCCTTAATATTTTTTCACCAACCAACTTTACTTCTAAACTCAATTAATGAAATCAACAAATACATGTGGCACGCCAAGGACTCGAACCTAGGAGACTCACACCGAAATTCCGCGCATTTATGCATTATATATCGAGACATTTTTTTTTTTTTTTTTTTTTTTAAATGCACAAGCCTGCGATTTATAATACAGTTTCGAATCCTGCATATTAATCTGAGCATGTACATACATTCCAACTGTGATGATAGCCTAATAGATATAGCATATATACAGATAGAAGAGTAGACAAAAAGGTATATACTGTATATTACGGTGTCATCCTTCGACTACCCTCCCCCCCCCTGCTCTCTCTCTCTCTCTCTCTCTCTCTCTCTCTCTCTCTCTCTCTCTCTCTCTCTCTCTCTCTCTCTCTCTCTCTCCCGAAAGAATTCTATAGTTATATCAGAAAGAAAAAAGTAGTTACTTCAACTGTTGGACCGTTAGTCGATGAAAATGGAGAATACACCAAAGACGAAGTACAAATGAGTAATGCCCTCAATACCTTCTTTGCATCAGTTTTCACAACAGAAGACGTCAGTGATATCCCTACACCATCGCCGATTCAGATTGATAATTCAGATGTTCTAAGCAATATCACCGTTACAGAGAGAGAAGTATTGAATTGTTTAGATAAACTCAAGGTAAATAAAACGCCTGGACCTGATACAATCTCACCTAGAGTTCTAAAGGAAGCTAAGGATGAGCTCTCCAAACCACTGACATTACTATTCAATAAATCCTTGCAGTCTGGAACTATGCCTGATCAGTGGAAGCTAGCCAACGTAACACCGATATTAAAAAAAGGCAGCAAATCCCTACCCAGTAACTATCGTCCAATTAGCTTAACCTCAGTTGTATGTAAAATGCTAGAAACGGTCATACAAGACAGACTCGTAAATCACTTAGAGGAAAATAACATAATTAAAGATACTCAACACGGCTTTCGTAAAAAACGTTCCTGTTTAACAAACCTCTTAGACTTCTTCCACGATATCCTCAACCTCTACGCTGAGAGTAAAGCTGTAGATATTATATACCTTGATTTTCAAAAGGCCTTTGACAAAGTTCCCCACAAACGTTTACTGCTAAAACTAAAAGCGCATGGAATACAAGACGGTGTGTTGAAATGGATAGAAAATTGGCTCAGCAACAGAAAGCAAAGAGTAGTCATAAACAGTAAGGCATCTAAATGGACCAATGTAAGTAGCGGGGTACCCAGGGATCGGTACTAGGACCAATTCTCTTTCTAATTTACATCAACGACATAGATGAGGGTCTCACCTGTACAATCTCAAAATTTGCTGACGATACAAAAATTGCAAATAGCGTACTCTCAAAAGAACAATTTGACGATATGCAACACAATCTAGATAAATTGTCATGTTGGGCCCAAATTTGGCAAATGTGTTTCAATGCGGATAAATGTAAAGTACTACATATCGGATACCTAAATGAGAAAGCAACCTATTCGATGAATGGCACTCAGCTTAAGAATGTAAACAGAGAAACCGATCTGGGAGTAACAATGTCGAGTAACCTAAAACCGAGTCAACAATGTTCAGAAGTTGTTAAGAAGGCAAACAAAATAATTGGCTTTATAGGCAGGTCATTTGAGCATAAATCCAAAGAAGTTATCCTAACCCTTTAGAATTCCTTAGTCCGCCCTCTTCTGGAATACTGCGTTCAATCCTGGTGCCCTTATTACCAAAAAGATATAAACAAGCTAGAACGAGTTCAACGTAGAGTTACCAAAATGATACCTAGCCTAAAGAACAAACCATACGAAGAGCGTCTTAGAGAATTAAATCTATTTCCTTTAACCCAGCGCAGATTAAGAGGTGACTTAATTCAAGTGTTCAAAATCATCAAAGGTATCGACAATATGAACTGTAGTAAGTACTTCACTATCGACCAATCTAATTACACGCGGGGAACGGTTGCAAAATTATTGGTAAATCTTTTAACTCGCACGAATCTAAGAATTTCTTCTTCAATCGAGTTGTCAACTTGTGGAATGGGCTTCCCCGAAACGTTATAGACTGCAGCACCGTTGATTCATTTAAACTTCACCTAGACAAATATCTCACTTCAAACCCGCGACTGACTGCGTTTGTAAATGAATAACTTTATTTTATCCCCCCCTCAGTTACTAACCCATCTGTCCTCTACTAACTTCCTAATCCTGCCACGGACATTAGTTCCAGGGCAGTAATTCCCTTTTCAATGTTCCCTTACCCACTCTAAACCACTGTTTGGACACTTGATCCTCAGTGTTTTGGAGGACAAGCAACCTAGAAGGGTCACTAGACCTGTTGTTGCTTGATTTCCTTTGTACTCTCTCTTTCTCTTTATCTCTTTCTCTCTCTCTCTCTCTATCTTTCTCTTGTAAGTCTTTATCTCTCTCTCTCTTTATCTCTCTCTCTCTCTTTATCTCTTTCGCGCTCTCTCTCTCGCTCTCGCTCTCTCTCTCTCTCTCTCTCTCTCTCTCTCTCTCTCTCTCTCTCTCTCTCATAGTGCGTGTGTGAATGTGTGTGGGGGGAGGGAGGGGGAGGATTGGAGTAGGAAAACACCATCAGAATAATATCGGCGGAATGTGTGTGACATATACATTCAAAGCACACACATAAGCACACATCAAGAGAGAGAGTGAGTGAGAGAGAGAGAGAGAGAGAGAGAAGAACAGAGAGAGGGAGGGAGAAGGGGTGGTGGGAGGAAAGATATATATATATATATATATATATATATATATATATATATATATATAGAGAGAGAGAGAGAGAGAGAGCCTCATGGGGTGCGTTTGTGGGTGTTAATGGATTCCTATGTGAATAAGACGGGCAGGCTGAGGAGAGAGAGAGAGAGAGAGAGAGTGTACAAAGGAAATCCAGCAATATGTCTATAGTGACCCCTCTAGGCTGCTTGCCCTCCAAAACACTGAGGATCCAGTGTCCAAACAGTGGTTTAGAGTGGGTAAGGGAAAATTGGAAAGGGAACTACCGCCCTGGAACTGATGTCCGTGGCAGGATTAGGAAGTTAGTAGGGGACAGATGGGTTAGTAACGATAGAGAGAGAGAGAGAGAGAGAGAGAGAGAGAGAGAGAGACAGAGAGAGAGAGAAGGGGGGGGGGGTGGGGGGGGGGGGGGTAGGGAGGAAAGAAAGAGAGAAAAAAAGAGAGAGAGAGAGGGAGGGGGGGGGGGGGGGAGGGAGGAAAGAGAGAGAAAAAAAAAAGAGAGAGAAGAAAGAAAGAAAGAAAGAAAGAAAGAGAGAGCGAGAACATACAAGAGGGGTCATATGAAAGCTGGGGATGGGGAAGAAGAACACCAGAAAAAGGTTCAGAATGTGAGGGTCATAGGATATAGGGAAGATAGAACAATAATATACACGGGTGGCTTAAGGGGTGAGTGGCTATTGGTTTAAGGGGTGAGTGGCTATTGGTTTAAGGGGTGAGTGGCTATTGGTTTAAGGGGTGAGTGGCTATTGGTTTAAGGGGTGAGTGGCTATTGGTTTAAGGGGTGAGTGGCTATTTTAAGGGGTGAGTGGCTATTGGTTTAAGGGGTGAGTGGCTATTGGTTTAAGGGGTGAGTGGCTATTGGTTTAAGGGGTGAGTGGCTATTGGTTTAAGGGGTGAGTGGCTATTGATTTAAGGGGTGAGTGGCTATTGGTTTAAGGGGTGAGTGGCTATTGGTTTAAGGGGTGAGTGGCTATTGGTTTAAGGGGTGAGTGGCTATTGGTTTAAGGGGTGAGTGGCTATTGGTTTAAGGGTGGTGAGTGGCTATTGGTTTAAGGGGTGAGTGGCTATTGGTTTAAGGGGTGAGTGGCTATTGGTTTAAGGGGTGAGTGGCTATTGGTTTAAGGGGTGAGTGGCTATTGGTTTAAGGGGTGAGTGGCTATTGGTTTAAGGGGTGAGTGGCTATTGGTTTAAGGGTGAGTGGGCTATTGGTTTAAGGGGTGAGTGGCTATTGGTTTAAGGGGTGAGTGGCTATTGGTTTAAGGGGTGAGTGGCTATTGGTTTAAGGGGTGAGTGGCTATTGGTTTAAGGGGTGAGTGGCTATTGGTTTAAGGGGTGAGTGGCTATTGGTTTAAGGGTGAGTGGCTATTGGTTTAAGGGGTGAGTGGCTATTGGTTTAAGGGGTGAGTGGCTATTGGTTTAAGGGGTGAGTGGCTATTGGTTTAAGGGGTGAGTGGCTATTGGTTTTGGTCTATTATTTTATATATTCATATATTTTTAAATTTTCCTCGGTAGATCTCCAGCAAGCTTAAAACAAATACCCCTAAACCCCCCTTCAAGATTAATTGGTACATTTTTCGGTAGAAAAATGTTGCCGGCCGGTTCCTCTTAAAATTACAGGCTCGCTGTCGCTCGCCAGGATAAAATCGACACCTAAATGGCACGAAAGGTCTTAACAGTGACGAAGAAATGGTGCGAAAGGTCTTAAAATCGACAAACTAACAGAACGAAAATCTTAAAACTTCAAAACTAATATGCTAAACATGAGGTAGAAGGGGGTCCATAAAGAGCAATTACTACCCCTGAAGTAGGCAACCTATAAAGGGCCACGTCTATAGAAACACCGAGGTCAAGGTCAAAGCATTCTCTCTCTGGCTTGTATCCATTCGGCCCCAATCAGCCTACTATTTTAAGACATTTATCCCCATCCAGGTGTCGATATAGCGAGCCAGCATTTTATGGAGAAATCCGGCTTCGCCGGAGAAATTTTTCTATCGAAAAATGTACAAATTTAGCCTTCTGTCTAACTCATTATCGAAAACATGATGGCTTGCTATCGCTCGCCAGGTATAAATCGACACTTGGATGTGGATAAGCTTCTTATAACAGTAGGCTGAATGGGGCCAAATGGATACAACCCAGAGAGAGAGATAAAAAGCAGGTCACCCCCCTTAAACCTTTCAGTACCAGGTCCGTCTTTTGCTACTGTATTCTGGCTACTAGCAGACAATTTTACTCCGTTTAATAAGCGCCTCCATCAATTAACAGCCTTTGAACTATCTCCCTTAATATTAACTACTACAGGTCCTTCTAAATATAGATAGAATTAAATTGAAAGACGTCGCCCATACAGAACGGGTTAAAGGGGTAGGGCTTGCTTTTTGGTCTCTCTCTCTCTCTCTCTCTCTCTCTCTCTCTCTCTCTCTCTCTCTCTCTCTCTCTCTCTCTCTCTCTCTCTCTCTCTCTCTCTCTCTCTCTCTACTGTATATTTGTTAATTTATTTTTTAGTTTACTCGCTAGACCTTCATCAAGCTTAAAAAACACCCCATAAACCCCCTTTCAACATTAATTTCCAAATTTGTCGGTAGCAAAATTTACTGGCCGAAGGCCGACTCCTAAAATTACTGGCTCGATATCGCTCGCCAGGAAAAAATCAACACCTAAATGGCACGAAAGGTCGTAATATCGACAAAGAAATGGGGCAAACGGTCTCAAAATCACCAAACTAACGGAACAAACGTCTTCAAATCTCAAAACTAATATGCTAAACAGGAGGGAGAAGGGGAAGCCAAAGAAAGCGACTACACCTCCCCCCCCCCCCCCCTTAAACTCTAACGACCTTCCTTAATGACCCGGGCAGCAAGGTCACGGGAAGGGGGGGGGGGGGAGGTTCGAGGGGTGGAAACTGGGGGGGGGGAGGGGGGGCAGCATTAGCCATTCATTCGTTTGCATGACCTTCAGGTGAGGGGGGGGGGGGGGTAGGGGGGGGGGGGGTTCTGGGCCCCCTTTCTCCCTCATGTTTAGCCACATTCGTTTTTGAGGTTTCAAGGCACTCGTCCCATTAGTTTTGGCGATTTGTGAAGACCTTACGTGGCATTTAGGTGTGCAATGTTTCCTGGTGAGCGATAGCGAGCCTGCCAATTAGGAGGAACAGGCGAAAGGGACGAAAATAAAATAAATATAAAACACACACAAATACAGAAATAAATAAAGAATAATTAAAACAAATTGAATACAAAGGTTTTTAGTTTGGTCCCTAGATATCCATCAAGCTTAAGATTACACCCCCTTGAACCCCTTTCAAGATAAATTTGTACATTTTTCGGTAGAAAAATGTCCCGGCTGAAAGCCGGTTCCTCTTAAATTACAGGCTCTCTGTCGCTCGCCAGGATAAAATCGACACCTAAATGGCACGAAAGGTCTTAAAATTGACAGAAATGGGTTGAAAGTTCTTAAAATCGTCAAAATAATGGGGCGAACGTTTTAAAATTAGAAAACAAAACGATGGAGCTAAACATGTGGGAGAAAGGAGTCAAGAAAAAAATCCCTCAAGTGGAAATCTCCCCTTAAACGACTCAATACATTAATATTGTGTTTACTTCATTTAGGCGGCTAACTTTGGACGATTGTATTAAATTTATGAATGAACTTTAAAGGTCGGTCGGCGAAGAAAGTGTACCCGAAGAAATGGATTAAAATTTCATCGTTCTAAATGGATGCAGGTCTATGTAAGATACCCTATATTACTAAGAGTCCTATAGTCCTCTCTCTCTCTCTCTCTCTCTCTCTCTCTCTCTCTCTCTCTCTCTCTCTCTCTCTCTCTCTCTCTCTCTCTCTCTCTCTCTCTCTCTCTCTCTCTCTCTCTCTCTCTCTCATTCATTTAGAGCACAGACCGTAAGCTTTTCTTCAGAATTTCAGAATATACCTCTTCCTTGTACCGGTATCACACGAGCGCTTTTTCCCTCAACATTTATCCTCAACACTGGTCTGGCAGCTTATTAGGTCAACTTTTTATATATTTCGGTTACCTAAATGTATGTATCATCAGTCTAGTTTCCGATACCAGTGCCAAATATTCCAGAAATGTTACCAGAAAAATGTTGACTATAAAAGCTCTCGTGTGATACCGGCTTTATCTCCCCCCCCCCCCCCACCCCACCCTCGACCTCGACCTTCCTCCCTCCCTCACTGCCTGACACATACACACACACACACAGACATACACACACAAACACACACACATATATACACACACACACACACACACATAATACACACACACACACACACACACACACACACATATATATGTATATATGTATGTATGTACTTTATATATTATATATATATATATATATATATATACTCACACATATAGCCTACACACATGCACACAAACACACACACACACACAGTATTATATTCCGCCCAGTGAACGCCCAATCCGCCCAGTCGCCGCGCAAAACCCGTCCAGTGCCAACCAAAACTGACCCGTAAGTGTAGCTGGCCATAGAGGCTAGAATACTCTGCGACGGAACACCCCTCAGTAAACGTAGACCGGACAACTGCCGCCATTTTGTTTTATTGGCTATATAGTTTATTTCAGAGGACCAAATTATCCGTGTTCATCTTGGCATTTTAAGGGGATTTTTTTTTTTTTTTTTTAATTAGTTTCCTCCCTAGATCTCCATCAAGCTTAAAATTACTCCCCTTTGGCCACCTTTCAAGACAAATTTGTACATTTTTCGGTAGAAAAATTTCCCGGCCGAAGGCCGGTTCATCTTAAATTACAGGCTTGCTATCGCTCGCCAGGAAAAAAATCGACACTTAAATGGCACGAAAAGTCTTAAAATTGATATAAATAGGGCGAAAGTTGTTAAAAACCGCCAAAGTTGTTAAAATCGCCAAACTAATGGGGTGAACGTTAATTTATCTCAAAAAGCAATGGGGCTAAACACGAGAGAGAAAGGGGTCCAGAAAAACATCCCTCAAGTGGAAATCTCTCTTAATTAACAAAATAATGAACTCCAGTAATTTAAATGTTGCGGTTCAAGTTTATCTTAATTCTGACCATATTGTATTTGCTGTCCAAGACTGTACCGAATACAATACATTGTAATAAACGATATTAACCCTCTCCGACATATGACGCGATTTTGAGCCTATTGGGGATACTTTAAAGCCTTTGTTACCATCAGGGGTATATAGAAACCTTTAGTTTAGTTACTTCAACCTCTGCAGTTGTCTTTGAGTTAGCTGTGTTGAGCCTATTGGGGATACTTTAAAGCCTTTGTTACCATCAGGGGTGTTTAGAAACCTTTAGTTTAGTTACTTCAACCTCTGCAGTTGTCTTTGAGTTAGCTGTGTGTTGAGGCCTATTGGGGATACTTTAAAGCCTTTGTTACCATCAGGGGCATTTAGAAACCTTTAGTTTAGTTACTTCAACCTCTGCAGTTGTCTTTGAGTTAGCTGTGTTGAGCCTATTGGGGATACTTTAAAGCCTTTGTTACCATCAGGGGTATTTACAAACCTTTAGTTTAGTTACTTCAACCTCTGCAGTTGTCTTTGAGTTAGCTGTGGGCAGAAAACTAATTTTGGAGAGGTAATTATAAGAGTGAGAGAACTCTATTTCTTATTGCTAATCTGGCAACCTCTGCGTCATAAATGCGTGAAAAGGTTAAGGGGAAATGGGCCGTTTTTCTGGTCCCTTTTCTCCCTCATGTTTAGCCCCATTAGTTATGAGATTTTAAGACAATCGCCCCATTAGTTTGTCGCTTTTCATACCTTTTGTCCCATTTCTTTGCCAATATTCAGACCTTTCGTGCCATTTAAGTGTAATTTATTTTCCTGGTGAGCGATAGCGCGCCTGTATTTTAAGAGAAATCGAATGTACAAATTTATATCGAAGGGGAGTCTAGGGGGTGTTGTCTAAGTGGTCTAGGGGGTGTTGTCTAAGTGGTCTAGGGGGTGTTTGTCTAAGTGGTCTAGGGGGTGTTTGTCTAAGTGGTCTAGGGGTGTTTGTCTAAGTGGTCTAGGGGGTGTTTGTCTAAGTGGTCTAGGGGGTGTTGTCTAAGTGGTCTAGGGGGTGTTTGTCTAAGTGGTCTAGGGGGTGTTGTCTAAGTGGTCTAGGGGGTGTTGTCTAAGTGGTCTAGGGGGTGTTGTCTAAGTGGTCTAGGGGGTGTTTGTCTAAGTGGTCTAGGGGGTGTTTGTCTAAGTGGTCTAGGGGGTGTTTGTCTAAGTGGTCTAGGGGGTGTTTGTCTAAGTGGTCTAGGGGGTGTTTGCCTAAGTGGTCTAGGGGGTGTTGTCTAAGTGGTCTAGGGGGTGTTTGTCTAAGTGGTCTAGGGGGTGTTTGTCTAAGTGGTCTAGGGGGTGTTGTCTAAGTGGTCTAGGGGGTGTTGTCTAAGTGGTCTAGGGGGTGTTTGTCTAAGTGGTCTAGGGGGTGTTTGTCTAAGTGGTCTAGGGGGTGTTTGTCTAAGTGGTCTAGGGGGTGTTTGTCTAAGTGGTCATGTGGTGGTTGTCTAAGTGGTCTAGGGGGTGTTGTCTAAGTGGTCTAGGGGGTGTTTGTCTGAGTGGTCTAGGGGGTGTTTGTCTAAGTGCTGTAGGGGGTGTTTGTCTAATTGGTCTAGTGGGTCTTCTCTAAGTGGTCTAGGGGGTGTTGTCTAAGTGGTCTAGGGGGTGTGTCTAAGTGGTCTAGGGGGTGTTGTCTGGGTGGTCTGGGGGGTGTTTGTCTGAGTGGTGTCGGGCGTGTTTGTCTAAGTGGTCTAGGGGTGTTTGTCTAAGTGGTCTAGGGGGTGTTGTGTCTAAGGTGGTCATGTGGGGTGTTGCTAAGTGGTCTAGGGGGTGTTGTCTAAGTGGTCTAGGGGGTGTTGTCTAAGTGGTCTAGGGGGTGTTGTCTAAGTGGTCTAGGGGGTGTTGTTGTCTAAGTGCTCTAGGGGGTGTTGACTAAGTGGTCATGTGGGGGTTGTCTAAGTGGTCTAGGGGTGTTGTCTAAGTGGTCTAGGGGGTGTTGTCTAAGTGGTCTAGGGGGTGTTTGTCTAAGTGGTCTAGGGGATGTTTTTCTAAGTGGTCTAGGGGGTGTTTGTCTAAGTGGTCTAGGGGGTGTTTGTTTAAGTGGTCTAGGGGGTGTTTGTCTAAGTGGTCTAGGGGGTGTTTGTCTGAGTGGTCTAGGGGGTGTTTGTCTAAGTGGTCTAGGGGGTGTTTGTCTAAGTGGTCTAGGGGTGTTTGTCTAAGTGGTCTAGGGGGTGTTGTCTAAGTGGTCTAGGGGGGTGTTGGCTAAGTGGTCATGTGTGGTTGTCTAAGTGGTCTAGGGGGTGTTTGTCTAAGTGGTCTAGGGGGTGTTGTCTAAGTGGTCTAGGGGGTGTTGTCTAAGTGGTCTAGGGGGTGTTGTCTAAGTGGTCATGTGGTGGTTGTCTAAGTGGTCTAGGGGGTGTTGTCTAAGTGGTCTAGGGGGTGTTGTCTAAGTGGTCTAGGGGGTGTTGTCTAAGTGGTCTAGGGGGTGTTGTCTAAGTGGTCTAGGGGGTGTTTGTCTAAGTGGTCATGTGGTGGTTGTCTAAGTGGTCTAGGGGGTGTTGTCTAAGTGGTGTAGAGGGTGTTGTCTAAGTGGGTCTAGGGGGTGTTTGTCTAAGTGGTCATGTGGTGGTTGTGTAAAGTGGTCTAGGGGGTGTTTGTCTAAGTGGTCTAGGGGTGTTTGTCTAAGTGGTCTAGGGGGTGTTGTCTAAGTGGTCTAGGGGGTGTTTGTCTCTAAGTGGGTCTAGGGGGTGTTTGTCTAAGTGGTCATGTGGGTGGTTGTCTAAGTGGTCTAGGGGGGTGTTGTGTCTAAGTGGTCTAGGGGGTGTTTGTCTGAGTGGTCTAGGGGGTGTTTGTCTAAGTGGTCTAGGGGTGTTTGTCTGAGTGGTCTAGGGGGTGTTTGTCTGAGTGGTCTAGGGGGTGTTTGTCTAAGTGTCTAGGGGGTGTTTGTCTAAGTGGTCTAGGGGGTGGTTTGTCTAAGTGGTCTAGCGGGTGTTTGTTTAAGTGGTCTGGGGGGTGTTTGTCTAAGTGGTCTAGGGGGTGTTTTGTCTAAGTGGTCTAGGGGGTGTTGTCTAAGTGGTGTAGGGGTGTTTGTCTAAGTGGTCTAGGGGGTGTTTGTCTAAGTGGTCTAGGGGGTGTTTGTCTAAGTGGTCTAGGGGGTGTTTGTCTAAGTGGTCTAGGGGGTGTTTGTCTAAGTGGTCTAGGGGGTGTTTGTCTAAGTGGTCTAGGGGGTGTTTGTCTAAGTGGTCTAGGGGGTGTTTGTCTAAGTGGTCTAGGGGGTGTTTGTCTAAGTGGTCTAGGGGGTGTTTGTTCTAGGGGGTGTTGTCTAAGTGGTCTAGGGGGTGTTTGTCTAAGTGGTCTAGGGGGTGTTTGTCTAAGTGGTCTAGCGGGTGTTTGTCTAAGTGGTCTAGGGGGTGTTTGTTTAAGTGGTCTAGGGGGTGTTTGTCTAAGCTTGATGGAGGTCTAGCGAGAAAACTAAACAATATATGAATAAATTAATGAATAGACCAACAAAAACAGACCCTTAACCCTTTGAAGCTCTGACGCGTTTTAGCAGTTTAGGTTGGCTATCATTAGACGATTTTATGCAGCTTAGGAAGGATCTGTGGGTATTAAAAGGGTCAATACTATCTCAATCAACCCTTTGACTTCCATATACCGTTACTAATCTGCATAACATCGTCTAATAGTAGCCAGAAACAACAGAAACGCGTATTGGAGCTTGAAAGGGTTAATAGAAAGCTAATTTATTTTTCTCTATTTTCAATATATTAAATATACATATGTAATATATTCACTGACATATTAAATTGTATGTCATTATTTCTTTTCTAAGTTTCGCTATTTTTACATGGGTGTGGAATTTGAGTATTGAGTTCAAGAGACGTCTGGGGCTGGGTCAGAGTTGAGGTATTGGGCTATTTTGGCATTCCTCCCTGTTACCTTTGGCGCCAATATAGACTAGGTGGGCGGGAAGCGGCAGACGTGGGCGGGCGAGAGAGAGAGAGAGAGAGCACAGGTTTCCTAGGGTGGGTATGTATTGGGGCGGGTTTCGGGGACTGTGTTAAGGGGAGATCTCCACTTGAGGGATTTTTTTCTTGACCTCTTTCTCCCTCATGTTTAACCCCATTGCTTTTGATATTATAAAACGTTTGCCCCATTAGTTTAGCGATGTTAAGAACTTTCACCCCATAGTAAGACCTTTCGTGCAATTCAGGTGTTGATTTTATCCTGGCGAGCGATAGCGAGCCTGTAAATTAAGAGGAACCGGCCTTCGGCCGGGACAATTTTCTACCGAAAAATGTACAATTTTATCTTGAAAGGGACTCATGGGGGTGTAATTTTAAGCTTGATGGATGTCTAGGGAACAAACTAAATACCTCCCCTTAAATAATAATGGAAAAAACATATTACAGGGAGTTACCAAGATTATTTTTCGGTAGAAAAATGTCCCGGCCGAAGGTAGGTTCCTCCTAAATTACAGGCTCGAACGTCTTAAAATCAATGGGGCTAAACACGAGGGAGAAGGAGGGCAGACAAACTAGCCCATCTCCCCTTAACGCATGCTCAAAAGCTGCAAGGCAATGAATTAATCTGTTCAAAATATATCTGCAATAAAGCTGCAATAAAGCTGCAATAAAGCTGCAAGGCAATGAATTAATCTGTTCAAAATAAAGCTGCAATAAAGCTGCAATATTAAACTGTTCAAAATATATGAACCTTCTTAACCCTTTGATTACCAGCGACGTGCGTAAATATTTTATTCTAGCTATATTTAGACGATATTATGCAGCTTAGGAAGGATCTGTGGTAGTTAACCCTTTCAAGCTCCAATACGCATTTCTTTTCCGTTTTCTGATAATTATTAGACGATTTTATTCAGCTTAGGAAGGGTATATGGAAGTCAGAGGGTTGATTGAGATAGTCTTTACCGTTTTAATACCCACAGATCCTTCCTAAGCTGCATAAAATCGTCTAATGATAGCCAAAATAAACTGCTAAAACGCGTCAGAGCTTCAAGGGGTTAAAAATGGTTGGTTGAGAAGGTTTGAAGCCTCATTATGGCTAGAGGTCCTTCCTAAGCTGAATAATATCGTCTAATCGTTGCCAGAATACGACGAGAAAGACGTAACCGGTACTGTACGGGTTAACCCTTTGACGCGTTTTCAGCAGTTTATTTTGGCTATCATTAGACGATTGTATGCAGCTTAGGAAGGATCTGTGGGTATTAAAAGGGTAAATACCATCTCAAGCAACCCTTTGACTTCCGTATACCGTTACTAATCCGAATAAACTCGTCTGCTAGTAGCCAGAAACAACAGAAACGCGTATTGGAGCTTGAAAGGGTTAATACCATGAATTGTGTGTAGTGTATCTAGGGAGGGAGGATTTGTTCAGAAAATTTGTAATATGTAAATATGTGAATATGTGTTCGAAGCGTTTGGTGAACATTTATAGGAAGTGTCTGTGCAAGTTTATGTAAATTTGCAACATTGTTTGTTCAATTTGTTGTTAGCAGAATGTAAAGGAATTGTTCAATGATGCTGCAGTTGGTGTCATCTTAATCATCATCATACCAGTCATCATAATCATCATCATCATTATCATCATTATCATACCAATCATTATCATCATCATCATTATTATCATTATCATCATCATACCTGTCATCATAATCATTATCATCATTATACCAATCATCATCATCATCATACCAATCATCATCATCATCATCATATCAATCATCATCATCATTATCATACCAATCATCATCATCATCATACTAATCATCATCATCATCATACCAATCATCATCATCATCATACCAATCATCATCATACTAATCATCATACTAATCATCATACTAATCATCATTCCCATCATATTTACCACTTGCAGTTTATTGTAAATATTATGGCAACTTATTTAAGGGGACAGTGGTTATTTTATACTTTCCTCGATAGACCTTCATTAAGCTTAAAAAACACTCCCTAGACCCTCCATTCAAGATAAAATTACAGGCTCGCTATCGCTCGCCAGGAAAAAAAATCCGACACCTGAAGGGCACGAAAGGTCTTAATATTGACAAAGAAATGGGGCGAAAGGTCTTAAAATCGACAAACTAATGGAACGAACGTCTTAAAATCTCAAAACACTAGTATGCTAAACCCGAGGGAGAAGGGGGTCCAGAAAAAATACGACTACCTGTCTAGAATCTTAGGGTTAATTGAGGTCGCTTTCGTCTCATTATAAGTGCTAGAGGTCCTTCCAAAGCTGTCAAAAATCGTCTATTATTAGCAAGAATAATGGCGTTAGCGTTTTTGGCAGGGTTAAACGGCTATTGAAGTTTAAAGGGGGGGTCACCGGCTTTTTTTTAAAATCTTGCTCTCCTTTTCTCTCCTTCCCTGGCTTGTATCCATTCGGCCTCATTCAGCCAACTGTTTTAAGACGTTTATCCCCATTCATGTGTCGATTTCTTCCTGGCGAGCGATTGCGAGCCAGCATTGTATGGAGAAATCAGGCTTCGCCTGAGAATTGTTTCTATCGAAAAATGTACAAATTTAGCTTGCTGTCAAAAACAAATATATATATATATATATATATATATATATATATATATATATATATATATATATATGTTGGCTCGCTACCGCTCGCCAGGAAAATATTGACACCTGGATGGGGGAAAACGTCTTAAAACAGTAGGCTGAATGGAGCTGAATGGATACAAGCCAAAGAGAGAGGGAGAGAAAGAGAAACCATGAGGGACATCTCGTTAGACAACTTCAAGAGAGCCCTAGATGTCGAACTGCAAAAAGTGCCAGACGAGCCCATCCTCGCAAGGGAGCGAGCTGTCGCTTCAAACAGTCTACTGCACCAAATCACCACCCATAACGAGGGGCGTCGCGCTCCTTGGTGCCGCTAGAGGAGCGGCGAACACATCCAAAGGTATCCATCCAAAGGTAAAGCGAGGTGGGCTCCCTTAAGTAATTTGTGAGCATTCGGGCATCAAATTATTGCCAAGTACTGAACTTATTGCAAATCAGTGGGTGACCCTTGCCAATTCGTGGTTCGATCGGTTCAAGGGCAAGGTCAGGGTCAAAATCTGCAAATGTTTCAACTCCTTTTTCTTTGTTTTATCTTCACCTGCACGCATACACACAGACAGACAGACAGACAGACAGACACACCCACACCCACACCCACACACTCACTCACTCACACACTTGATCCCCTGGCCTGGTATCCTGCTAAGCCATGTTATTATTTACCTCTACTGAAGCTCAAACACTCTTAACACCACACACTCTAACTCTCTTAAGGGAAAGTGGTCCGCTTTTATGGACCACTTTCTCTCTCATGTTAAGCCCCATTTGTTTTGAGATTATAAGACGTTCGGCCCATTAGTTTGGCGATTCTGAGACCTTTCGCCTCATTTCTTTGTCAATATTAAGACCTTTTATGCCTTTTAGGTGTCGATTTTTTCCTGGCGAGCGATACAGATCCTGCAATTTTAGAAGGAACCGACCTTTGGCCGGGAAATGTGTCTACCAACAAATGTACAACTTTATCTTGAAAGGGGGTCTAGAGGGTGTTTTTATTGTTTAGCTTGATGAAGGTCTAGCAAGGAAACTAAATAATATATATAATAATTAAATATATGCATAGACCAAACAAACAATCACTTCCCACTTAACACCCCCTCTAACACTCTTAACACCACATTCCTAGTACTTACCCTCTTAACACCCCCTCTAACACTCTTAACACCACATTCCTAGTACTTACCCACTTAACACCCCCCCTCAACACTCTTACACCACATTCCTAGTACTTACCCACTTAACACCCCCTCTAACACTCTTAACACCACATTCCTAGTACTTACCCTCTTAACACCCCCTCTAACACTCTTAACACCACATTCCTAGTACTTACCCACTTAACACCCCCTCTAACACTCTTAACACCACATTCCTAGTACTTACCCTCTTAACACCCCCTCTAACACTCTTAACACCACATTCCTAGTACTTACCCCCTTAACAACCCCTCTAACACTCTTAACACCACATTCCTAGTACTTACACTCTTAACACCCCCTCTAACACTCTTAACACCACATTCCTAGTACTTACCCCCTTAACACCCCCTCTAACACTCTTAACACCACATTCCTAGTACTTACCCCCTTAACAACCCCTCTAACACTCTTAACACCACATTCCTAGTACTTACCCCCTTAACACCCCCTCTAACACTCTTAACACCACATTCCTAGTACTTACACTCTTAACATCCCCTCTAACACTCTTAACACTACATTCCTAGTACTTACCCCCTTAACACCCCCTCTAACACTCTTAACAACACATTCCTAGTACTTACACTCTTCTCTCTTGCACAACCACTGTTATACTCTCCACATGACTTTGGCATGCACACTCACAAACTTATCACACATCAGGTAACACACACACACACACACACCCACACACGTAAAAATAGTTGAAATTAATCTAGACATATGAAAAATAAAGAGACACCGTCAAACACCTACCCCAAGGCAAAACACGGAGGCGGATGGACTTCATCAGGCCACAGCCACCCGCCGTAATCGGTTTTCTGTTATAACTGTGGCAAACCGGCTATCTCTATCATTTCTGGGGTAGAATGTTTGACCTTTGACCTTTGAGAAAAAGTTGTATAGCACTGATGAAATGTTCAAAATCAGGGTGTTAATAAATTCGGGAAGTCAATTTTGTAGTCAGAAGTATATTAGACAAAATCAGTTAGTTCAAATTGGGAAAGTCACATTTCGTTGTCGGATATCGAATAAACAAAATCCGTTAAGTATGTAAAAAAGTACTGCAAAGTATTTAACATGTGATAAAGTGAGATTGAGCTCTGGGAGGCAGGGGACGCTCAACCCCCACTCTCTCTCTCACACACACACACACATACACACACACACACACACACACACACGCACACACACACTCACTCACTCTCTTTACATTTATATGCACACACACACACACACAAACACACAAACACATTAACACACATGCACAAACACACGCTCACACACGTATACACACATCAAGAATTAAGAACATCAACAGTACACACAAGATTTCCATTTGCCCCCGTCTTGTACAGTATATGAAAATCACGAACACCATTACTATAGTCCGTTCATTCTAGGCTGGGCAGAAATCCTAACCTCTAACCTCTGTAACTAAAACAGGGCTGGAGCAAATAAGCTGTCAATTTATACACATATTACCTAGCCAAGTCTTCCCATTTGGTAGAAATATTAGCTCGATTGCTCTAGTCCTTTTTGAGTTATGAGAGGTTAGGGGTTACGATTTCTGCCCAACCTAGCATGAACGGACTATAGTACAGTTAGCCACTAAACATGCACAACAAAATATGACGATAACAACTAAAACAACAACAACAACAACAACACACACACACACACACACACACACACACACACACACACACACACACACACACACTCTCACTCACACATTGACCTTCCCAGAAAGTGAATATATTTTGTTTCCCAGTCGGCATTGATTGTGTCCTGGCCTTCTGGGGTCTGTGTGTGTGTGTGTCTGGAGAGAGAGAGAGAGAGAGAGAGAGAGAGAGAGAGAGAGAGAGAGAGAGAGAGAGAGAGAGAGAGAGAGAGAGCCATCAAAGGACCAGAGAATGTGTGAGAGAGAGAGAGAGAGCGCCATCAAAGGACCAGAGAGAGAGAGAGAGAGAGAGAGAGAGAGAGAGAGAGAGAGAGAGAGAGAAGTAAATATGTAAACAGTACTTGCTGATTTGTGTTTTTTTTTTTTTTTTTATTTTCCGTTTTTTTTTTTTGTTTTTTTTTCCATTTTTTTTTTTTTTTTTTTTCCCTCCAACTTTCCCTCCGGACAAAGGCTTAGCGCCAGTAAATTCAGTGGCTCAACGCGATGAAGTCAAGAGGACATATTAAAGATGGAGAGTGAAACAAGGAGACAGATTAGGGCGGAAGATTGGCTTGCACAATCACCGAGCGCCTATACCACAGTGGGTTATAGTTGGCTTAAGGGGAGATTTCCACTTAAGGGATGTTTTTCTTGACCCCCTTCTCCCTCATGTTTAGCCCCATTGCTTTTAATGTTATAAAACGTTTGCCCCATTAGTTTAGCGATTTTAAGAACTTTCACCCAATATTAAGACCTTTCGTGCCATTCAGGTGTCGATTTTATCCTGGCGAGCGATAGCGAGCCTGTAATTTAAGAGGAACCGGCCTTCGGCCGGGAAATTTTTCTACCAAAAAATGTACAAATTTATCTTGAAAGGGACTCCAGGGGGAAAAAAGAAAGAAAGAAAGAAAGGGTGTAATTTTAAGCTTGATGGAGGTCTAGGGAACAAAGTAAATATCTCCCCTTAAGGGGAGATGGGCCGTTTTTCTGGTCCCCCTTCTTCCTCGTGTTTACCCCTATTAGTTTTCAGATTTTATGACGTTCAGCTCATTATTTTGTGGATTGTGTTTGCAACCGGTTCATTCATAGTGTTGCTTCTACAGACGTGCGGTGGGTGCCTGGTTGAGGGCCTCTTCTTCGGTCCAGTGCCGTTTTTGATCACTCCGAGCCATCATCTCGCAGTCTCATTTCGTAACCTCGGACGACACACTCTTTTGCGCCACCTAGTTTGAGCTTCTCACTTAAATAGCACGAAAGGTCTTAATATTGACAAAGCAATGGGGTGAAAGCTTTTAAAATCGACAAACTAATGGGGCAAACATCTTAAAATTTGAAAACGAAAGGGGCAAAAATGATCTAAGTATATTTGACATATTTTAAACGTGGGAATATTGATAATGTACTGAACACAACAATGGTGGCTTTTACGGTGCGTCAGAGGGTTTTGCGGCTTTTATGGTGCGACAGAGGGTTTTGAGGCTTTTATGGTGCGTCAGAGGGTTTTGCGGCTTTTATGGTGCGACAGAGGGTTTTGCGGCTTTTATGGTGCGTCAGAGGGTTTTGCGGCTTTTATGGTGCGACAGAGGGTTTTGCGGCTTTTATGGTGCGACAGAGAGTTTTGAGGCTTTTATGGTGCGACAGAGGGTTTTGAGGCTTTTATGGTGCGACAGAGGGTTTTGCGGCTTTTATGGTGCGTCAGAGGGTTTTGCGGCTTTTATGGTGCGACACAGGGTTTTGCGGCTTTTATGGTGCGACAGAGGGTTTTGAGGCTTTTATGGTGCGACAGAGGGTTTTGAGGCTTTTATGGTGCGACAGAGGGTTTTGAGGCTTTTATGGTGCGACAGAGGGTTTTGCGGCTTTTATGGTGCGTCAGAGGGTTTTGCAGCTTTTATGGTGCGACAGAGGGTTTTGTGGCTTTTATGGTGCGACAGAGGGTTTTGCGGCTTTTATGGTGCGACAGAGGGTTTTGCGGCTTTTATGGTGCGTCAGAGGGTTTTGCGGCTTTTATGGTGCGACAGAGGGTTTTGCGGCTTTTATGGTGCGTCAGAGGGTTTTGCGGTGATGTATTGAAATTAAGGGCAAAGCCAATTTTTATCCTGATGATATCTTTCCGTTGACACATCGGGATTTGAACAACCAGCTTAGTAACAAGACCACTTCACCACACTTATCCTGTGTGTGTGTGTGTGTATGTGAAGGGGAATGTATGTATGATAGTTGAAGACAGAGTGAGGGTGTGTGAGAGAGGAAGAGAGTAATGTGTGAGAGAGGAAGAACGTGTGTGTGTGTGTACTTCACCACACTTATCCTGTGTGTGTGTGTGTGTGAAAGGAAATGTATGTATGATAGTTGAAGACAGAGTGAGGGTGTGTGAGAGAGGAAGAGAGTAATGTGTGAGAGAGGAAGAACGTGTGTGTGTGTGCGTGTGCTCGCTCGTATGTGTATCCCCAAATAAACGCACATATAGAGCTGGTGTTTATATACCCCTAAACTTTTTATGACCAATGAAAACCAAACTTCCCCAGATAAATTTGACGTTCCTTTTCCTTTCTTGACATGTATTTATTTGTTTTTCAGTCACGTTCGTTAAATTAGTTTTTATTACAGTACATATAATATAGATTAGTTAAAAAACACTAAACATAGGTCATGGTTAAGTTTATAGATACTTTATAAAATGTACTCGTTTGTGTATATATAGTATATATCTATTTATCTATCTATA
>CM064527.1:6164389-6204389 GCA_032716605.1 Paralithodes platypus
GCAGCACCGCAGCACCGTTGATTAATTAAATTCCGCCTCTAGACAAATATCTCGCATCAAATCCCGCGACTGATGACGGCGTTTGTAAATGAATACACTTTATCCTCCCCTCAGTTACTAACTCCGATATGTCCCCTACTAACTTCATAGTCCGGCCACGTTAGTGGGAGGGCAGTTAGTTCCCTTTCCAATTGTTCCCTTACCACTCTAAAAACCACTGTTTGGACACTTGATCCTCAGTGTTTTGGAGGACAAGCAGCCTAGAAGGGTCACTAGATCTGTTGTTGCTTGATTTCCTTTGTAATCCTTTGTACTACCAATGCAAGATTAATGGATATTTGATCTTTAATTATATGTGTATGTTAAAATGTTGTCTCATGTTCATCCGTCCTCCAATGCAAGATGGGTGAATAGATTATCTTTAAATATTAGTTTATGTGTAAGTATGTATAATTGTGTTTAGGCTTTAATTATTGGTGTATGTGTAAATATCCATTAATTAATTGTGTATGTGTGTAAATGTGTTCCTGTATTTAGCCTTTCATTAACCCTCTCCGACATATGACGCGATGTTGAGCCTATTAGGGATACTTTAAAGCCTTTGTTACCATCAGGGGTATTTAGAAACCTTTAGTTTAGTTACTTCAACCTCTGCAGTTGTCTTTGAGTTAGCTGTGTTGAGCCTATTAGGGATACTTTAAAGCCTTTGTTACCATCAGGTGTATTTAGAAACCTTTAGTTTAGTTACTTCAACCTCTGCAGTTGTCCTTGAGTTAGCTGTGTTGAGCCTATTAGGGATCCTTTAAAGCCTTTGTTACCATCAGGGGTATTTAGAAACCTTTAGTTTAGTTACTTCAACCTCTGCAGTTGTCTTTGAGTTAGCTGTGTTGAGCCTATTAGGGATACTTTAAAGCCTTTGTTACCATCAGGGGTATTTAGAAACCTTTAGTTTAGTTACTTCAACCTCTGCAGTTGTCTTTGAGTTAGCTGTGTTGAGCCTATTAGGGATACTTTAAAGCCTTTGTTACCATCAGGGGTATTTAGAAACCTTTAGTTTAGTTACTTCAACCTCTGCAGTTTTCTTTGAGTTAGCTGTGGGGCAAAGGTAAGGCAGAAAACTAATTTTGGAGAGGTAATTATTAGAGTGAGAGAACTATTTCTTATTGCTAATCTGGCAACCTCTGCGTCATATGAGCGTGAAAGGGTTAATTGTGTAACTGTGTTTAGCCTTTCATTAATTGTGTATAAGTGTAGCTATGTACCTGTGTTTAGCCTACCCACCTTCCAATGTAACCTAGATAAGACTAGCTATCTGTCAGGTGTGAAATTATCTCCCTAATAGCTACATCAGTTTGCTAGCTTATAAGGTTATATGGTCTAAGGTCAGGAGTGGTGGATTGCGGCTCATGGCCAGTTAACACTTAAGGGGGGTCACCTGCTTTTTTTCTCTCTCTCCTATTCTCTTTTTCTCTGGCTTGTATTTATTCGGCCCCATTCAGCCTACTGTTTTAAGACGTTTACCCCCATCCAGGTGTCAATATATTCCTGGCGAGCGGTAGCGAGCCAGCATATACCGGTATATATTTTTGTTTTGACAGCAAGCTAGATTTGTACATTTTTCGATAGAAAAATGTCTCCGGCGAAGCCGGATTTCTCCATACAATGCTGGCTCGCTATCGCTCGCCAGTTAAAAATCGACACCTGGATGAGGATAAACGTCTTAAAACAGTTGGCTGAATGGGGCCGAATGGAGACAAGCCAGGGAAAGAGAGAAAAGGAGAGAAAGATAAAAAAAAAAATCCAGTGACCCTCCTTAATAGCTACCGGTACATTAGTTTGGTGACTTATCAAGTTAATATAGTCTACAGGTCAGGAGTGGGGGGGGGGGGATTGCAGCTTATGGTCAGTTAACCCTTTCAGTACTGATGCTGTCCTTTTATTAACTTTATTCTGGCAACTATTAACCCGTTTTATTCAGTTTCAATTGAGCCTCCAGCAATTGAGCCTCCAGCAATTGAGCCTCCAGCAATTGAGCCTCCAGCAATTGAGCCTCCAGCAATTAAAACAGGCTTCGAACTGAAGGGGAGGTTTTTAGTTTGGTCTCTAGATATCCATCAAGCTTAAGATTACACCCCCTTGAGCCCCTTTCAAGATAAATTTGTACATTTTTCGGTAGAAAAATTTCCCGGCTGAAAGCCGATTCCTCTTAAATTACAGGCTCGCTATCGCTCGCCAGGATAAAATCGACACCTAAATTGCACGTAATTGACGGAAATGGGGCGAAAGTTCTTAAAATCGCCAAACTAATGGGGCGACTGTCTTAAAATCTCAAAAGCAATGGGGCTAAACATGAGGGAGAAAGGGGTCCAGAAAAAAATCCCTCAAGTCGATATCTCCCCTTAACTCTTTTTTTTACTACCACAGATCCTTCTTAAACTACATAAAAAGACGTTGTGCAAAGTTGGATTGGTTTATAAGGCAGAGCTACATAAAGACTGCTAGAGCCCCCCCCCTCCCCCACACTGTTTGTTTTGTTTTCTATATTCCAAGTACTCCCTCTCGGGCATAGGCTGCGAGCCTGCACACTCCACCGCTGAACACGGCGAGGCCCGTAAGGTCTTCTTCCAGTCTAGGGAGTGAGACAAGCGAAGCACCCATTCACGGCTCGAAGCAGTCCCATCTCTGAAGCTGCTTCGCCTCAGTGCTTCACCGTCTCATCCCCCAGACTCAGACCCTCACTCTCAGAAAGCCACCTATTGAGCAATTAACTCACTAGGCATTGTCCCCATGTAGCATATTTTGAATATGGGAATATTCATACAGTGCTATTTAATCAGGGAACAATGAGGGCATTTTTTTGGCATTTCGGTGTGCTGTGGTAATGCACTGATACTAGGTACATATTGGGATTCGAACCCGGGTCCATTGGATTACCAGTCCAGTGGCAAGACCACTCCGCCACACCTCCCCTTTCCACACCTATAGTCATCCTCCTATGAAATGAGCTACAAGGTGGAGTCCCTCGCCCTGTGTGGTGTCAAATATTCAAAGCTTTAACAACAAATGTTAGTTTTTCAGGCTATTAACAAATTAATTTTAGCTTTTATGACTATATTTATTATATTACAATTTTTAAAGGTTATGTGGTGTTAAGAAACATATAATTTTAAGGATATATAGAAGGAATTTATACAACATATGGCACGCTATTTAGAACATGATGCCATTTTTCTGGGGACAGCTATAAATAGATTTAAGGAATGGTAGGATATGCGACGTTGCCAAGTAATGTCAATGCGGTTCTGTTGGCTACGCACGCACTCACACACACCCCTACAGATACACACACAAACACACACATACATACACAATCTCCAAAATGCAATATAGCACAATGTAATCCCATCAAAAGAGAGAGAGAGAGAGAGAGAGAGAGAGAGCTGGATACGAGTAATGGCAACGCTTTAAATGGCCTCAAACTACGACAACAACATCATCCAGGTCAGACGGTCACTAACCCTCATTCATAGCGCGACCACCATGGAAGGAAATACTTGCAAAAGTTACTCTCATCTTCATAGCCAGGCAAGGGAGATGCTGTACAATGTAAATAGGTATATACAAATATAGCCTACCTATTATTTCGTTTCTGTAACTTTTATACAAGAATACCAATAACCCTTCCAGATATAAAAACTTCTTTTACATTTATTTCAAGTTCCCCTTCTAAATGTGGTTTTCCTTGGTTTCCCGTTTTCTAAAAGGTTTGTTTTGGTCGACATGTGGCAACACCGCATAGGGCGACCTTGACCTCCTTGGAGCTCATTTCAGTTGAGTTTGACTATAGCAAACTGAAGGTCAAATATTACAGGGGACAGTATTATATACTCTGTGCAACTCTCCAACCCAAGAGTGAAACGTTATTCTCAGTCTTTCTTCTATTCAACTGCTGAGCTCTGGAACTCTCTCCCAGAATCAGTCTTTCCCTCTTCCTATGACTTAAATTGCTTCAAACTCCATGTGTCCAGGTATTTTGGCTCGAACGTCCCTTGATTTTGGCCCTGTCACTTTCAACTCTGGGGGAGGCACTCGATGCAGGCAGTTCTGCATTTTGTCTCCCTCACTCACATAGAAAAAGACAAAATAATAATAATAATAATAATAATAATAATAATTCAGAGGTTGCCGGAACAGTTGGCGTGCAAAGCCGCCTCGACCTTTGTGTAACTCCTCCAATCAGAGATCTTCAATCGTGGCCTCTGTCCTATCAAACCATCACGTACTTCTTATAATCCGCTTCCTTAACCAGGGTCATTATCGAAACCTCCACAACCACAGGGGGGAAGGCTAAGGTCATGGGTTATCTACAAGATCACTTACAAAGTCACGTTCGTAAAAAAAAAAAAAAAAAAAAAAAAAAAAAATAATTAGCACAATATCCAGTATTCGAGAATGGATAAGCTTTTACCGTCTTGGTGGTGTACTGGTTAGTTTTTACAAATCTGTGTGTGATAACCCAGGTTCGAATCCCAGTAGATCACATAATTATATGCTTTCATTAATTTCATTGGGGGTGTTTGGTGTTGTGGTGAAATTAATAAAATATAGATTATTTATGTAATTTTAGGTTACTATCACTTTTCCTTGCCAGTCCTTTGAGTTTCTGATACTTCCTGATTTGTACTATTTGCTTCAAGCGGTAGAAGTGTCGTGTTGATGTTCCATTCTCTAGATTTAAGGGGGAGGTAGTCGCTTTTTCTGGACCCCCTTCACCCTCATGTTTAGCATATTAGTTTTGAGATTTTAAGACGTTCATTCCTTTAGTTTGGCGATATTGAGGCCTTTAGCCTCATTTCTTTGTCTATATTAAGACCTTTCGTGCCATTTAGGTGTCGATATTTTCCTGGCGAGCGATGGTGAGCCTGTAATTTTAGAAGGAACCGGTCTTTGGCCGGAAATTTTTTCTACCGAAAAATGTACAACATTATCTTGAAGGGGTGTTTTTTTAAAGCTTGATGGAGGTCTAGCTAGGAAACTAAAAAATAAATACATACAGGAATATACAGACCAAACAAACAAGCAGTTCTCCCTTAACACGAAAGCTAGACCAGGTAAGGTGAAGTACAGTCGTGCTAATAAGTCATGTCCCAGCTGTCATTACATTTGGCTTGCTCTGTGCTGTATTACTGTATGTAATGTTGAATAGGGTGGGTCAGTGTAGGAACATGTTTGTATATTTCATTCGATATGAAGAAATGAAGTTTGTATATTTCACTCGATATGAAGAAATGAAGCTTAGATATTGCTGATACCCATTATTGATCAAAACATACTTGGTGCCGAGACATCACTTATTAGCGCGACTGTACATATAGTTCTAACTGGTGATACTTAAGAGTTCTGGGTTAGCTACAAGATTAGGTACGGTGTAATAATTCTGGTTAGTGAACATTAGTGTAGGGTACTATTGGTAGCGTAATGCATAAACGCGCGGAATTTCGGTGTGAGTATCCTAGGTTCGAGTCCTTGGAGTGCCACATGCATATGTTGATTTCATTAATTGAGTTTAGAAGTAAAGTAGGTTGGTGAAAAAAAAAAAAAAAAAAAAAAAATATATATATATACGGTATATATATATATATATATATATATATATATATATATATATATATATATATATATATATATATATATATATATATATATATATATACAGTATATATATATATCTAAAAATATATATATATATCTTTGAGGGGGGGGGGCGGAGATATTGACTAAAATTGGTCAACATCTACAAAGGTTATGTCACAAACTGTGGACAGTGAGACAAGATACAGACCCTGAATACCAATACCCACACCACATCCGGGTAGAGACATGGAATGAGTAATTAGACTAACACATACAGTACAGTTGGTCATCTGGTATTCCAACGGTTCCAATAACAGCTGAAGATGAAGGTAATCATGTAATTGATGATGGTGATGATGATGATGATGATTATTTTGGTGGTGACGATGAAAATGATGATAGTGTTGTTGATGATAGCGTTGATGATGATGATTATTTTGGTGGTGACGATGAAAATGATGATAGTGTTGTTGATGATGATGATAATTTTGGTGGTGACGATGGAAATTATGATAGTGTTTGTGATGATAATGTTGATGATGATGATGAGTTCATCAACTCTGCGTAAGCAGAGTGGTATCGCCCCCCGTATAGTGGTACCTGCTAACCGAAATGTCTGTCCGTCTGTCTGTCTGTCCGTCCGAGAACTCCTAGACCGTTTGATGGATTTTCATCAAACTTCACACGAACCTTCGGTGTGTGAATACGACGGTAATTAAAAACAGATTTTTTGAATTTGTGCAATAGTTATGATTTTAGGTCCTAAAAATGGATTCCCAACCCCCCCTTCACCAGCCCCCTCCCACCCCCTTCAGGACCCCCACCGCCCACCCTGTACCTATTCCCTGTGTGTGTGTGTGTGGGCACACACACCTAGACCGTTCGACGGATTTTCACCAAATTTCACACGAACATTCAATGCGACGGTATTTTTTTTTTTTTTGTAATATGTGCATATGAATTTAGGTCCAAAATATGGTTCCCCCCCCCCCCCCCCACCCTGTACCTGTTCCCAAGCAATGATGCTGGCGTTCTGTGTGAGAGTGCCCCTACGGGGCATGTAGTGATAGTAGTAGTAGTGATGATGGTGAGAGTAGTAGTGATGATTATAATAGTAGTAGTGCTGATGATATTAATGATGATAGTGACTAGTAGTGATGATGGTGATCGCATTTGTTATGTTAACAAGTTAGTTTAGTTGACATTAGAAGTGATGGTAGTAATAGTGGGGATAATGATGGTAGTTGTGATGATGGTGATAATAGCAGTGATAATGGTTGTAAATTTAGTGATAATGATGACAGTAGTGATGATGATGGTAGTGATGATGATAACAGTAGTATATATGATGGTGACAGTACTAGTAGTAGTGATGATGGTCATAATAGTATTCATGATGGTGACATTAGTAATGATGATTGTAAGATGATGGTGACAGTATTAGTGACGTTGGTAAGTAGTAGTGATGATGGTGAAAGTTGTAGTAATTATGAGAGTAGTAGTGATGATGAGAGTAGTAGTGATGATGGTGAGAGTAGTAGTGATGATGGTGAGAGTAGTAGTGATGATTATAATAGTAGTAGTGCTGATGATATTAATGATGATAGTGACTATAGTCAAAGTCACGGGAGAAAAGAAATTCCCGTTTGGCAACGTCTTCCAACTTGTTTCAGTTGGTGCATTCTTGTAGTGAATAGTTGAATGATATACAATGATGCTAAAGGCAACAGACTTCAGTGGAAAACAGTAAAATTAATTGTATTTACCTTTTTCCTAAACACAAACCTAAATGAAACACAAGTATTAGCAGTCAGCTGATAAAATACATGGTTGTGGCCGAGCGTAGGAACGAAACAGTGGCGGAGTAAAGGGGAGGACAGAGGAGGATGTTAGATAATATACCATATATCTCACATATAAAGAAATGTTATTATGTCACATGTGTATGGGTTTGTAGTACAAGGCACATGTGAACAATGAGCACCCTGAACATAGGTATAAAGGGACATTATTGTAGAGAATATACGAAAACCATGTAAAGGGAGGGAAAGGGGAGGTAAGGGAGTATCCCGGGAAGACACTAAACCGTTGTGGAGGATGTTAGATAATATGCCATATATCTCCCATATAAAGCAATGTTATTATGTCACATGTGTATGGGTTTGTAGTACAAGGCACATGTGAACAATGAGCACCTTGAACGTAGGTGTAAAGAAGATAATTGTAAAGAAAATACAATAATAATCTTTAGGGTGGCCAAGGAATTCAAACTCATTTAAAGACCGTTCCACACACGGGATATCTCCCTCCCCTTTCCCTTCCTTTACATTATTCTCGTATATTCTCTACAATAATGTTCCTTTATACCTACGTTCAGGGCGCTCATTGTTCACATGTGCCTTGTGCTACAAACCCATACACATGTGACATAACAACATTGCTTTATATGGGAGATATATGGTATATTATCTACATCCTCCTCTGTCCTCCCCTTTACTCCGCCACTGTTTCGTTCCTACGCTCGGCCACAACCATGTATTTCATCAGCTGACTGCTAATACTTGTGTTTCATTTAGGTTTGTGTTTAGAAAAAAAAGGTAAATACAATTTATTTTACTGTGGGTGTGTGTTAATTGTCGAGTGAGTGTGTGTGCGTGTGCGTGTGTGTGTGTTATTGTTCTTGTGTGGCTATATCGACCGCCACTGATACACGGTATGCAATAAATGTTATTATAATTATGCTCTATGGAATTGAATTTCATTTTACCTAATACAGTAGTGTTTATAATAGTAAAAGCCAAAGGAAATACTAAGTGTTATTGATTAATTTAACACAAGGTAGTGTTTGTGTGGGTGGATGGGTTTAGATAGAGGAGATTGTTCCTGTGTTTTCGACGATTCCATCCTTACACAAGCTATGTTTATATCGATCCTTTTGCACAAGATAGGTTTATATCAATACATTTTACCTTCCCCAATTAGATAAAATATGATTCATCACGAAGTGTAGCCTACCTGTGGAGATTAAATGCACTGTTATATTATAAACTATATGAGATATACCGGAACCGGTATATCGTTTTTGTATCGTTATTTATATTTTCATACTAAATCACAGCATTTTTTTCCGCTGAACATGATGGCGGTGTTTAGAATATGCTATCATCAATATTGGATTTTATAGAAATAAATCTATAACGATAGTTTTTCGTTTTTATAGAATCCCAGCCGCACCAAAATATTCGCTCTCAATTGGTTTTCACCCATAATATTTATTTTATTTTATTTACATCTTTTTGATGAACGGCAAGAGGAAAGGTTAGTATATAAGATTTCAACAAACAAATAAATACAAATAATAATATGTGGAATTTCACCGTAGGTGAAGGTTACTGTTCAGTCCGCCCGTACTTTCCCTCCCCATTTTCACCGATTAAATGTGGGACAATGAATATTCTGTAAGCAAGTGATCTATAGGATTTTTCATTAGCTTTCTAATGGTACATATATGGCCAATGTACGATCAAAACTTTTATTTTTCCTGAATATTTTTTTTCCGTCGCCGCTGTCACCCACTGGTAAATATTTTCGCTTCACTTCATGGTCTATTTTCATATAATTTAACGTTCGATACAGTTTTTAGATATTAATTTCGTATACCGGCAATGAATACAGATTGTTATTTTCGAAGAACCAGCTCTCTACGACAAAAACTTGATTTTATATAAAACATTATGATGATGGTAATGATGATAACGATTATATTGGTGGTGATGATCACAATGATGATAGTGTTGGTGATGACGTTGATGATGACGTTGATGATGATGATGATGAGGAGGAGGAGGAGGAGCAGGAGGAGGAGGAGGAGGAGAAGAAGAAGAGAGAGAAAGAGAGAGAGAGAGAGAACGAACTAAATGACACGAAGGGTCTTAATATTGACAAGGAAATGGGGCGAAAGGTCTTAGATCGACAAGCTAGTGGGGCAAACGTCTTGTAATCTGGAAACTGGTGGGGCTGAACATAAATTAACATGATCAATTGTGTGATTATGAAACATGATAGAATCCTTTATTCAGATTAATTAATCCAAGTGATACAATATCATGTTCACAGAAAACGGAGACATTTGGTGGTTTGGGCGGGAAAAGCGCGACACTTTGGCCGCCTTGGCTGGGTACCCAGATAGGCGAATCAAATCACCTTCCATATTTAACTCTAGGGGAGCGTAATAATTATTTCCACTACCACAAATTAGCATATTGATATTTACTTAGAGGTTTAATAGTTTAATTGATTTTTAAGCCGCGAGTTTCTGTTATCGTGTGCAAGTGTCCAGGTGAAGTACTATAGACTCTCGCTTGATTCCCAGAGACGGATACACTGGGTAAAGACGCATCGCTCTTCTTGTAGTTATTTTTGCTTTTTGTGCGCGATATTCGGGTGCCGGAAGTGCGGAAAGAGTCTAGTGTGGCGTTTGACGAGTAGCGGACGATCTGGGAGGAGAATCGGAAGGAAATAGGCTGAAATAAGGTGAGATATTTGTGATATACGTAACCCTTTCAGGATACGATGATGCAATCTTTCATTATGTTCTGGCTATTATTCGGCAGTTGCATGCAGTTTAGGACAGACCACTAGGTATGAAATGAGTATAAACCATCGTAATTAACCCTTTGATAGGATTATGACGCGTGTTGACAGTTTATGCTGGCTACTAATAGACGACTATATTATAATGGTGTGTGGTGTGGATATGGTGAGAGAGAGTTACACAGATACTCAGAACACACAGACCTTGCGGTCTCTACTAGGTGGTCCGGCCTTAATACTACTAGACAGGGACAGTTTATAGTATACAAATAGGACACCGAAGTAGAAGGCTCTCTCCCCACCCTCCGCTCCCTCCGGCTAACGAGAGTTGTAGATAGATGGAATAGGCTAGCAAGTGCTATAGTGGGATCAAGAACAATAGGTTATAGATCAAATTGAATAGGAATATGGACGAGAGGGGTTGGGTGTGAGGGGGATCTGCTGGGTGTGGGCCAATCGGCGCTCTGCAGACCCCGCTTTCTTGTGTTAACCTCTGACCGTTTTGGTGAGGTAGGTCCTCATGGTGTTAGTGAGCTGAGCCTATAATTGGGGTTAGGTGTGAGAGGGATCTGCCTTGTGTGGGCCAAAAGGCTTTCTGCAGACTCCAAATTCCTTATGTTCTTATGAGAAACAAAAATGAGATAGAGGAAGGTAGGAGGCAATATAACTTTCAAATTAGTGCAGTATATGAGAGATTGAAGATTAATGACTAATGATAGACAGTGAATAACATCAATGAAGAGTGAAAGTGGAAAGTGAAAGTGGAGAGAGAGAGAGAGAGAGAGATTAAGGAAACAAGTGAGGAGGAAAGAGTGGATCGGGGAAGGTTGAACAAAATATAAAGGAGAGAGAGAGAGAGAGAGAGAGAGATAGCTTTTCTGGGTGCCAACTTTACCGTCTCTGTTTGTGATTCTTAATTGGGTTTTATGAATTAAATTTCTTGGCTCACTCTCACTCTCTCTCTCTTTCACTCACTCACTCTCTCTCACCTCTCTTTTTATTTTTTTATTTTGTTTTCTCTTTTTTTCTCTCTCTCTCTCTCTCTCTCTCTCTCTTGGAGGACAAGCAACCTAGAAGGGTCACTAGATCTGTTGTTGCTTGATTTCCTTTGTACTCCTTTGTACTCTCTCTCTCTCTCTCTCTCTCTCTCTCTCTCTCTCATTTACTGAATATGTTAAAGTACTGAATGGGTTTCGTAATATGTATTGCAACGAGTAGTTTAGTCTCCATATGAATACATCACGCAACCATGGCTGGAAGTTGGGTCAGGAAAGGTTTAATACTGTACTTATTTTTCTGTTTTTGTTTTTCTGTGTCTGTGTGTGTGTGTGTGTGTGTGTGTGTGTGTGTTTGTGTGTGTGTGTGTAGGGTTTACTCACTTAACAGCTAATTTATCGATAATCAAAAGACAAATATGAAACTACCATGTCTCCGTATCAAACTAATGTCCAGTATTCACAATTAATTATAGACTTTGTAATAGCTGAATATTTAGCGGGGATACATTCCTTTCTCGTCAACTTGATATGAACAGACTATAGTCTATTCGCTGTAAGTAGTCGATAAATCATGACCTAACTTCTGTAACCTAAAAAACGACTAGAGTAATCGAGCTAGTATTTCTACTATTTGGGAAGAGTCAGTCAAGGAATAGATATGGAACTTTACAGTCAATATTATGCTCTAGTCCTTTTTGAGTTACAGAGGATAGAGGTCATGATTTCTCGCCTACTTACAGCGAACAGACTATAGCATTCGTGTAAACTTTACCATATCATAGTATCTGTTGCATATGAAACAATCTTCCCTCAGAAGTTGTACATGGAAGATATTAAGGGGAGATTTCCACTTGAGGGATTTTTTTCTGGACCCCTTTCTCCCTCATGTTTAGCCCCATTGCTTTTGATATTATGAAACGTTTGCCCCATTAGTTTAGCGATTTTAAGAACTTTCACCCCATATTAAGATCTTTCGTACCATTCAGGTGTCAATTTTATCCTGGCGAGCGATAGCGAGCCTGTAATTTAAGAGGAACCGGCCTTCGGCCGGGAAATTTTTCTACCGAAAAATGTACAAATATATCTTGAAAAGGACTCAAGGGGGCGTAATTTTAAGCTTGATGGAGGTCTAGGGAACAAACTAAATACCTCCCCTTAAGTGTATTGCACACTTTGCAATGTGTTTCACCTAATACGGTATATATTTAGTATCTCTCTTCCTCATCAGCGGTATAATATCCTTGTCGTGAGCCGCAAGATCTTTAAGGGAGAAGAGTTGTGTTTTCAAGCCCCCTTCTCCTTCATATTGTAACTCCATTTGTTTTGAAATTTTAAGACGTTCGCCCTATTAGTGTTTGCCGATTTTAAATCCTTTCGCTCCATTTATTTGCCAATATTAAGACCTTTCGAGCTATTTAGGTGTCAATTCTATCCTGGCAAGCGATAGCGAGCCTGTAATTTAAGAGGAACCAGGCCTGGATATTTCTCTATCGAAAAATGTAAAAAATATCTTGAAGGGGGATCTTGAAGGGGGATCTTGAAGGGGGATCTTGCGGGTGTTTTGTTAAGGTTGATGGAGGTCTAGGGAGTAAACTAAAAAATATATATATAAAAAGATACACAAATGAATAAATAAATATTGCCTTTTCTTGGTAGCCCCTAGTAGCAATCTCCCTTTCTCGCTCCTCCCCCCACTCCTAAGCTCCTCCCCATTCCTCCCTGTCGCCCCTCCCCCTCTCTCTCTCTTTCTCCCCACTCCCTCCAAAAAAGGTAATGGGGGGGGGGGGGTAGCTATTACACCTGTCTCTCTCTCTCCCCTTCCCTTGACCCAGTACTGGTGGACACGTATTCACCCTCCGTGCCCCCCACACCTGTCATTCCATACCTGTCATTCCACACCTGTCACTCTAAAACTGTCATTCCACACCTGTCATTCCACACCTGTCATTCCACACCTGTCATACCACACCTGTCATTCCATATATACCAACCAACATCCGCCACCCTAAGGCATTCATTCATTCCACTACTGCCACTTCACCCATAGCAATTAATTACGCCATACACTAACCATTCCACATCTGTATTTTAACTGTTAAGTATTCTACACCTGCATTTCACTGTTTTCACTCTACACACCTGTCATACTACCCCTACACCACTCACTATACGTCTTAAGCTTAAATATAGTTGGCAGCCCACACCTGTCAAAGCATATACCTGTCACATTAAGCCGAACGCTCTTTAGTTAATAAATACCTACCTTCACACACCTGTCATTCCGAGTTATTCACCCCTACCACTACTTATCAGTCTGTACACACCTGTTTCCCCACATCTGGTAGTGTACACCTGTCAACCCCCACCTGCCACTAGTTATCAGTCTATACACACCTGTCTCCCCACATCTGGTAGTGTACATCTGTCAACCAACACCTGCCACTAGTTATCAGTCTGTACACACCTGTCTCCCCACATACAGTATGGTGTATATCTGTTAATTACCCACACCTGTCACTAGTTATCAGTCTATACACACCTGTCTCCCCACATCTGGTAGTGTACATCTGTCAACCAACACCTGCCACTAGTTATCAGTCTGTACACACCTGTCTCCCCACATACAGTATGGTGTATATCTGTTAATTACCCACACCTGTCACTAGTTATCAGTCTATACACACCTGTCTCCCCACATCTGGTAGTGTACATCTGTCAACCAACACCTGCCACTAGTTATCAGTCCTGTACACACCTGTCTCCCCACATACAGTATGGTGTATATCTGTTAATTACCCACACCTGTCACTAGTTATCAGTCTGTACACACCTGTCTCCCCACATACAGTATGGTGTATATCTGTTAATTACCCACACCTGTCACTAGTTATCAGTCTGTACACACCTGTCTCCCCACATACAGTATGGTGTATATCTGTTAATTACCCACACCTGTCACTAGTTATCAGTCTATACACACCTGTCTCCCCACATACAGTGTGGTGTATATCTGTTAATTACCCACACCTGCCACTAGTTATCAGTCTATACACACCTGTCTCCCCACATCTGGTAGTGTACATCTGTCAACCCACACCTGTCACTAGTTATCAGTCTGTACACACCTGTCTCCCCACATCTGTTAGTGTATATCTGTCAACCCACACCTGTCACTAGTTATCAGTCTGTACACACCTGTCTCCCCACATCTGGTAGTGTATATCTGTCAACCCACACCTGTCACTAGTTATCAGTCTGTACACACCTGTCTCCCCACATCTGTTAGTGTATATCTGTCAACCCACACCTGTCACTAGTTATCAGTCTGTACACACCTGTCTCCCCACATCTGTTAGTGTATATCTGTCAACCCACACCTGTCACTAGTTATCAGTCTGTACACACCTGTCTCCCCACATCTGTTAGTGTATATCTGTCAACCCACACCTGTCACTAGTTATCAGTCTGTACACACCTGTCTCCCCACATATAGTGTATATCTGTCAACCCACACCTGTCACTAGTTATCAGTCTATACACACCTGTCTCCCCACATCTGGTAGTGTATATCTGTCAACCCACACCTGTCACTAGTTATCAGTCTGTACACACCTGTCTCCCCACATATAGTGTATATCTGTCAACCCACACCTGTCACTAGTTATCAGTCTGTACACACCTGTCTCCCCACATCTGGTAGTGTATATCTGTCAACCCACACCTGTCACTAGTTATCAGTCTGTACACACCTGTCTCCCCACATATAGTGTATATCTGTCAACCCACACCTGTCACTAGTTATCAGTCTGTACACACCTGTCTCCCCACATATAGTGTATATCTGTCAACCCACACCTGTCACTAGTTATCAGTCTGTACACACCTGTCTCCCCACATATAGTGTAAATATGTTAGTCATAGCTAGAAGAAAATGGGCATTGTCATGGATCAAAAGCCGAAATTCGAATACAAAATATAATTCTATAGTATAATATATAATTTAAAATTTTAAGGGAGCCGATCTCGCTTTTTTTTTTTATCTTTCTCACCGTCTCTTTGGCTTGTATCCATTCGGCCCCATTCAGCCTATTGTATTAAGACGTTTACCCCCATCCAGGTGTCAATATTTTCCTGGCGAGCGGTAGCGAGCCAGCATATATATATATATATTTTGTTTTGTTTTACAGCAAGCTAAATTTGTAAATTTTTCGATAGGAATATGTCTGCGGCGAAGCCGGATTTCTCCATACAATGCTGGCTCGCTATCGCTCGCCAGGAAAAAATTGACACCTGGATGGGGATAAACGTCTTAAAACAGTTGGCTGAATGGGGCCAAATGGATACAAGTCAGAGCAAGAGAGAAAAGGAGAGAAAGATAAAATAAACAAGTGAGCCCCTTAATATGTAACATTTTAGAAGAGTTGTCTAGTTCATCTCTGCCACCACCACCGGGATAACATGGAGAGGTGTTTCCATAGATTTAGTTCCTAATTAATGTGTTTAGTTTATTCCTTAGTTTAAAGGTAGATACTAGATTGGTAGGTGCAGTAGTTAGGTTGGGTGGTTGAAAGGTAGATACCATATGAGTAGATACAGTAGTTGGGTTGGATGGTTGAAAGGTAGATACTAGATGGTCAGGTGCAGTAGTTAGGTTGGATGGTTAAAAGGTAGATACTAGATGGCCAGGTGCAGTAGTTAGGTTGGATGGTTGAAAGGTAGATACTAGATGGCCAGGTGCAGTAGTTGGGTTGGATGGTTGAAAGGTAGATACTAGATGGGTAGGTGCAGTAGTTAGGTTGGATGGTTGAAAGGTAGATACTAGATGGGTAGGTGCAGTAGTTAGCTTGGATGGTTGAAAGGTAGATAATAGATGGCCAGGTGCAGTAGTTAGGTTGGATGGTTGAAAGGTAGATACTAGATGGCCAGGTGCAGTACTTAGGTTGGATGGTTGAAAGGTAGATACTAGATGGCCAGGTGCAGTAGTTAGCTTGGATGGTTGAAAGGTAGATAATAGATGGCCAGGTGCAGTAGTTAGCTTGGATGGTTGAAAGGTAGATACTAGATGGCCAGGTGCAGTAGTTAGGTTGGATGGTTGAAAGGTAGATACTAGATGGCCAGGTGCAGTACTTAGGTTGGATGGATGAAAGGTAGATACTAGATGGCCAGGTGCAGTAGTTAGGTTGGATGGTTGAAAGGTAGATACTAGAGGGGTAGATACAGTGGTTGGGTTGGATGGTTGAAAGGTAGATGGGTAGATACATTAGTTGGGTCAGATGGTTGAAAGGTAGATACAGTGGTTGAGTTGTATGGTTGATAGATAAGTAAATATATTATAAGCTATATAGATAGGTAATTAGTCGATATATATAGTTATAGGTTACTGATAAATGAGCGTGGGTAGACGATTATATAAAGGTGTATATATTGATAGGTAAATAATATAGGTGTATATTTTGATAGGTACAAATATTTAGGTGCACAGTTGGCAGAGTTAATGTATATGTTATATAGCACATGGGTGGGTAGGTACCTGGGTAGGAATAGAGGTAGGTAGGTAGGGACATATGTAGGTACAGAAGTTAAGGCTAATGTGTGTAAGTACCAAATTAGGTATCAGTAAGTAGGTAGGTGTGTGGGAATGAAGGCGAGGTAGGTAGGAAGGAAACTAAGTACAATAGGTACATAGGTCAAGGTAGATGTAAGGTATCGGTAGGTAGGTAGGAAAAAAGGTAGGTACACAGGTTAAATCAGATGTAGGTAGGTAGGAAAACACAGGTTGAGGCAGATATATACAAGTAGAGAAATAGGTATCGGTAGGTAGGTAGGTAGGTAGGTAGGTAGGTAGGTAGGTAGGAAAACACAGGTTGAGGCAGATATATACAAGTAGAGAAATAGGTATCGTTAGGTAGGTAGGTAGGTAGGTAGGTGGGTAGGTAGGTAGGTAGGTAGGTAGGTAAGGTATGAAGGAAAGACGATCGTGGGAAGTACTAGTGAATTTATTAACCTTCAATGTGTACTTTACTTATGTTCCCTCACGGACGACCACACACACACACACACACACACGTACACACACACACACACACACACACTTACACATACACACACGCACGTTTAATTGCACTCGCACACACACACACAACTAAACACACTCACGAAACCAGACACACACACACATCATAATACCATATTACCTAACCTTCTACTGACACACCTACACACACCTACACACACCTACACACACCTACACACACCTACACACACCTACCAAAATACCTTAATCTTCTACTGTGCACCCTTTCCTTAATGCATATAACCCCTTCACCACAACATTCACACCACTGCACACTCTTACCTTCCTAGTCTATTCGCTGTAAGTAGGCGAGAAATCATGACCTCTATCCTCTGTAACTCAAAAAGGGCTAGAGCAAATTGGCTGTAAATGTCCACATCTATTCCCAAATTGTAGATATATTAGCTGGATTACTATAGTCATTTTTTAGTTACAGAGGTTAGAGGTAACGATTTCGCGCCTACTTACAGTGAATACACTATAGGAAGGTAAGATTTCCTCCTCCTCCTCCTCCTCCTCCTTTTCTTATTTCTCCATTGCTTTCTCCTATCTGCCTTCCTCTTGTTTTCCCCCTATTCCTTCTTTACTTCTCCTTTGCTTCCTCGTCTTAGTCTGTTTCTTATTATGTTTCTTTCTACCTGTTCTTCCCCTCCTCCTCCTCCTCATTCTCTACCTGTTCTTCCCCCTCCTCCTCCTCATTCTCTTTCCTCTTCTTGTGCTTCCAAATCTTCCATTAGTTTATTATCTCCTCCTCCTCTTGCTATTTCTTCTTCCTATATAGACCCCCCCCCCCAATTCCACATCACCCCTCTTTCCTCCCTTCCCCATCACCCGCTCTTTCCTCACCCCCCCCCCTTCCCCATCACCCCCTCTTCCCCATCACCCACTCTTTCCTCCCCCCCCTCTTCCCCATCTCCCCACCTTCCCCATCACCCACTCTTTCCTCCACCCCTCCCTCTTTCCTCTCCCCTTCCCCACCATCTCCTCTCACCTCCCCCCTTTCCAATCACCCCCTCTTTCCTCCCCACCTCCTCTTCTTCCCCATTATCACATTCCTTCCTATTCCCCTTCTTACACCACCACTTAATCTCGCCCCTGTCTCCTCCTCCTCTCTTCACCATCTCCTCCTCCTCTCTTCACCATCTCCTCCTCCTCTCTTCACCATCTCCTCCTCCTCTCTTCACCATCTCCTCCTCTCTCTCTCACCATCTCCTCCTCCTCTCTTCACCATCTCCTCCTCCTCTCTTCACCATCTCCTCCTCCTCTCTTCACCATCTCCCCTCCTCCTTCCAGCACCCCCCACCCCCCCTCCTCCTTCTCCCTCCATTACACTATCTTCTTCTTCTTCCTCTTCTTCACACCTTCCTTTCTACTCTTATTATCCTCCTTACACCACTTATTAAGGGGAGATCTCCACTTGAGGGATTTTTTCTTGACCCCTTTCTCCCTCATGTTTAGCCCCATTGCTTTTGATATTATAAAACGTTTGCCCCATTAGTTTAGCGATTTTAGAACTTTCACCCCATATTAAGACCTTTCGTGCAATTCAGTGTCGTTTTTATTCCTTATCCTAGCGAGCCTGTAATTTAAGAGGAACCGTCCTTCGGCCGGGACATTTTTCTACCGAAAAATGTACAAATTTATCTTGAAAGGGACTCAAGGGGGTGTAATTTTCAGCTTGATGGAGGTCTAGGGAACAAAGTAAACGCCTCCCCTTAAGGGGCTATAGTCTATTCACTGTAAGTGGGCGATAAATGATGACCTCTATCCTCTGTAACTCAAGAACGACTAGAGTGATCGAGCTAATATTTCTACCATCTGGGAAGAGTCCGTCAAAGAAGAGATGTGGACATTTACAGCCAATTTGCTCTAGCCCATTTTGAGTTACAGAGGATAGAGGTCATGATGTCTCGCCTACCTACAGCGAATAGACTATAGTGGCTGGGTTTTCGGTCAATATTTAATTGTATTCATTTGATTGTATTCATTTATTAATTTGTGTATTAGTGTTCTTGCTAGACCTCCATCAAGCTTAGAAAATACCCCCTAGACCCCCCCCCCCCTCCTTCAAGATATATTTGTAAATTTTTCGGTAGCGGTTCCTCTTAAAATTACAGGCTCGCTTTCGCTCGCCAGGAAAAAATCAACACCTAAATGGCACGAAAGGTCTTAAATATGACAACGAAATGGGGCGAAAGGTGTTAAAATCGACACCTAAATGGCACGAAAGGTCTTAAATATGACACGAATCTGCGACACCTAAATGGCACGAACAGTTTTAAAATTGACAACGAAATGGGGCGAAAGGTGTTAAAATTGCCAAACTAACGAGCCGAACGTCATACAACCTGAACATTAATGGGGCTAAACACGAGGGAGAACAGGGGCCAGAAAACCCTACCCCTCTCCTCTCCAATACTACACCTCCACCTCCTCTTCCTCCACCTACTCTTCCTCCACCTCCTAACCTCCACCTACTCTTCCTCCACCTCCTAACCTCCACCTACTCTTCCTCCACCTCCTCTCCTCTTTTCCTCCACCTACTCTTCCTCCACCTCCTAACCTCCACCTACTCTTCCTCCACCTCCTAACCTCCACCTACTCTTCCTCCACCTCCTCTTCCTCCACCTACTCTTCCTCCACCTCCTAACCTCCACCTACTCTTCCTCCACCTCCTAACCTCCACCTCCTCTTCCTCCACCTCCTAACCTCCACCTACTCTCTCCTCCACCTCCTCTTCCTCCACCTCCTCTTCCTCCACCTCCTAACCTCCACCTACCTCTCCACCTCCTAACCTCCACCCACCTCCACCTCCTAACCTCCACCTACTCTTCCTCCACCTCCTACCTCTTCCTCCACCTCCTAACCTCCACCTACTCTTCCTCCACCTACTCTTCCTCCACCTCCTCTTCCTCCACCTCCTAACCTCCACCTCCTCTTCCTCCACCTCCTAACCTCCACCTCCTCTTCCTCCACCTCCTAACCTCCACCTCCTCACCTCCACCTCCTCTTCCTCCACCTCCTAACCTCCACCTCCTCTTCCTCCACCTCCTAACCTCCACCTCCTCTTCCTCCACCTCCTAACCTCCACCTCCTCTTCCTCCACCTCCTCTTCCTCCACCTCCTAACCTCCACCTCCTCTTCCTCCACCTCCTAACCTCCACCTACTCTTCCTACACCTCCTAACCTCCACCTCCTCTTCCTCCACCTCCTCGTCCTCCACCTCCTACTCCTCCACCTCCTCTTCCTCCACCTCCTCTTCCTCCACCTCCTAACCTCCACCTACTCTTCCTCCACCTCCTAACCTCCAACTCCTCTTCCTCTTCCTCCACCTCCTCTTCCTCCACCTCCACCTCCTCTTCCTCCACCTCCTCTTCCTCCACCTCCTACTCCTCCACCTCCTCTTCCTCCACCTCCTACTCCTCCACCTCCTCTTCCTCCACCTCCTATCCACGTTCCATCCTCCTCTTCCTCCACCCTCCTATCCTCCACCTACTCTTCCTTCACCTCCTAACCTCCACCTCCTCTTCCTCCACCTCCTAACCTCCACCTCCTCTTCCTCCCCCTACTCTTCCTCCCCCTCCTCTTCCTCCACCTCCTAACCTCCACCTACTCTTCCTCCACCTCCTAACCTCCACCTACTCTTCCTCCACCTCCTAACCTCCACCTACTCTTCCTCCACCTCCTAACCTCCACCTCCTCTTCCTCCACCTCCTAACCTCCACCTACTCTTCCTCCACCTCCTCTACCTCCACCTACTCTTTCCTCCACCTCCTCTTCCTCCTAACCTCCACCTCCTCTTACTCCACCTCCTAACCTCCACCTACTCTTCCTCCACCTCCTAACCTCCACCTACTCTTCCTCCACCTCCTCTTCCTCCACCTCCTAACCTCCACCTACTCTTCCTCCACCTCCTCTTACTACACCTGCTAACCTCCACCTACTCTTCCTCCACCTCCTAACCTCCACCTACTCTTCCTCCACCTCCTCTACCTCCACCTACTCTTCCTCCACCTCCCCCTTTTTCCTCGTGTTTAGCCCCATTAGTTTTGACATTTTAAGACGTTTGCCCCATTAGTTTGTCGATTTTAAGACCTTTCGCCCCATTTCTTGTCAACATTAAGACCTTTCGCCCCATTTTTCTGTCAATATTAAGACCTTTCGTGCTATTTAGGTGTCAAATTTTTCCTGGTGAACGATAGTGAGCCTGTAATTTTGCAAGAACCGGCCTTCGGCCGGGAAATTTTTCTACCGAAAAATGTACAAATTAATCTAGAAGGGGGATCTAATGGATATTTTGTTTAAGTTTGATGGAAGTCTAGAGAGGAAACTAACAAGATATATAATGAATAAATTAAAAACAAATTACCACCAAGTGAACCAAGTGAACCAAGTGTACCAAGTGAACCAAGTGAACCAAGCTCGCCCTCTCTCCCCTCCCCTAAACCTCCTAACCACCACCACCACCTACTCTTCCTCCACCTCATCCTCTCCCCCACACACTTCTACCCATCCATTACTGCCTCTTCTTCCTCACTTTTGTTCCTATTCTTATTCTCCTCCCTACAGCCCTTATTAATCCCCCCCCCTCCCCCCGCCCCTCACCTAGCCACCACCACCTCCTCCCCTTCCTACGCCTCCCTATCCTCTACCAATACTTGCCTTCCTCCTCCTCCTCCTTCTTCTTTGCTATCCTTTTCTCTACCTCGTAGTCAATAGATAAGTTTTAGATATCCAAACTGCCCCGTAAGGACCAATAGGTCTGTTGCAGTTTGTTCTCCTTTGTATTTCTTTGTATTCCTCCTTCTCCTCTTCCTCCTGCTCTCCCTCCTCCTCCTCCTCTACCCCCTCTCCTCCTCCTCTTCATCTTCCTCCTCCTCCTCCTCCTCCTCCTCTACCCCCTCTCCTCCTCATCCTCTTCATCTTCCTCCTCCTCCTCTACCCCCTCTCCTCCTCCTCCTCCTCATCCTCTTCATCTTCCTCCTCCTCCTCTTCATCTTCCTCCTCCTCCTCTACCCCCTCTCCTCCTCCTCCTCCTCATCCTCTTCATCTTCCTCCTCCTCCTCCTCCTCTATCCCCTCTCCTCCTCCTCCTCCTCCTCCTCTTCATCTTCCTCCTCCTCCTCTACCTCCTCTCCTCATCCTCTTCATCTTCCTCCTCCTCCTCTTCATCTTCCTCCTCCTCCTCTACCCCCTCTCCTCCTTCTCCTCCTCATCCTCTTCATCTTCCTCCTCCTCCTTGCAAATAGCGTACTCTCAAAAGAACAAGTTGACGATATGCAACACAATCTAGATCAATTGTCATGTTGGGCCCAAATTTGGCAAATGAGTTTCAATGCGGATAAATGTACTACATATCGGATACCTAAATGTGAAAGCAAACTATTCGATGAATGGCACTCAGCTTAAGAATGTAAACAGAGAAACCGATCTGGGAGTAACAATATCGAGTAACCTAAAACCGAGTCAACAATGTTCAGAAGTTGTTAAGAAGGCAAACAAAATAATTGGCTTTATAGGCAGGTCATTTGAGCATAAATCCAGAGAAGTTATCCTAACCCTTTACAATTCCTTAGTCCGCCCTCTTCTGGAATACTGCGTTCAATCCTGGTGCCCTTATTACCAAAAAGATATAAACAAGCTAGAACGAGTTCAACGTAGAGTTACCAAAATGATACCTAGCCTAAAGAACAAACCATACGAAGAGCGTCTTAGAGAATTAAATCTATTTCCTTTAACCCAGCGCAGATTAAGAGGTGACTTAATTCCAAGTGTTCAAAATCATCAAAGGCATCGACAATATGAACTGTAGTAAGTACTTCACTATCGACCAATCTAATTACACGCGGGGAAACGGTTGCAAAATTATTGGTAAATCTTTTAACTCACACGAATCTAAGAATTTCTTCTTCAATCGAGTTGTCAACATGTGGAATGGGCTTCCCCGAGACGTCATAGACTGCAGCACCGTTGATTCATTTAAACTGCGCTTAGACAAATATCTCGCATCAAACCCGCGACTGACTGCGTTTGTAAATTAATAACTTTATTTTATCCCCCCTCAGTTACTAACCCATATGTCCCCTACTAACTTCCTAATCCTGCCACGGACATTAGTTCTAGGGCAGTAGTTCCCTTTCCAATGTTTCCTTACCCACTCTAAACCACTGTTTGGACACTTGATCCTCAGTGTTTTGGAGGACAAGCAGCCTAGAAGGGTCACTAGATCTGTTGTTGCTTGATTTCCTTTGTACTCCTTTGTACTCCTCTTCATCTTCCTCATCCTCTACCCCCTCTCCTCCTCCTCATCCTCATCCTCTTCATCTTCCTCCTCCTCCTCTACCCCCTCTCCTCCTTATCCTCTTCATCTTCCTCCTCCTCCTCTACCCCCTCTCCTCCTCCTCCTCCTCTTCATCTTCCTCCTCTTCATCTTCCTCCTCCTCCTCTACCCCCTCTCCTCCTCCTCCTCCTCTTCATCTTCCTCCTCCTCCTCTACCCCCCCTCCTCCTCCTCTACCCCCTCTCCTCCTCCTCCTCCTCTTCATCTTCCTCCTCCTCCTCCTCTTCATCTTCCTCCTCCTCCTCTTCCCCCTCTCCTCCTTATCCTCTTCATCTTCCTCCTCCTCCTCTACCCCATCTCCTCCTCCTCCTCTACCCCCTCTCCTCCTTCTCCTCTTCATCTTCCTCCTCCTCCTCTACCCCGTCTCCTCCTTATCCTCTTCATCTTCCTCCTCCTCCTCTACCCCCTCTTCTCCTTATCCTCTTCATCTTCCTCCTCCTCCTCTACCCCCTCTCCTCCTTCTCCTCTTAATCTTCCTCCTCTACCCCCTCTCCTCCTTATCCTCTTCATCTTCCTCCTCCTCCTCTACCCCCTCTTCTCCTTATCCTCTTCATCTTCCTCCTCCTCCTCTACCCCCTCTCCTCCTTCTCCTCTTCATCTTCCTCCTCCTCCTCCACCCCCCCCTCCCCCTTTCCTCTTCATCTTCCTCCTCCTCCTCTACCCCCTCTCCTCCTTCTCCTCTTCATCTTCCTCCTCCTCCTCTACCCCCTCTCCTCCTTATCCTCTTCATCTTCCTCCTCCTCCTCTACCCCCTCTTCTCCTTATCCTCTTCATCTTCCTCCTCCTCCTCTACCCCCTCTCCTTCTTATCCTCTTCATCTTCCTCCTCCTCCTCTACCCCTCTTCTCCTTATCCTCTTCATCTTCCTCCTCCTCCTCTACCCCCTCTCCTCCTTCTCCTCTTAATCTTCCTCCTCTACCCCCTCTCCTCCTCCTCCTCCTCCTCCTCCTCTACCCCTCTCTCCTCCTCCTCCTCTTCCTCATCATCATCTTTCTTCCTGTTTTATTCGTATTCGTCTGCCTACATCACCTCTTAATCTCCCCCTCCCTCTCTCCCCCTCACCATTCCCCTTCTCCTCCCCCCCCCACCTCATTACCCCCCCCCCCCCCCCCCTCCCCCCCCCTCCCCCGTCACGCCTGTCTCCCCCTCTGTCTGCCTGTCTTCCTGTGACTGTCTACGTTTGTCGCCCTTATAAAAAGATGGTGTGTGTGTATAGGTACGAGTGTGTGCGTGTGTGTGTGTAGGTACGAGTGTGTGTGTGTGTGTGTAGGTACGAGCGTGTGTGTGTGTGTGATTAGGTACGTGTGTGTGTGTGTGTGATTAGGTACGTGTGTGTGTGTGTGATTAGGTACGTGTGTGTGTGATTAGGTACGTGTGTGTGTGTGATTAGGTACGTGTGTGTGTGTGTGATTAGGTACGTGTGTGTGTGTGTATAGGTACGTGTGTGTGTGTGTGTGATTAGGTACGTGTGTGTGTGTGTGTATAGGTACATGTGTGTGTGGGTGTGTGTGTGATTAGGTACGTGTGTGTGTGTGTGTGTAGGTACATGTGTGTGTGGGTGTGTGTGTGATTAGGTACGTGTGTGTGTGATTAGGTGCGTGTGTGTGTGTGTGTGTGTATAGGTACATGTGTGTGTGTGTGATTAGGTACGTGTGTGTGTGTGTGTGTAAACTGTGTATAGGTACATGTGTGTGTGTGTGTGTGTGTGTGTTTGTGTGAAGGAAACAAAAGGCAAATCCCCCAAAACTAAAAGTATACACTGAGATAGCTCTGAGGAACACTGATTATTGTAATAGCGGTAGAAGAGTGAGAGAGATGCTACATTGCGGCTTGTAGAGAGATATTGTAGGGAATTAGTAAGAGAAAGTAAGTTGATGAAGCGAAATGTTGTTAACCCCTTCTGTAACGGCGACGTCTTTGAATGTTTATTCTTGATATATTTAGAAAATTGTATGCAGTCTCAGAAGGATTGCGGTAATAAAAAGGGTTAAGGGGAGACGAGTCGCTTTTCTAGACCACCTTCTCCCTCATCTTTAGACCCAGTATTTTTGCGATTTTATGAACTTTCGCCCAATTTCTGTCAATTTTAAGACCTTTCCTGTCAATTAGGTCTCGATTTTTTTCCTGGCGAGCGATAGCGAGCCTGTAACTTAAGAGGAAGCGGCCTTCGGCCAGGACATTTTTCTACCGAAAAATGTACACATTTATCTTGAAAGGGGGTCTAGGGGGCTTCATTTTAAGCTTGATGGAGGTCCAGCGAGGAAACTAGAAAAATAATGAATAAATTATAAACAAAATACAAAAAGTGAAGGATCTCCCCTTATGTGAGATAATTCGAAGCCTGTTGAGTGCTGTGCTGATGGAGGTGTCGCGAGGAAACTCAAAAGTATATTAACCCTTTGAGTACCAGCGACATGTGTTATATTTTAGGCTAGCTATATTTAGACGATAGTAGGCAGCTTAGGAAGGAGCTGTGGTAGTTAAAAGGGTCGATAGGGGGAGATAGTTTGAAGCCTTATTATTGCTAAAGGTCCTTCCTAAGCTGAATAACATCGTCTATTAGTTGCCAGAATATGCTGAAATGGACGCCCCTGATACTGAATAGGTTAATAAATAAATATATAGACCAACGAAACAAGCACTACCCCCCCTTAAGGGGAGATTTTTAGTTTGGTCCCTGGATATCCTTCAAGCTTAAGATTACACCCCCTTGAGTCCCTTTCAAGATAAATTTGTACATTTTTCGGTAGAAAAATGTCCCGGCTGAAAGCCGGTTCCGTTTAAATTACAGGCTCGCTATCGCTCGCCAGGATAAAATCGACACCTAAATGGAACGAAAGGTCTTAAAATTGACAGAAATGGGTTGAAATTTCTTAAAATCGTCAAAATAATGGGGCAAACGTCTTAAAATCTCAAAAACAATGGGGCTAAACATGAGGGAGAAAGGGGTCCAGCAAAAAAATCCCTCCAGTGGAAATCTCTCCTTAATTGACTGGTGGCTAGGCTCCGACCACAAGGCGTGTGTTCCGTGTCTTCAAGTATTATTACAGCCGCGGGGGAGGGTGACCTGCGTTTTTGTTTTCTCCTTTTCTCTCTTCCTCTGGCTTTTCTATCCAGTCTAACTTAATGTATTCTACCCTGACCAACCATTGATCCCGAAGTTAAATTAAATTACGATAGCCTAATGGCAGATTTTCATTTTTTTTTTTTTTTTTTTTTTTTTTTTTCTGGACCCCCTTCTCCCTCATGTTCAGTCACATTAGTTTTTAGATTTGTAGATGTTCGCTCCATCAGTTTAACGATTGCAAGACCTTTCGCTCCATTTCTTGTCAATTTTAAGACCTTTCGTGTGAATTAAAAGCCCCCCCACACACAAGCTTCTTGGGGTGACCACCAGATGGAGAATGGTCGCTTTGGGGATTAACCAGATTTTTTTAGGGCAAACTGAAATATACCAAGATTATGCGTTGTATAATATTAACAGCCATGAGTATGATTTTTGAAGCAGTTTTCGTTTATTTAATTCGTGGCATATATAAATTTATAAATAGATTTCTCTGAATGTCTCAAACCTTTGTACAATATAATTTAAGGTTTCAGTTCCTTTATTCAGAGGTTTATGAAGTTAAACATTCATCCTTTGTAAGTTTCTTAGAAGTGTTTGTTGCATCTCGCCCGCTATTCACCAACTCTCTGCAATCTCTCTCTCTCTCCACCGCAATGTTGCATCTCGCCCGCTATTCACCAACTCTCTGCAATCTCTCTCTCTCCACCACAATGTTGCATCTCTCCCGCTATTCTATCGCTACTATAATAATCAGTGTTCCTCAGAGCTCTCCCAGTGCATACCACCTCCTTTACGTAGGGCACGTGGTACCCGTCTTGCAACTCAATCCCACCCCTACTCTGTGCAACTCTCTAACCCAAGAGTGAAACGTTACTCTCAAACTTTCTTCTACTCAACAGCTGAGCTCTGGAACTTTCTCCCAGAATCAGTCTTTCCCTCTTCCTATGACTTAAATTGCTTCAAACTCCGTGTGTCCAGGCATTTTGGCTCGAACGTCCCTTGATTTTGGCCCTGTCACTCTTTCAACTATGGGGGAGGCACTCGCTATAAGCAATTCTGCCTTTTGCCTCCCTCAGTCACATAGAAAAAAAAAAATATATATAGCGTCTAACCCTCACGTAGACAATTATAATAGTCCATACAATAAGATCCATACACGTGATAGCCTATGCTGTCGTTAAGGGAGCCCACCTCGCTTTTTTTGTTTCCTCTTTCTCTCCCTCTCTCTTTGGCTTGTATCCATTCGGCCCCATTCGGCCTATTGTTTTAAAACGTTTACCCCTATCCAGGTGTCGATATTTTCCTGGCGAGCGGCAGCGAGCCAGCATATATATATTTTTGTTTTGACAGCAATCTAAATTTGTACATTTTTCGATAGAAAAATGTCTCCGACGAAGCCGGATTTCTCCATACAATGCTGGCTCGCTATCGCTCGCCAGGAAGAAATGGACACCAGGATGGGGATAAACGTCTTAAAACAGTTGGTTGAATGGGGCCGAATGGATACAAGCCAGAGAAAGAGAGAAAAGGAGAGAAAGAGAAGAAAACTCAGGTAAGGTACTTCTACACGACAACAGGACCTCTTAATTAAGGGGAGGTTTCTACTTGAGGCATTTTTTTCTGGACCCCTTTCTCCCTCATGTTTAGCCCCATTGCTTTTGAGATTTTAAGACGTTCGCCCTAGTAGTTTTGACATTTTAAGAAATGTTGCCCCATTTCTGTCAATTTTAAGACCTTTCGTGCCATTAAGGTGTCGATTTTTTCCTGGCGAACGATAGCGAGCCTGTAATTTAAGAGCAACCGGCCTCCGGCCGGGAAATTTTTCTACCGAAAAATGTACACATTTATCTTGAAAGGGGGTCTAGGGGGTGTAATTTTAAGCTTGATGAAAACGTAGGGAACAAACTAAATACCTCCCCTTAAGCTGTCTCTGATTTCGCCATTCCCTTACACTGTATTACCATATCATGAGACGCATGATTATATTTTCATCTAAATACTGTGCTCTATTAATTGATGTTTCGTATGATCGCAGCATGATATAAGTGTTTACAAGAAATCAACACAAGTTCTGGAAAATTTAGTAAGCTGTCCATATAGTTATTGGATACGAAAATGACAATCGGCTGCGCGCGCACGTGTCAGTTTGTTTGTGGGGAGAGAGGTGAGGGAGAGGGTTTATGATATGTTTGTGGGGAGAGAGGTGAGGGAGAGGGTATATCATATGTTTGTGGGGAGAGAGGTGAGGGAGAGGGTATATCATATGTTTGTGGGGAGAGAGGTGAGGGAGAGTGTTTATCATATGTTTGTGGGGAGAGAGGTGAGGGAAAGGGTTTATCATATGTTTGTGGGGAGAGAGGTGAGGGAGAGTGTTTATCATATTTTTGTGGGGAGAGAGGTGAGGGAAAGGGTTTATCATATGTTTGTGGGGAGAGAGGTGAGGGAGAGGGTTTATCATATGTTTGTGGGGAGAGAGGTGAGGGAGAGGGTTTATCATGTGTTTGTGGGGAGAGAGGTGAGGGAGAGGGTTAATCATATGTTTGTGGGGAGAGAGGTGGGGGAGAGGGTTTATCATATGTTTGTGGGGAGAGAGGTGATGGAGAGGCTTTATCATATGTTTGTGGGGAGAGAGGTGAGGGAGAGTGTTTATCATATGTTTGTGGGGAGAGAGGTGAGGGAGAGGGTTTATCATATGTTTGTGGGGAGAGAGGTGATGGAGAGGCTTTATCATATGTTTGTGGGGAGAGAGGTGAGGGAGAGGGTTTATCATATGTTTGTGGGGAGAGAGGTGAGGGAGAGGGTTTATCATATGTTTGTGGGGAGAGAGGTGAGGGAGAGGGTTTATCATGTGTTTGTGGGGAGAGAGGTGAGGGAGAGGGTTAATCATATGTTTGTGGGGAGAGAGGTGAGAGAGAGGGTTTATCATATGTTTGTGGGGAGAGAGGTGAGGGAGAGGGTTAATCATATGTTTGTGGGGAGAGAGGTGGGGGAGAGGGTTTATCATATGTTTGTGGGGAGAGAGGTGAGGGAGAGGGTTTATCATATGTTTGTGGGGAGAGAGGTGAGGGAGAGGGTTTATCATATGTTTGTGGCGAGAGAGGTGAGGGAGAGTGGTTATCATATGTTTGTGGGGAGAGAGGTGAGGGAGAGGGTTTATCATATGTTTGTGGGGAGAGAGGTGAGGGAGAGGGTTTATCATATGTTTGTGGGGAGAGAGGTGAGGGAGAGGGTTTATCATATGTTTGTGGGGAGAGAGGTGAGGGAGAGGGTTTATCATATGTTTGTGGGGAGAGAGGTGAGGGAGAGGGTTTATCATGTGTTTTGGGGAGAGAGGTCGGGGAGAGGGTTTATCATATGTTTGTGGGGAGAGAGGTGAGGGAGAGGGTTTATCATGTGTTTGTGGGGAGAGAGGTGGGGGAGAGGGTTTATCATATGTTTGTGGGGAGAGAGGTGAGGGAGAGGGTTTATCATGTGTTTGTGGGGAGAGAGGTGGGGGAGAGGGTTTATCATATGTTTGTGGGGAGAGAGGTGAGGGAGAGGGTTTATCATGTGTTTGTGGGGAGAGAGGTCGGGGAGAGGGTTTATCATATGTTTGTGGGGAGAGAGGTGAGGGAGAGGGTTTATCAATTATGTCGTACAGTGATGAGGTGCTGATTAATTTCCTCTTCTATTTTCAGTGAGTGTTAACAACAGTTTAACTTATTGGCAGTAGCTTCCACTGTTAATATTTCTACTATAACGTGTGTGTGTGTGTGTGTGTGTGTGTGCATGTGAGTCAGTGGGGGGGGGGAGGGGTCTGAGTGTGTGTGTGTGTGTGTGTGTTTATGTGTGGGTGTGTCTGAGTGTGTGTGTGGCTGTGCCTGAGTGTGTGTGTGTGTCAGTGTGTGTGTGTGTGTGTGTGTGTCAATGTACGTGTGTGTGGGTGTGTGCCTGTGCCTGAGTGTGTGGGTGTGTCAGTGTATGTGTGTCAGTGTGTGTGTGTGTGTGTGTGTCAATGTACGTGTGTGTGGGTGTGTGCCTGTGCCTGAGTGTGTGGGTGTGTCAGTGGGGGTGTGAGTGTGAGTGTGTGTATATGTCTGCGTGTGTGTGTTTGTGTGTGTGTATGTGTATTGGTGTGTGAGTATATCTAGCAGTGTGTGTGTTGTGTGTGTAGCCATAAACGCGTCCAACTGGCTCATCAGAGGCGGGGAAGAAGGCAATTTGGACATATCACTGAGCTACTGGATAACGCAGGCAGGTTGCTATTACTTAAGGGGAGACTGACCGTTTGTTTGCTTTATTAATTCATTTATTCATATATGTTTTTAGTTTCCTCCCTAGACCTCCATCAAGCTTAGAAAAAAAAAAAACCTAGACCCCTCCTTCAAGATTAGTTTGTACATTTTTCGGTAGAAAAATTTCCCGGCCGAAGGCCAGTTCCTCTTTAAATTGAAGGCTCGCTTTCGCTCGCCAGGAAATAATCGACACCTAAATGGCACGAAAAGTCTTAAAATTGACAACGAAATAGAGCCAAAGGTGTTAAAATCGCCAAACTAATGGGCCGAACGTCTTATAATCTCAAAACTAGTGGGGCTAAACATTAGGGAGGAGGGGGTCCAGAAACACGGTCTGCCTCCCCTAAAACCTGAAACCACATAACTGCCTCGAAGCCCCGGGAAAACCTGTCTTTGGAAGTGATAACCTGGCTCTTTAATGTTCAGGGGGAGATGGTTCACTTTTTGGGCGATTTTTTTCATGTATTCATTATTTTTCTAGTTTCCTCCCTAGACCTCCATCAAAAAAAAAAAAAAAACGTCCATTAGATCCCCTTTCTAGATTAATTTGTACATTTTTCGGTAGAAAATGTCCCGGCCGAAGGCCGCTTCTTCCAACATTACAGGCTCACTATCGTTCGCCAGGGAAAACATAGACACCTAAATAGCACGAATGGTCTAAATATTGACGACGAAATGTGGCAAAAGGTCTTAAAATAGACTACCTAATGGGGCAAACACCTTAACATCTGAAAACTAATGAACATGTTAACATGTTAACTAATTAAACATGAGGGAGAAAGTGGTCCAGCAAACCGGCCCATCCCTCCTTAAATGTCTTGTATGAATTCCTTCGCATATTCATTCAACTCTTCAAAGGAAATTGTTCTGGTTATAAGCCCCTGTCACACGAGCGCTTTTTCCGTCAATTTTCCATGAGCAACTTTTTTCTCGTATTATTTCTGGACATTTTGGCACTGGTATCGGTAACTAGACTGAAGGTAGATTATGTTAGGCGGCTGAATTATGATCAAGTGTCATTTTCTAAGCTTCCAGACCATAATTGCCCGTAAAAATTGCTCGTGTGACAACGGCTTAACCCCCTGTGATAATAAGTTGCTGGTGTCCAACAATACACGTGTTTATTATCTTACTCTACATGCAACAACGATATAAGCATGGTGGATATACAGTGCTGTCGGCTTCATCAGTAATATGGTTCGTCTTGTGTGACCGTATATATATATATTATAGTGAGTGTTTTGAACTACTTACCGTACTGTCTTCATCCAAATTTGCCTATATAGCCTATATGGATGTACAGTCGAGGTTAAGGGGAGATTTCCACTTGAGGGACTTTTTTCTTGACCCCTTTCTCCCTCATGATAGCCCCATTGCTTTTGAGATTTTAAGACCTTCGCCCTAGTAGTTTGGATATTTTAAGACATTTTGCCCCATTTCTGTCAATTTTAAGATCTTTCGTGCTATTAAGGTGTCGATTTTTTCCTGGCGAGCGATAGCGAGCCTGTAATTTAAGAGCAACCGGCCTCCGGCCGGGAAATTTTTCTACCGAAAAATGTACACATTTATCTTGAAAGGGGGTCTAGGGGGCGTAATTTTAAGCTTGATGAAAAAGTAGGGAACACACTAAATACCTCCCCTTAATAAGTGTATTTCTCAAAGTTTCGGACACTGACTAATACTCTGAGGGATAACCACTTTTCCCAGTAATTATAAAGATACTAATAACACTTGTTGAGCGAAAACCACTGGAATCTATCTATCTATCTATCTATTGCCTGACGCCGTGATCCCCGAAGGGGTGGCCACGAACGAACCGCCCCCATGCACCTCTGTCCCCAGTCAGTCGACGCCCCTCCCCCCAACCAGCACCGCCTTCGTTCATGTAGTTCCTCACTCCATCCTTCCACCTCATATTCGGTCTACCTCTCCCCCCCTGTCCCTCCACCTCGCTCTCGTACACCCTCTTAGTCATTCTCTCGCTTTCCATACGTTCCATATGGCCGAACCATCTCAAGTTGTTCCTTTTCACACTTTCCAGCACATCTACCTCCACACCACACCTCCTTCTTACTTCCTCATTAGTCTGTCCTATCCCTCCATGTAACTCCGCACGCACTCCTTAAGTAATTCATTTCCACTGCTCTCACTCTTGGTCTGAGTCTCTCAACCAACGTCCATGCTTCGCTTCCGTAAGTCAGTGTCGGGATTACCACACTGTCATGCAAGGACTTCTTCACTTCCATACTGACCACCCTATTTCTTGTTACTGCTTTTAGCGTTCCTACAACCCTCTTCCCCTGTTGTACCCTCTCCCGCACCTCTTCATCCATAGTCCCATCTTTACTCAACACACTGCCCAGATACTTAAAAGAGTTGACGATCTCCATAGCCTGACCGTTCAGCTTCACCTCACACTCTGTGACTTCACCCCTTTCGAAGACCATAACCTTGCTCTTCCCCGTATTTACCTTCAAATTCCGTTTTTCGCACACTGTTCCAAACTCATTTACCAGACCCTGCAACTCCCATTCATTATCACTCATCAGAACTGTATCATCCGCAAACATGGAATCTATGACAACACTTATTACCCCCGATTGTACACAGTTGAACAGCAAATTCAACACAGACACACAGACACACACACACACACACACACACACACACACACACACACTTGCGAATTCACATTATACACATATGAGAGAGAGAGAGAGAGAGAGAGAGGAATATGTTTTGTGTAATATTTAAAGTATTCAAGTCTTCCTCAATTTAAATTTAATTCTATTATTTTTTTTCATCTTGCTCTGTATTTTTATTTGGAAGGTTAATTTATGGTATTAGAAGGCTTTTAATGGAGTCTCTTAGAGTGTACAGTGGTCTGCATAATATACAGTATAAGCTGTGACAAATTATAAGCTATGACAAATTCTATGACAACTTATAAGCTATGACTAATTATATGACAAATTCTAAGCTATGACAAATTCTAAGCTATGACAAATTATATGACAAATTCTATGACAAATTCTAAGCTATGACAAATTATATGACAAATTCTAAGCTATGACAAATTCTAAGCTATGACAAATTATATGACAACTTATAAGCTATGACAAATTATATGACAAATTCTAAGCTATGACAAATTATATGACAAATTCTAAGCTATGACAAATTATATGACAACTTATAAGCTATGATAAATTCTAAGCTATGCCAAATTCTAAGCTATGACAAATTATATGACAAATTCTAAGCTATGACAAATTTTAAGCTATGACAAATTATATGACAAATTCTAAGCTATGACAAATTATATGACAAATTCTAAGCTATGACAAATTATATGACAAATTCTAAGCTATGACAAATTCTAATATATGACAAATTCTATGACAAATTCTAAGTTATGGCAAATTCTAAGCTATGACAAATTATATGACAACTTATAAGCTATGACAAATTATATGACAAATTCTAAGCTATGACAAATTCTATGACAAATTCTAAGCTATGACAAATTATATGACAAATTCTAAGATATGACAAATTCTAAGATATTCTAAGCCTATGACAAATTTGAAGGGTTGTAATGGAGCGTCTTTGAGTGTACAGTGGTCTTCATACCTAAGCTAGGACAAATTCACCGGAATGAAGGATGCTTGTGAGTGCATGTTTTTTTAAATGGTTTGTCCTTACATTATTTGTTTATTTATCTGACAATGTTATAAAGAAATACATAAATAAATGATATATATATATATATATATATATATATGTGCGTGCGTGTGAATTGTGTGCATGTATTTACGTATTTATATAATTGACCACTTAACATTAGGGAACCTTGAACCTTTTTTTTACGGAAAGGAAGTTGGTCTTTTTTTGTCTCGGAAAGTCTTGCTTGCGGGTGTTTTTGCGTGGCCGGGTGGTAATGGAGGTGACCTTGGGCGGATGAGAATGAATGAGACTCACCAGACCCCCCCCCCCCCCCCACCACCACAGGGAGGTAAAGGAGGGAGGGGGCGAGGCATTAGTTAGGGCTCCATTTATTTATTTGTGTATTATTTTGTTATACTTTCCTCCCTAGACCTCCATTAAGCTTTAAGAAAAAAAAAATCTATATATTATATATATATATATATATATATATATATATATATATATATATATATATATAATTATATATATATATAAAATATAAAAACAAAAAACATCCCAATAATCCCCCTTCTAGATAAATGTGTACAGTTTTCGGTAGCAAAATGTTCCGGCCAAAGGCCGGTTCCTCCTATATTACAGGCTCGCTATCGCTCGCCAGATACAAAATCGACACCTAATTGGCACCAGAGGTCTTAGTATTGACAATGAAGTGAGGCGAAAGCTCTTAAGCTCGCCAAACTAATGGACCGAATGTCCAGAAAAAACAACCGTCTCCCCCTTAATATTCTTTGTAACTCGTGCCAAAGGAGGTGCAAATGTTACGGGGCAATTTTGAGACGCTCGTAATAGTATTTTGAAACTCCCTCTATACACATGCTTAAGGGGAGATCTCCACTTGAGGGATTTTTTTTCTTGACCCCTTTCGCCCTCATGTTTAGCCCCATTGCTTTTGATATTATAAAACGTTTGCCCCATTAGTTTAGAGATTTTAAGAACTTTCACCCCATATTAAGACCTTTCGTGCCATTCAGGTGTCAATTTTATCCTGGCGAGCGATAGCGAGCCTGTAATTTAAGAGGAACCGGCCTTCGGCCGGGACATTTTTATACCGAAAAATGTACAAATTTATCTTGAAAGGGACTCAAGGGGGTGTAATTTTAAGCTTGATGGAGGTCTAGGGAACAAACTAAATACCGGTACCTGTTTTTAGTTTGGTCCCTAGATATCCTTCAAGCTTAAGATTACACCCCCTTGAGCCCCTTTCAAGATAAATTTGTACATTTTTCGGTAGAAAAATGTCCCGGCTGAAAGCCGGTTCCTCTTAAATTACAGGCTCGCTATCGCTCGCCAGGATAAAATCGACACCTAAATGGCACGAAAGGTCTTAAAATTGACAGAAATGGGTTGAATGTTCTTAAAATCGTCAAAATAATGGGGTAAACGTCTTAACATTAGACAAACAATGGGGCTAAACATGAGGGAGAAAGGAGTCAAGAAAAAAAAAAAATCCCTCCAGTGAAAAATCTCCCCTTAACCCTGTGCAGTACCAGGGACGTCTTTTTCATCATATTCTGCCAATGATTAGACGATATTATTCAGCTTAGGAAGGACCTCTAGCCATCATACTCTAAGGCTTCAAACTACCTCGACCTATTGACCCTATTAACTACCACCACAGATCCTTCCTAAGCTGCGTGATATCGTCTGCATATACCCGGTAGCTAGGATGGAATATAACGCTGGTACTCAAAGGGTTATAACGGGACATATCTATCTACTGGAGGGATTTTTTTCTGGACTCCTTTCTCCCTCATGTTGAGCCTCATTGCGTTTCTAATTTTAAGACGTTCGCCCCATTATTTTGACGATTATAAGAACTTTCAACCCATTCTGTCAATTTTAAGACCTTTCGTGCCATTTAGGTGTCGATTTTATCCTGGCGAGCGATAGCGAGCCTGTAATTTAAGAGGAACCGGCTTTCAGCCGGGACATTTTTCTACCGAAAAATGTACAAATTTATCTTGAAAGGGGCTCAAGGGGGTGTAATCTTAAGCTTGAAGGATATCTAGGGACCAAACTAAAAACCTCCCCTTAAGTGAATGTTATCATGTGTGGGAATTAAAAGGGTAAAGACTATCTCGACCGAATCTCTTGACTTCCATAAAGCCTTCCTAATCTAAATAAAATCGTCTAATAATGACCGAAAACCGAAAAAAAATTGCGTAATCGTATCCTGAAAGGGTTAATATGGCCTATTATATTGATCCACTACCGTATATATATATTAATTTGATACTTTGAAATATATATGACAACTGTATTGGAGTCAGTAAATTAAAAGGAGTGACCTGCTTTTTTCTCGCTTTTCTTTCTTTCTCTGACTTGTATCCGTGCGGCCCCATTCAGCCTACTGTTTCAAGACGTTTATCCCCATCCGGGTGTCGATTTCTGCCTGGCGAGCGGTAGCGAGCCAGCATATATATTTTTTTGTTTTGACAGCAAGCTAAATTTGTACATTTTTCGATAGAAAAATGTCTCCGGCGAAGCCTGATTTTTCCATACAATACTGGTTCGCCAGGAAGAAATCGAAACCTGAATGGGGATAAACGTCTTAAAACAGATGGCTGAATGGGGCCGAATGGATACAAGCCAGTGGAAGAGAGAAAAAAAGAGAAAGATAAAAAAAAGCCGGTTAATGTAGCTTTTGGCATGCGTACTAATGGTCAGAACTGGACTGCATCACATAATCTGGCAAGTAACACATGTATAGCAGAGAATGCTAGTACTGTGGAGACCCTTAACCCTTTCACGTCTTTATGACGCAGAGGTTGCCAGAGTAGCAATAAGAAATAGAGTTCTCTCACTCTTATAATTTACCTCTCCAAAATTAGTGTTCTGCCCACAGCTAACTCAAAGACAACTGCAGAGGTTGAAGTAACTAAACTAAAGGTTTATAAATACCCCTGATGGTAAAAAAGGCTTTAAAGTATCCTAGGTCAACACAGCTAACTCAAAGACAACTGCAGAGGTTGAAGTAACTAACTAAAGATTTCTAAATACCCCTGATGGTAACAAAGGCTTTAAAGTATCCCCAATAGGCTCAACACAGCTAACTCACAGACAACTGCAGAGGTTGAAGTAACTAAACTAAAGGTTTCTAAATACCCCTGATGGTAACAAAGGCTTTAAAGTATCCCCAATAGGCTCAACACAGCTAACTCAAAGACAACTGCAGAGGTTGAAGTAACTAAACTAAAGGTTTCTAAATACCCCTGATGGTAACAAAGGCTTTAAAGTATCCCCAATAGGCTCAACACAGCTAACTCAAAGACAACTGCAGAGGTTGAAGTAACTAAACTAAAGGTTTCTAAATACCCCTGATGGTAACAAAGGCTTTAAAGTATCCCCAATAGGCTCAAAATTGCGTCAAAAACGTGAGAGGGTTAAGGGGAGATGGGCCGTGTTTCTGGTCCCCCTTCTTCCTCATGTTTAGCCCCATTAGTTTTCAGATTAGAAGACGTTCGACCCAATAGTTTGGCGATTTTAAGACATTTCGCCACATTTCTTTGTCAATATTAATACTTTTCGTGTCCTTTAGGTGTCGATTTTTTCCCTGGCGGGCGATAGCGAACCTATAATTTCAAGAGAAACCGGCACATTCTACCTTCAAAAAATGTATCTAGGGAATGTTTTTTTTTTTTTTTTTTTTTTTTAAAGCGAGGCAACTAAATATATATAAATAAATAGACCCCCCCAAAATAACCACTGTCCCCTTAAGGGGGGTGACCTGTTTTTGTTCTGTCCTTTTCTATCTTTCTCTGGCTTGTATCCATTTGGCCCCATTCAGCCTACTGTTTTAAGACGTATATCCCCATCCAGGTGTAAATTTTTTACTGGTGAGCGGTAGCGAGCCAGCATATTTTTTATTTTTGTTTGACAGCAGGCTAAATTTGTACATTTTTCGATAGAAAAATGTCTCCGGCGAAGCCGGATTTCTTAATATAATGCTGGCTCGCTATCGCTCGCCAGGAAGAAATCGACACCTAGATGGGGATAAACATCTTAAAATAGTTGGCTGAATGGGGCCGAATGGATACAAGCCAGAGAGAGAGAGAAAAGGACAGAAATAACAAAAAGCAGGTCACCCCCCTTAAGAGTTGGGTGTAGTGTTGTTCTCTCGCAGGAAACAGATGGGTCCAGAAGACTTGGGCCGTCTGATAGTGAGCAGAGACGTTTAATAGGCGCGTGCACAGAAGACTTGGGCCGTCTGATAGTGAGCAGAGACGTTTAATTGGCGCGTGCACAGAAGACTTGGGCCGTCTGATAGTGAGCAGAGACGTTTAATAGGCGCGTGCACAGAAGTCACGTCGACAGTTTGGGTCAGATTCGTTTTTTGGACCACTTTCTTCCTCGTGTTTAGACCCGTTAGTTTTGAGGTTTTAAGACGTTCAGCCCATTACTTAGACGATTTTAACACCTTTCGCCCCATTTCGTTGTCAATTTTAAGACCTTCCGTGCCATTCCGTGCCAGGAAGGTTTTCGGAGCAGTGGGAAGTATGTGGAAGACAAGAAATCTCGGAGTGAAAGTAAAAAGTGCACTGTATCAAGGAATTGTTGTGCCAACAGTGATGTATGGGGCTGAGACATGGGCTCTGAAGAAAAAGGAGAAAAGAGGGCTGGATGTGATGGAGATGAGCTGCTTGAGGAGTACCGGTATGTGTGGAGTTACTCGTAGAGACAGATTGAGGAATGAAGAGATACGTAGGAGAGTGGGGCAGCAGGAACATTTGTCAGCCCGAGTGGACAGAAGGGTGCTGAGCTGGTATGGTCATGTTGAACGAATGGGAGATGAAAGGCTTACAAAGAGAATATGTGAGTCAGGTACAAGGGGAGATAGAAGGGCAGGAAGACCCCCATTGAGATGGAGAGACTGTGTAAGAAAGGCTTTGGATGATAGAGGAATGACTATAGATCAGGCAGGGGAAGTGGTGGTGGACAGGAGTGAATGGAGAATGCTTGTGAATAGTTGAGTGAACACGTGGTCATTTGGAGTAAGGGGTCGGGCGCAAGTTCGACTAGATAATAGTCCATCAGGCGCCTGGCCCGGGGGGACGATTAATATGAAGGGTGTGCCTGGAAGTGTGGTGGGAGGGCTTGTGGCTTTGGCTCCGCTGCATGTCTGCCTGCCGAGATCGGAACCTCTCCGGGTGGTCAGGGGCCGGGGGAGTGCTGGAGCGACTTTGGTAACCCTGGTCTCTGGGTCTTCTCCTGGGTGACCTGGATGTGTGTGAGTTTGTGTTTTTTATCTGTGATTATTTTTTGTTTTATGTTGTTTTTGTGTTTTCCCTGTTCTTG
>CM064527.1:6209389-6227548 GCA_032716605.1 Paralithodes platypus
TCCTCCTCCCATTATATATATATCAGTGTTATTGTCGTCTACCTCCAATGCCTTTCTTTCCCTCTATTTATTATCAAGCACAGCCATGCACATAATAGGTAAGGTCACAGCAGTTCCAATCTTTGAGCCTCTTTAAGGGCCCCCCCCCCCATACCACCCACGCTATCGCTCGCCAGGAAAAAAATCGACACCTAAATGACAGTCTTAATATTGACAAGGAAATTGGGTGAAAGGTCTTAAAATCGCCAAACTAATGAGCCGAACTTCATAAAATCTGAAAACTAATGGGGCTAAACATGAGGGAGAAGGGGATCTAGAAAAAACCGACCCATCTCCCCTTAAGAAAGAGCAATCGTGGTATAATTATATCTGCCACATCCCAGTCATTTAGGCTACTTGTATTAAGGGGAGATCTCCACTTGAGGGATTTTTTTCTTGACCCCTTTCTCCCTCATATTTAGCCCCATTGCTTTTGATATTATAAAACGTTCACCCCGTTAGTTGGCGATTTTAAGAACTTTCACCCCATTTTAAGACCGTTTGTGCCATTTAGGTGTCGATATTTTCCTGGCGAGCGATAGCGAGCCTGTAATTTAAGAGGAAGTGGCCTTCGGCCAGGACATTTTTCTACCGAAAAATTTAAAATTGATCTTGAAAGGGTGTCTAGGGGGTATAATTCTAAGCTTAATGGAAATCTAGGGAACAAACTAAACACCTCCCCTTAAATTCCTCCTCTTGAGTTAGTATTATAGTCCATGATAAACGCTTAAGGCATGAACAAGTTTCCTAACAACCCCAAATAGTTTTTTTCTCCGTTTTTCTTTGTTTTGTATTAAATTCCTCCTCGTAAGTTAGCATTATATTCCCTGATAAACGCTTCTTGCATGAACAAGTTTCCTAATAGCCCCAAATCGTTTTTTTTCTTCTCCGTTTTCTTTACTTCATTATCTCATCTTGCTTGTTGTAACTCGTGCATGTCGCTTCCTAATTTTTTTATTCATCCCGAAGAGGCCAGTCCTCTCATCCGGCGCTTCATTTAATATCAGTAATTTGTGTATAATCATTATATTGAGTCAAGGAGGGGATGGTACACTTTTTGGTCGATATTTTGCATTTTGTTATATTTTTGTTAGTTTCCTCTCTAGACCTCCATCAAACTTTAAAAACACATCTTCTAGACTAATGTGTACATTTTAAAATTACAGGCTCACCATCGTTGAAAAAAAATCGATAGCACGAAAGGTCTTAATATTGACAAGGAAATGGGTCGAAATGTCTTAAAACCGCCAAGCTAATGGGCTGAAAGTCTTAAACCTGAAAACTAAAGGGGATAAGCATGAGGGAGAAGGGTGACCGGAAAAATCGGCCTATCCCCCCTTAACTGCTGTGAGGGCCGAAATTCCCTACCTGATAAACCCTTCCATGGAGCTATTTAATTTATTCTTCTTTCTCCTCCTTCTCTTCTTTCTCCTCCTTCTCTTCTTTCTCCTCCTTCTCTTCTTTCTCCTCCTTCTCTTCTTTCTCCTCCTTCTCTTCTTTCTCCTCCTTCTCTTCTTTCTCCTCCTTCTCTTCTTTCTCCTCCTTCTCTTCTTTCTCCTCCTTCTCTTCTTTCTCCTCCTTCTCTTAATGGAAACCATTATAAGGGACAAAATAGTAAAACATTTGGAAGAAAATAATTTAATAAAAGATTCTCAGCACGGTTTTAGAAATAAACGTTCATGCTTAACAAACTTACTCGACTTCTTCAATGATGTTTACAAATCATATGATAAGGATAGAGCAGTTGATATAATATATCTCGATTTTCAGAAAGCTTTCGATACCGTACCCCACAAGAGACTAATTGACAAAATAAAAGCTCATGGCATAACAGGAAAAACTCTGAAATGGCTCGAAAATTGGCTCTCAGACCGTAAACAACGAGTTGTAATAAATGGTGAAGAATCGGATTGGTGCAAAGTAAATAGTGGCGTTCCCCAGGGTTCGGTATTAGGCCCTATTCTTTTTATAATTTACATAAACGACTTAGACGAAGGAATAGAATGCAAAATTTCGAAATTTGCTGACGATACAAAAATTACTAATAAAGTAACCTCAACAGAACATTGGCAAAAACTACAAGGTGACCTAGACACTTTAGAAAACTGGGCAGAAAAATGGCAAATGAAATTCAACATAGAAAAATGCAAAGTATTACACATCGGTAGTAACAACGCTAAAAAAGATTACTCAATGAACAACATTCAACTATCAAATACAAATAATGAAAAGGATCTGGGAGTTATAATATCAAGTGACCTGAAGCCGAGTAAACAGTGTACAGAGGTAATAAAAACTGCTAATAAATTGGTGGGTTTCATCGGCAGAACATTCAAATTCAAATTCAAATCAGAAAAAATCATACTTACTCTATTCAACTCATTGGTGCGTCCCCATCTCGAATACTGCGTGCAATTCTGGTCACCGTACTACCAAAAGGACATAAATAAACTTGAAAGGGTGCAACGCAGAGTCACTAAAATGATATATACCTAGATTGCGTAATAAACCGTACGAAGAGCGCTTAAAAGAACTAAATTTGTTTAGCTTAACAAAGCGCAGAATGAGAGGTGACCTAATAGAGGTGTTCAAAATCTTCAAGGGATTCAGCAACCTAAATGTAAGCGAATTATTTACGATCAATCAAGCAAACACGAGAAACAATGGTTATAAGATTATAGGCAAGCGTTTTCATTCTCACGAGGCGAAGCATTTCTTCTTCAACCGCGTTGTGAATAATTGGAACAGACTACCCTCGAACATTGTAAACTGTAATACTGTCGAAACATTTAAGAACCATCTGGATAAACACATGGCAAATAACCCCCGATTAACACAGTTTCTTTCAGAATAACGCGCAACGAAATGTCAACGCATACCGCAATGTATATTGATTTTCATACATCTGTTCCCTTTCATAATTGTAGTAAATAGAGTTAGCTTAGATTACAAATCAACTTCTTTTTTCTCCCTGTCCTGTTCGAATTTCCGTGTCAGTTTTTCAATACTGCATGGTATTTTTCCTATCTGTTTCCATGCCAGTATTAGCTGGAGGGAGTGGTGGGTGGGGAGGAGCCTTCTTCTTTGCTATCCTTTTCTCTACCTCGTAGTCAGTAGATTAGTAGTTTTAGATATCCAAACTGCCCCGTAAGGACCAATAGGTCTGTTGCAGTTTGTTCTCCTTTGTATTCCTTTGTATTCCTCCTCTTCTTCCTCCTCCTAAGTGAGTTCACTAGGTATCAGAACAGAGGTCACATATTTAGTTTATTCAAGTACATTGGAGTTTGTAATTGATGATTATTGTTAAGGGGAGGTTTTTAGTGTGTTTCCTAGACTTCCATCAAGCTTGAAATTACACCCGCGGCTTGAATACTGTAGCGTATTAACATCCGCATACAAAGCAGGTGAAATAAATGACGTAGAGAGTGTACAAAGAAATTTCACTTCGCATATAAGTTCGATAAAACATCTACACTATTGGGAGCATTTAAGAGCACTGAATCTGTACTCACTGGAACGTAGAAGAGAACGTTACCTAATAATATACACGTGGAAAATCGCAGAGGGTTTAGTACCAAACCTACATACTCCGATAGTCATGAAATTCAGTGATAGGAGATGCTGGGAATGCGAAATCCCCCGGATGAATAACAGGGGTGCTATGGGCTCTCTGCGAGAGGGCTGGTTATCACACAGAGGCCCACGTCTCTTCAACAAACTCCCACGGCGAGTAAGAGACATGAGGGACATCTCGTTAGACAACTTCAAGAGAGCCCTAGATGTCGAACTGCAAAAAGTGCCAGACGAGCCCATCCTCGCAAGGGAGCGAGCTGTCGCTTCAAACAGTCGACTGCACCAAATCACCACTCATAACGAGGGGGGTCGCGCTCCTTGGTGCCGCTAGAAGAGCGGCGAACACATCAAAAGGTAAGGTAAGGTACCCCCTTTCAAGATAAATTTGTACATTTTTCGGTAGAAAAATGTCCAGGCCGAAGGCCGATTCCTCTTAAATTGCAGGCTCGCTGTCGCTCGCCAGGAAAAAATCGACACCTAAATGGGACGAAAGGTCTTAAAAGTGACAAATGGGGTGAAAGTTCATAAAATTGCCAAACTAATGGGGCGAATGTCTTAAAATCTCAAAAGCAATGGGGCTAACCATGAGGGAGAAAGGAGTCAAGAAAAAAATCTCTCAAGTAGATATCTCCCCTTAAGTGGTAATCAATGGCATTTCTTCTGAGTGGACTCCAGTCACTTCTGGTGTTCCACAGGATTCTATCCTTGGCCTACTACTGTTTATCATATACGTCAATGACATCCATATTGGTCTGTTGAGTGAGATATCCAAGTTTGCAGATGACATTAACCCTTTCAAGCTCCAACACGCGTTTCTGTTCTGTTTTCTGGCTACTATTAGACGATTTTATTCAGATTAGTAACGGTATATGAAAGTCAAAGGGTTGATTAAGATAGTATTTACCCTTTTAATACCCACAGATCTTTCCTAAGCTGCATAAAATCGTCTAATGATAGCCAAAATAAACTGTTAAATCGCGTCAGAGCTTCAAGGGGTTAAGTATGGAGTGAATGTGAAGGACCTTAACCCTATTAGGTGCAGGGCGGGCCAATTTCGATCGTCCCTGTTTTACTCCATTAGTTTGTAGAATTTAAGACGTTTCACCTCATTAGTTTGGCGATTATAAGATGCTTCAACCCAATAAGGTGTAATTTTTTCCTGGGCTAGCGACAGCGAGCCTGTAATTTGGGAGAAAGCGGCCTTCGGCCGGGACATTTTGTTACCGAAACATGTACATATTTAGTTTGAAGGGGGTCTGGGGGACGTTTTTTAGTTTGAAGGGGGTCTGGGGGACGTTTTTTAGTTTGAAGGGGGTCTGGGGGACGTTTTTTAGTTTGAAGGGGGTCTGGGGGACGTTTTTTAGTTTGAAGGGGGTCTGGAGAGGCGTGTTTCTAAGTCTTGGGGGGTAAACTAAATACACATTGTTCAAAAATGGCTAAAACAATGAAAACCCTCCATAATAATACAACCAAATATCATAATAACCCCTCGAGACGTTGCACCAGATAGTGTTAAAGGGGTTGGGTGTATGGTCTGAGAGACATGGTAGATCTATGCCACTAAACTTGGAAAAGTGCAAGGTGGTACACATCGGCCAAGCAAACCCCGAGTGCAAGGTGGTACATATCGGCCAAGCAAACCCCGAGTGCACGGTGTTGCATATCGGCCAAGCAAACCCCAAGTGCACGGTGTTGCATATCGGCCAAGCAAACCCCAAGTGCACGGTGTTGCATATCGGCCAAGCAAACCCCGAGTCAGACTACTCGCTCTGGGGAATTACTCTTAACACTAGTTGGGGCAACGTCTCGGGGGTTATTATGGTATTTTGTTTAAATTATTATTGAAGTGTTTATTTGTTTTAGACATTTTCGAACAATGTGTTTTTAGTTTACCCGCTAGACTTGGAAAAACGCCTCTCCAAACCCCCTTCAAACTAAAAAAACGTCCCCCAGACCCCCTTCAAGCTAAATGTGTACATTTTTCGGTAGAAACATTTCCCGGCCGAAGGCCGGTTTCTCCTAAATTACGGGCTCGCTATCGCTCGCCCAGGAAAAATCGACACCTTATAATCCTTATTGGGTTGAAGCTTCATATAATCGCCAAACTAATGCGATGAAACGTCTTAAAATCTCCAAGCTAATGGAGTAAAACTGTGAGGTTCCAAATTGGCCCGCCCTGCACCTAATAGGGTGAATTGGCCCGCCCTGCACCTAATAGGGTGAATTGGCCCGCCCTGCACCTAATAGGGTGAATTGGCCCGCCCTGCACCTAATAGGGTTAATTGGCCCGCCCTGCACCTAATAGGGTGAATTGGCCCGCCCTGCACCTAATAGGGTGAATTGGCCCACCCTGCACCTAATAGGGTGAATTGGCCCGCCCTGCACCTAATAGGGTTAATTGGCCCGCCCTGCACCTAATAGGGTGAATTGGCCCGCCCTGCACCTAATAGGGTGAATTGGCCCGCCCTGCACCTAATAGGGTGAATTGGCCCGCCCCGCACCTAATAGGGTGAATTGGACCGCCCTGCACCTAATAGGGTGAATTGGCCCGCCCTGCACCTAATAGGGTGAATTGGCCTGCCCTGCACCTAATAGGGTGAATTGGCCCGCTCTGCACCTAATAGGGTGAATTGGCCCGCCCTGCACCTAATAGGGTGAATTGGCCCGCCCTGCACCTAATAGGGTGAATGGGCCCGCCCTGCCCCTAATAGGGTGAATTGGCCCGCCCCGCACCTAATAGGGTTAATTGGCCCGCCCTGCACCTAATAGGGTTAATTGGCCCGCCCTGCACCTAATAGGGTTAATTGGCCCGCCCTGCACCTAATAGGGTTAATTTGGCCCGCCCTGCACCTAATAGGGTGAATTGGTAAATAGATTTCGGTGTTATGATCAGCAGTGACCTAAAGTTTTCCAAGCATTGCATTGTTTTCCTGGAATATTCTGTTCAATTCTGGTCTCCAGCACTCGGGAAAGATATAGAGCGACTGGAAAGAGTACAAACTAGTGCGATAACAGCTTGTTCCATTGATTAGAAGACTGAGGACTAGAGGTTTTGATCGATTTTGGTTGGAAACCCGTAGACTACGAGGTCAGCTCATTGAACTTTTTAAGATATTTAACCCTTTCACGCTTTTATGACGCAGAGGTTGCCAGATTAGCAATAAGAAATAGAGTTCTCTCACTCTTATAATTACCTCTCCAAAATTAGTTTTCTGCCCACAGCTAACTCAAAGACAACTGCAGAGGTTGAAGTAACTAAACTAAAGGTTTATAAATACCCCTGATGGTAACAAAGGCTTTAAAGTATCCCTAATAGGCTCAACACAGCTAACTCAAAGACAACTGCAGAAGTTGAAGTAACTAAACTAAAGGTTTCTAAATACCCCTGATGGTAACAAAGGCTTTAAAGTATCCCCAATAGGCTCAACACAGCTAACTCAAAGACAACTGCAGAGGTTGAAGTAAATAAACAAAAGGTTTCTAAATACCCCTGATGGTAACAAAGGCTTTAAAGTATCCCCAATAGGCTCAACACAGCTAACTCAAAGACAACTGCAGAGGTTGAAGTAAATAAACAAAAGGTTTCTAAATACCCCTGATAGTAACAAAGGCTTTAAAGTATCCCTAATCGGCTCAAAATTGCGTCACATGTCGGAGAGGGTTAATAGGTTTGACGATGTAGATTATAGCAAACTATGAACACAAACCAGTATGGGTGGAAGTTAAGGGGAGGTATTTAGTTTGGTCCCTACGTTTTCATCAAGCTTAAAATTATACCCCCTAGACCCCCTTTCAAGATAAATTTGTACATTTTTCGGTAGAAAAATGTCCCTGCCGGAGGCCGGTTGCTCTTAAATTACAGGCTCGCTATCGCTCGCCAGGAAAAAATCGACAACTTAATGGCACGAAAGGTCTTAAAATTGACAGAAATGGGGCAAAATGTCTTATAATTTCCAAACTACTAGGGCGAACGTCTTAAAATCTCAGAAGCAATGGGGCTAAACATGAGGGAGAAAGGGGTCCAGAAAAAAATCCCTCAAGTGGAGATCTCCCCTTAAATTATGTAGGTTCAGTGCTAGTATTTGTGGGTCTGTTCTAGCTGGAACAAACTTCCCTCAGAAGTTGTAAATAGTTGGAAGAGCAGTTCAAGAAGAGAGTAGATAGTATTTTGCAAGGAGTGTATTGCACTACACAATATCTCTCTTTCCTCTTCGAGTATCGGCCCGAGATGGAGCGCGAGGTCTTTGAGAAACTAACTATTCCTTGTAGCTCCTTGTAACCCCTTGTACCTCCTTGTAACCCCTTGTACCTCCTTGTAACCCCTTGTACCTCCTTGTAACCCCTTGTACCTCCTTGTAACCCCTTGTACCTCCTTGTAACCCCTTGTAACCCCTTGTACCTCTTTGTAACCCCTTGTACCTCCTTGTAACCCCTTGTAGCTCTCTCTCTCTCTCTCTCTCTCTCTCTCTCTCTCTCTCTCTCTCTCTCTCGCTCTGTACATAACCTTGAGAGGTAGAGACAGGAGAGAGAGAGAGGATGTTAGGGAAAAAACTGAGCTGTAGAGACACACGCTAACTCCACCCTCCCTCCCTCCTCCCCTCTTGGCTTCCCCTTCTTTCCTCTCTCTCTCTGTCTCTCTCTCTCTCTCTCTCTCTCTCTCTCTCTCCTCTCTCCGCTTCTCTCTTGTCTCTCTCTTCTTCTGTTGTCTCCCCTCTCTCTCTCTCTCTTCTCTCTCTGTCTCTCTGTCTCTGTCTCTGTCTGTCTCTTCTCTCTCTCTCTATCTCTTCTCTCTCTCTTCTCTCTCTCTGTCTCTGTCTCTCTCTCTCTGTCTCTCTGTCTCTCTGTCTCTGTCTGTCTCTGTCTCTCTCTCACTCTCTCTCTGTCTCTCTCTCTGTCTCTCTCTCTCTCTGTCTCTCTCTCTCTCTCTCTCTCTCTCTCTCTCTCTCTCTCTCTCTCTCATAGGTTATACAGTAGAGTCTATGAGGCTATTGTTACCATTACAATACATAACCATTTCATAAAGCATATTCCGTTTTCCTGAGGTAATTCATTAATGAATTCATTTAGCATAGAGGTACCGGTAGGCTAATAAGGAACACACTCATGTAAGCGTTCTTTTACCGCATTGGCTTCAGGGGGAGGTCGTCGCTTTTTATGGAGCCCCTTCTCCCTCATGTTTAGCATATTAGTTTTGAAATTTTAAGATGTTCGTACCATTACTTTGGCGATATTTTAATACCTTTCGCCCCATTTCTTTATCAATTTTAAGATCCTTGTCGTTGCCATTTTAAGCGTGTTTCTTATTTTGTTTTGTAAGGTCACCAGAAGGCGAGGACAAGAGAAAGACTTTTAGTAGCGAGCCTGTAATTTTAAGATTGGAGGCGGAAACCGGCTTTTGGACCCAGTGGGAAGGAACGGCCACACCCCGGCCCCCCCGAATTTTTTCTTCCGAAAAAACGTTAACACAACTTTATTTTTTATGGGGAAAAAAAAAAGGGAGGGGGTCTAGGGGGTATTTATTATGAAGAGGGGTCTAGGGGGTACTTATTATGAAGAGGGGTCTAGGGGGTATTTATTATGAAGAGGGGTCTAGGGGGTATTTATTATGAAGAGGGGGTTCAGGGGGTAATTTATTATGAAGAATGGGTCTAGGGGTACGTTTAGGAAGAGGGGTCTAGGGGGGTATTTATATGAAGAGGGTCTAGGGGTATTTATGATGAAAGAAGGGTCTGGGGGGTACTTATTATGAAGAGGGGTCTAGGGGGTATTTATTATGAAGAAGGGTCTAGGGGGGTACGTTATTCTGAAGAGGGGTCTAGGGTCGGTATTTATTATGAAGGGGGGTCTAGGGGAGTTAATTTATTATGAAGAAGGGGTCTAGGGGGTATTTATATGAAGAGGGGTCTAGGGGGGATTTATTATGAAGAGGGGGTCTAGGGGTTACTTATTATGAGGGGGGTCTAGGGTATTTATTAGGAAGAGGGGTCTAGGTGGTATAATTATGAAGAGGTGGTTCTAGGGGGTATTTATGTTGAAGAGGGGTTCTAGGGGGTCTTATTTATTGAAGAGGGGGTTAGGGGTGTATTTATTAGTGGAAGAGGGGTCCTAGGGGGTATTTATTATGAAGAGGGGTCTAGGGGGGGTATTTATTTCATTCGAAGAGGGGTCTAGGGGTGGTATTTATTATGCACGAGGGGTCGAGTGGACCATGGTATTTATTATGACCAGAGGGGTAATAGGGGGTAGTTATTATGAAGAGGGTCTAGGGGTATTTATTATGAAGAGGGGTCTTCTAGGGGGGGTATTATTGTGAAGAGGGGTTTCTCGGGGTATTTATTCCATATGAAGGAGGGTCTAGGGGTATTATTATGAGAGAAGGTCTAGGGGGTTCTTTATTATGAATGCGGGGGTCCTTAGGGGGTAGGTATTATGATAAAGAGGGTCTAGGGGTGGGGTATTTATTATGAAGAGTGGGGTCAAGGTGGGTATTTAGTATGAAGGAGGGGGTCTAGGGGGTATTTATTATGACAAGAAGTAGGGTCTAGGGGGGTAATTTATTATGGAAGAGGGGTGCTAGGGGGTTATTTATTATGAAGAGGGGGGTTCTAGGGTGGTATTTATTATGAAGAGGGGTCACTATGGGTGTCCGGTATTTATATGAAGATGGGGTGGTCTAGGGCATGTATTATTATGAAGAGGGGGGCCCCAAGAGGGCTGGGCCTAGGTACGGTATGATATAGCTTTAGTGCACCCCAAGAGGTACGTGACGGATAGTGCCTAACGGTATTATTTATTATGAAGAGGGGTCTAGGGGGTATTTATTATGAAGAGGGGTCTAGGGGGTATTTATTATGAAGAGGGGTCTAGGGGGTATTTATTATGAAGAGGGGTCTAGGGGGTATTTATTATGAAGAAGGGTCTAGGGGGTATTTGTGGTATTATGAAGAGGGGTCTAGGGGGGTAGTTACTTATGAAGGGGGGGTCTTCTAGGTGGGTATTTATTATGGAAGAGGGGTCTTAGGGGGGTAATTATTATGAAGGGGGGGGGTTTTAGGGGGGGTTATTTTTAAAATTTTAGAAGAGGGGGTCATAGGGGGTGGGGGTATTTATTATGAAGAGGGGTGAAGGGGGTTTTTATTATGAAGAGGGGTCTAGGGGGTATTTATTATGAAGAGGGGTCTAGGGGGTATTTATTATGAAGAGGGGTCTAGGGGGTATTTATTATGAAGAGGGGTCTAGCGGGTATTTATTATGAAGAGGGGTCTAGGGGGTATTTATTATGAAGAGGGGTCTAGCGGGGATGGATATGAGAGGGGTTCTAGCGGTATTTATTGATGCAGAGGGCGTCGAGGGGTGGTATTTATTATGAAGAGGGGTCTAGGGGGTATTTTTCTAAGCTTGATGGAGGTCTAGCGAGGAAACTAAAAAATATATGAATAAGTGAATTAATAGAAAAAAGAAAAAAAACAGCCACCAGCCCCATAAATGCTAACCGTACTGTACTCTGCTGAATAAAACCACCAGCAGAGAGTTCTAAGAAATTACCCAAACTCGTCATCTGATCGTAGGGGTAAAATTTGGATGTCAGTTAATTCTGCGGAGCGTGACAGCTGCTGGTAAGTTTTTGTGGATCTGGGTTTGGTCGGAGGGAGGGGTGGGTGGGTGGGTGCTGTGTGGGAGAGATATGTGGGTGGGTGGGTGCCGTGGTGGTTTATGGGATGGGTGGGTGGGTGCTGTGGTGGGTTCGTGTATGGAGGGGTGGGTGGGTGTTGTGGTGGGTTCGTGTATGAGGCGGTGGGTGGGTGCTGTGGTGGTGTATGAGAAGGTGGGTGGGTGCCGTGGTGGTTTATGAGAAAGGTGGGTGGGTGGGTGCTGGGTTCGTGTATGGGAAGAGTGGAGGGGTGGGTGCTGAGTTCGTGGTGGGTTCGTGAATGGAGGGGTGGGTGGGGGTGTAGGTTGGTGTATATGAGTGGGGGGGTGCCGTGGTGGGTTCGTGTATGGAGGGGTGGGTGGGTGCTGTGGTGGGTCCGTGTGTGGGTGGGTGGGTGCTGTTGTGGTGTATGGGAGGGGTGTGTTGGTTCGTGTATGACAGGGGTGGGTGGGTGGTTGGGTGAGTTCGTGGATGGGTTGATTCGTGTGTGGGAGGGGTGGGTTGGTAGGTATGGGACTTATATGTGGGTGGGATGGGTGGTGTTGGAAGGATGGGCGGGGTGGGCGTGGGTTACACTGGGTGGTACCATATACTTCTTGTGTACGGTTTTTATCTCGTTACATTCAGTTTGAGGTGAAAACAAAACATAGGCTGCTCATTAAGAAATGGGATATATATATATATATATATATATATATATATATATATATATATATATATATATGGGGAGGATCCTCTCACACCACACTCCTAGATAAAGTAGAAAGGACAGCCTTTCGCATCACTAACTCCCGTACAGGCGTCAACCAACTTCTCTGCAATATCTCTCTCTTCGCCACAATGTTGCATCTCTCTCACTATTCTATCGCTACTACAATAATCATTGTTCCTCGGAGCTTTCCCAGTGTATACCACCTCCTCTACGTAGGGTGCGTAGTACCCGCCTTGCAACGCAGTCCCACCCCTACTCTGTGCAACTCTCCAACCCAAGAGTGAAACTCTTATTCTCAGGACTTTCTTCTATTCAAATGCTGATGCCTCTGGAAACTCTCTCTCACAGGAATCCAGTCTTTCCTTCTTCCTATGACGTATATTGCTTCATAAAAACTCTGTGTGTCCAGGCATTTTAGCTCGAACGTCCCTGGATTTCGGGCCCTGTCACTTCTTTGAAATCTGGGGGAGGCACTCGCTGCGGGGCAGTTATTTGCCTTTTGTCTACCTCATTCATATAGAAAAAAAAAAATATATTATATATACCGGTTGCGATATATATATAGTATATAGATATCCATAGATAGAATTAGTTATATATATATGATACTGTAAATGATATATATTATATATATATCATTCTATATATATAGCATATATATATATATATATATACTATATCTAGATATATATATATATATATATATTAATTACATGCACTCGCCAGGAAAAATTCGACACCTAAATGGCACGAAAGTTTCTAATATTGACAAATACATTTGGCGAAACGTCTAAAAAACGCCAAACTAACGGAAGGAACTTCTTATAATCTCAAAACTTAAATGGTAAACATGAGGGAGAAGGGGGTCCAGAGAAAGCGACTACCTCCCCCTTAAACCTCTCTCGTTGTGTACCCATTAATTATTCTCTCTCTCTCTCTCTCTCTCTCTGGTCTCCTACTCTTCCTTCCTGTCTTTAACATTCCTCCTCCTCCCTTCCTTCCTCCTCTTCTTCTTCTTCTTCTTCTTAAACTTAAATTTTGTTTTTATTTCTCCTACTCTTTCATATATTCCGTTTTCTTTCTCGGACGCGGCGGGAGGCCGGTGGATGGCTCCGACCCGGGCATATATGCCCCCGGGGCTGTAGTCCCACGCGGGCAAGAGGCGCCGGCCGCCCGCGCGGCAGGGCCACGCGGGCAGGAGAGGCACGGCAGCCGCGCGGCCGCCCACGCGGGCAGAAGCCCGCGGCGAGCCCGCCGGCAGATCCAGCGCGGGCAGCGAGGCCCGTCCGTCCCTCGCGGCCTCCCCGCGGGCACGTAGAGGCCCCGGCCGCCAGCGACGGCCGCAAGCTCGTGCTATAGAGGACCAGGCCGCCCTCGCGTCGGCCACTCGTCCAGAGAGGCCGGCCGGCGCCCGCTAGGCGCGGCCACGCGGCCAGGTGAGGCCCCGTGACGCCCGCGCGTCCGTCCACTCTGCCAGGGAGAGGCCCCCGGCCGCCCGCGCGGCCGACCGGGCAGGAGGCCCCGGCCGCCCGCGCGGCGCGCCCCGCTGGCAGAGAGGCCCCTCCTCCCGCGCGGCCGGCCCAGCTCGTGCAGCGAGGGCCCCGTCCGCCGTGCGAACCTCCCACGCTGGCTGCGGCCCCGCCGCCCCGGCGCGGTTCAGAGAGGCCCGCGCCCGCTCGGCCCCCACGCGTGCAGAGAGGCCCCGGCCGGCCGCCGCGGGGCTATAGAGGCCAGGTCCGCCCGCGCTGCCCCGGCGCGGGCAGAGAGGCACCGGCCGCCCGCGCGGTCCGCCCGACGCGGGAATAGAGGTCCCCGGCCGGCACGGCGCTGGCAGAGATGCCATCGGCCGCCCGCGCGGCCGCCCACTCGGGCAGAGAGGCTCCCGGCAGCCCGCGCGGCCCCCACCTCGTGCGAGATGCCCCGCCGCCCGCGCGGCCGCCTCACGCGGCAGAGAGGCCCCGGCCGCCCGCGCGGCGCCCGCGCGGGCCGCACGCGGGGCAGAGGGCCCGGCCCCCGCGGGCCGGCCACCGGGTCAGATATTCCCTTCCTCCCTCTCTCCTTCCGCGGTCAGTATATGCCCCGTCCGCCCGCTCGTTCCCGTTTTGTTCAACCGTTCAATCTGCCCCTTCCTCCCTCTCTCTTCCACTTGTTATATGCCCCTTCCTCCCGCTCTACCCCACTCTTTCATATAGGCCCCGGCCGCACGCGGGCCGGCCCACCGCGGGCAGAGGAGGCCCCGCCGCCCGCGCGGCCGCCACGGCCGGGCAGGAGAGGCCCGGTCCGCACGCGCCGGCCCCACGCGGCAGAGAGGTCCCGGCTCGCCCGCGCGACCGGCCCACGCGGGCAGAGAGGCCCGTCCGCCCGCGCGGGCAAGAGGCCCCGGCCGCCCGGCGCGGCCGCCCAGCGTGCAGAGGAGGACCCGGCCGCCCTGCGCGGCCTGCCTCACACGCGGGCAGAGAGGCGCCGGCGCCGCGCGGCGGCCCACGCGGGCAGAGAGGCCCCGGCCGCCCGCGCGGGCCCCACACGCGGGCATAGATGCCCCTGGCCGCCCGCGCGACCGCCGCACCGCCGGCATGAGAGGCCCCGTCCGCCGGCGGGGCAGAGAGGCCCCTGCCTCCCGCGCGGCCGACCCACGCGGGCAGAGAGGCGCCCGGCCGCCCGCCGGGGCAGGAGAGGACCGGCCGCCCGCGCGGCCGCCCGCGCGGGAGAGAGGGCCCCCGTCCCCCGCGCGGCCGCCCACGCTGGGCAGAGAGGGCACCGTCCGGACGCGCGGGCAGAGAGGCCCGGCCGCCCGCCGCGGCCGCCCACGCGGGCAGAGAGGCCCGGCGCTCGCCGAGAGGGCCACGCGGGCAGAGAGTGCCTCCGGCCGCCCGGCGGCCGCCCACGGGGCAGAAGATGGCCCGGCCGCCCGCGCGGCCGCCCGAGCGGCCGCCCACGAGGGCAGAGAGGCCCCGGCCGCCCGCGCGGCCGCCCACGCGGGCAGAGAGGGGCCGGCCGCCCGCGCTGCCGGCCACGCCGGGGCAGAGAGGCCCGCCGCCCGGGTCCGGCCATCGCGGGAAGCGAAGGCCCCGGCCGCCCGCGCGACCGCCCCGCGGGCAGAGAGGCCCCGGCCGCCGCCGGCGCGGCGGGCCACGCGGGCATATATGCCCCTTCCTCCCTCTCTTCCTCCCACTCTTTCATATATGCCCCTTCCTCCCTCTCTTCCTCCCACTCTTTCATATATGCCCCTTCCTCCCTCTCTTCCTCCCACTCTTTCATATATGCCCCTTCCTCCCTCTCTTTCATATATTCCCCTTCCTCCCTCTCTTCCTCCCACTCTTTCATATATGCCCCTTCCTCCCTCTCTTCCTCCCACTCTTTCATATAGTAGCCGGCCGCCGGCGCGGCCGGCCCACGAGGGCTAGGAGCCCCGGTCTCCCGCGCGGCCGCCCACGCGGGCAGAGAGGCCCCTGGCCGGGGGGGGGGGGGGTCCCAGCGCGACCGCGCCACGCCGCTGGCAGAGAGCCCGGCCGCCGCGCGCGGGTCGAGAGGCCCAGGGCAGCCCGAGGAGGCCGCCCACGAGGGCAGAAGGCCCCGCTCGCCCGAGCGTGGCAGAGTAGGACCCGGCAGGCCGGCGCGGCCGCTCGTCGGGGAGAGAGGCCCCGGACGCCAGCGCGGCCGCCACGCGGAAGAGAGGGCCCCGCCGACGCGCGGGCAGAGCAGGCCCAGGCCGCCAGCGAGGCAGACCACGCTGGGCAGAGAGGGCCCGGCCGCCCGCGCGGCAGCCCACGATGGCAGAGAGGCCCGCCGCCGGCGCGCCGCCCACCGCGGGCTAGACGAGGACCCGGCCGGGTGGCACGCGAGGCCGCCAGCGCGGCAGCCCACGCGGGAAGGCCCGGACGCGCAGCGAGGCCGCCACGCGGGAAGAGATGCCCCGCCGCCGCGCGGCCGCCCGGCGCGTCCGACCCAATCGGGCAGAGAGGCCCCGTCCTCCCGCGCGGCGGCCCCGGCCCCCCGCGGCCCCCGGGCGGCCGCCCCCCCGCCGGGCGGCCCCGGCCCCCGCCCCCGGGGCGGCCGGCCCCCGCCCCGCGGCGGCCCCCCCCCCCCCCCGCCCCCCCCCCCTCCCCCCGGCCCCCCCCCCCGGCCCCCCGCCCCCCCGCCCCCCCCCCCCGCCCCCCCGCCCCCGCGCCGGCCCCCCGCCGCGCCGCCGCCCGGCGCCCCGGCCGCCCCCCCTCCCGCCGAGCCCCGCCCCCGGCCGCCCCGCCCCCGCCCCCCGCCCCCGCGCCCCCCGCGCCGCCCCCCCCCCGGCCCCCCCGCCGCGCCCCCCCGCCCCCGGCCGGGCCCCCCCCGGCCCGCCCCCCCCCGCGGGCCGCCCGCCGCGGGGGCGGCCGGGCCGGCCCGCGCGGCCGGCCCCCGCGGGCGGGGCCGGCCCGCGCGCGGCGGCCCCGGCCCGCGCGGCCGCCCCGCGGCGGGCCGCCGGCCGCCCGCGGCCGCCCACCGGGCGGGGCCCGGCCGCCGCCGGCGCCCCGCGGCAGCCCGGCCGCCGCGGGCGCCCCGGCCGGCGCCCCGGCGCGGGCCCCGGCCGCCCGGCGCGGCGCCCCACGCCGGGCGGGGCCCGGCGCCCGCGGCCGGCCCCGGGCGGGGCCCCGGCCGCCCGCGCGCCGGCCCGCGGGCGGGGCCGGCCGCCCGCGCGGCCGCCCGGCGGGGCCCGGCCGCCCGGCGGCCCCCCGCGGGCGGGGGCCCCGGCCGCCCGGCGCGGCGGCCCGCCGGCGGGCCCGGCCGCCCGCGGCCGGCGCCCCGCGGGCGGGCGCGGGCCGCCCGCGCGCCGGCCACGCCGGGGGGCCCGGCCGGCCCCGCGCGCCGGCCCCGCCGGGCCCGGGCCCCGGCGCCCGGCGGCCGGCCCCGCGGGCCGGGGCCCGCCGCCCGGCGGCCCCGCGGCGGGGCGGGGCCGGCGCCCGGCGGGCCCGGGCGGGGCCCGCCGCCCGCGCGCCCCGCCCCGCGGGCGGGCCGGCCGCCCGCGCGGCCGGCCCCCCCGCGGGCCGGGGCCCCGCCGCCGCGCGGCCGCCCCGGCGGCCGCCCGGCCGCCCCGCGGCCGCCCGCGGGGCCCCGGCCGCCGGCGGCGGGCCCCCCCCGCGCCGCCCCGCGGGCGGGCCCGGCCGCCGCCGGGCGGGCCGGCCGCCGGCGCCCCGGCGGCCCCGGCCGCCCGCGCGGCCGGCCCGCGGCCCCCCGCGCCGGCCGGGGGCCCGCCGCCCGCGCGGCCGGCCGGCCGGGCGGCGGCCCCGGCCGCCCGGCGGCGCCCGCGGGCGGAGGCCCCGGCCGCCCGCCGGCCGCCCCGCGGGCGCCGGGCCGGCCCCGCGCGGCCGCCGCGCGGCCGCCCGCGGGGGGCCCGGCCGCCCGCCGGCCGCCCGCCGCGGGGCCCCGGCCGCCCGCGCGCCGCCCGCGCGGGGCCGCCGGCCCCCGCCGGCGGCCGGCCCGCGGGCGGGGCCGGCCGCCCGCGCGGCCGGCCCGCGGGGGGCCCGGCCGGCCCGGCGCGCCGGCCCCGCGGGCGGCCGGCCGGCCGCCCCGCGGCCGCCCCCGCGGGCCGGGCCCCGGCGCCGCGCGGCCGCCCCGCGGCCGGCCGGGCCGGCCCGCGGGCCGGCCCGCGCGGGCGGCCGCCCGGGCCGCCCCGCGGCGGGGCCCCCCGCCCGCGGCCGCCCGCGCGGCCGGGCCCCGGCCGCCCGGCCGGGCCGCCCGGCGGGGCCCCGGCGCGCGCGCCCCCGCCGGGGCCGGCCGCCGCCGGCCCCCCCGCGGCGGGGCCCCGGCGCCGCCGGCCGCCCGCGGGCCGGGCCCCGGCCGCCCGCGGCCGCCCGGCGGGGCCCGCCGCCGCCGGGGCGGGCCCCGCCGCCGCGGGCGCCCCGCCGGCGGGGCCCGCCGCCCCGCCGGCGGGGGGCCGGCCCCGCCGCCGCGGCCGCCCCGCGGCCGGGGCCCCGGCCGCCGCGGCCGCCCCGCCGGGCGGGGCCCCGCGGCCGCCGCGCGGGCGGGGGCCCCGGCCGCCCCCGCGCCCCGCGGCGGGCCCGCGGCCGGCCCCGGGCCGCCGGGGGCCCCGGCCGCCCGCGGCGGCGCCGCGGCAGGGAGGCCCGGCCGCCCCGCGGCGCCGGCGAGGCCGCCCACCGGCGGGGGCCCGGCCGCCCCCCGAGGCCGCCCCCGCGTGGCGGCGGCCCCGGCC
>CM064527.1:6227648-6295148 GCA_032716605.1 Paralithodes platypus
AGACAGACAGAGAGGGAGAAAGAGACAGAGACACAGTGTGTATGAGAGAGAGAGAGAGAGAGAGAGAGACCGACAGACAGAGAGGGAGAAAGAGACAGAGACACAGTGTGTATGAGAGAGAGAGAGAGAGAGAGACCGACAGACTAGACCAGCCAGACAGAGAGGGAGAAAGAGACAGAGACACAGTGTGTATAAGAGAGAGAGAGAGAGAGAGAGACCGACAGACAGAGGGAGAAAGAGACAGAGACACAGTGTGTATTTAAGAGAGGAGAAGGAGCGGAGAGGATGGAGGAGAGAGGAGACCGACATACTAGATCAACCCAGACAGAGAGGGAGGAAAAAAAAGACAGAGGACACAGTACTGTATTAGAGAGAGAGAGAGAGAGAGAGAGAGAGAGAGAGAGAGAGAGAGACCAACAGACTAGACCAGACAGACAGAGAGGGAGAAAGAGACAGAGACACAGTGTGTATGAGAGAGAGAGAGAGAGAGAGAGAGAGAGACCAACAGACTAGATCAGACAGACAGAGAGGGAGAAAGAGACAGAGACACAGTGTGTATGAGAGAGAGAGAGAGAGAGAGAGAGACTCCGACAGACTAGACCAGACAGACAGAGAGGGAGAAAGAGACAAAGAAAGACAGACAGACACAGTGTGGTGTGTGTGTGAGAGAGAGAGAGAGAGAGAGTGTACAATTCATGAGTATAAGTAAACTATTATATTGTTTATTGTTTGGATGAGTTTTAGACATTTTATAAAGTCAATGTTTGAATTAAGATTCTCTTAGAATTGTATTATTTGTTGTCTCCTCTCTCTCCTACCCTTCTCTCTCTCTCTCTCTCTCTCTCTCTCTCTCTCTCTCTCTCTCTCTCTCTCTCTCTCTCTCCTCTCTCTCTCTCTCTCTGATTATTTGAATAAAATCACCGGGCTGCCGTCACTGTATTAACATAATTGATAATGAGAAGCAAATGGAGAGTGAGTGAGTGAGTGAGTGAGTGAGTGAGTGAGTGAGTGAGTTGATGTGGAGTGATCCCGTGACGGAGTGAGGAGTTGAGTGATGGAGTGCTGGGTCGTGAACGTGGAGTGAGTGAGTGATTCAGGTGAGTGAAACGTGATCTGTGAGTGAGTGGCATGTGAGTGAGTGAGTGAGTGATGTATTTATCACAGTAGTCCTTGGGCCTTCATTACCTAAACCATGATGCAAGAAGAACCGTCTACACTGGCCTCCCGAATGAGCATATCATAAAAACCCGTTTGACCGTATTTATCCAGCTTCAATAACGAATGTCTAAGGGTGAATGAAAGAGTATTTAACTCTACTTTTAAGCTTCTTACTCTCACAAATACCTTCCTTAAGGAATTAAAAACTTAAGTAATATAGAATCCTGTAGCAACATATTAACTACTATTTCAAGAACAGTATAATTAAGTCTAGTATAAAAAGACAATATTTTATACTACTTGGCCAAACTGGTTTGCGGGTCGCACGCGGCCCGCGGGCCGCGTGTTTGACACCCCTGGACTGTAAATGAAGGTAGCGGAGGAAATTGTGGTTTAGGAGGCAAGGGCTGTTAGTGGCAAGGAGAGGAGGAGTACGATTTCCTGCTGCACACACACATAGATCTTATATAATTAGATATATATATATATATATATATATATATATATATATATATATATATACTGTATATATATATAATATGATAATTGTTTTATATATACAGTATACATCTCATCATAGTAATTTAATTAAATATTAATATATACTATACTATATATCATATATATGTATAAAATATATATAATCATGTATATATATATATATATATAGATATATACAGTATATATTATGATGACATTTTTGTTTGGTTTTCATTATATATGTATATATCTATACTATATATATACTAGACATATTATATATAGTCATATATATCTATATATAATACATATACAGTATATATATATGACATTTTTGTTTTATGTTTCATTATTATTTGCATTATTATCATTATTATTATTATTACCAAAGTTTTATTTGTTGAAATGTTTTACATAGTTAAGCCAGTTTGATAATCATTGATCTGACTTATTACTTTTGGCTAGGAATAAAAATATACTAATTTCTGACACTTGGCTAGGGTAGGCTACTGAAATTATCATTACCGTCATATATTTGCTTTGTTGGATTTTGGAAGCGTTTCATAATATTGTAAAATCTGTGCCAAGTTGGTTCGACAACTGATTAATTGAAAAAAGTTTAAACAAGAAAGAAGTATTTGTGAAGATACAAAATAAAATACAAAAAACATCGTACCCAGATAATTAAGGTTACAAGCGAACCCAACCGTATGTTAATGGAAGGGTTAAAGACGTGTGAACTCTCTCACTCACTCTCTTTCTCTCTCTCTCTCTCTCTCTCTCTCTCTCTCTCTCTCTCTCTCTCTCTCTCTCTCTCTCTCTCTCTCTCTCTCTCTCTATAACGAGTAGTCTTTGGGCAGGGATTTTGTTTGACAGGTGTAATTGGGCATGGTAATAGTACGTAGAATTGGATAGGCAACAACTAGGACAACATATATGGCATAGTTGTAAGGATAGTAGGTAGATTAGAGGTAGATAAAAGGTAGATTAGAGGTAGATTAGAGGTAGATAAAAGGTAGATTAGAGGTAGATAAAAGGTAGATTAGAGGTAGATAAAAGGTAGATTAAAGGTAGATAAAAGGTAGACAACAACAAGAAAATCCTCTGAAAAATAGTTGGGGTAGGATAATGACAGGATGTAGGTAGTAGACGAGATTGTAGAATTGGACCCGGTAATGATGTGTGTGTGTGTGTGTGTGTGTGTGTGTGTGTGTGTGTGTGTGTGAAGTACAAAGGGAGTACAAAGGAAATCAAGCAACAACCGGTCTAGTGACTCTTCTAGGCTGCTTAGTGTACTCCACAAAAGCACTGAGGACCAAGTGTCCAAGCAGTGGTTTAGAGTGGGTAAGGGAACATTGGAAAGGGAGCTACTACCCTGAAACTAATGTCCCTGGCAGGATTAGGAAGTTAGTAGGGGACAAATGGGTTAGTAACTGAGGGGCGCGGGGGGAGGGGGGGATAAATTAAAGTTATTCATTTACAAACGCAGTCAGTAGCGAGTTTGATGCGAGATGTTTGTCTAGGCGAAGTTTAAATGAATCAACGGTGCTGCAGTCTATATCGTCTCGGGTAAGCCCATTCCACAAGTTAACAACTCGATTGAAGAAGCCATTCTTAGATTCGTGTGAGTTAAAAGATTTACCAATAATTTTGCAACCGTTTCCCCGGTTGGGGGAGTGGGGAGGAGCTTAGGGACAGTCACACCAGAACAGCTTCCGGGGAACTTTTAATCAACTAAATTCTGACAACCTATCGGGGGTCCTTTTGTTAATAACCGGTATCACACGAGCCCTTTTTCCCTCAACATTTATCCTCAACACTGGTCTGGCAGCTTAGGAGGTCAACATTTAAAATATTTCGGTCACCTAAACTCATCTATCACCTGTCTTGTTTCCGATACCAATGCAAAATATCCCCTAAATGTCGACCCTCGAATGTTGACTATAAAAGCTCTCGTGTGATACCGGCTTTATCGGTATCGGTAACTAAACTAAAGGTGGATTACTAAGGCTAACGGGAGTCATATACATAGTTAAGGGGAGAGGGACCACTTTCTCCCTCGTGTTTAGCCCCATTAGTTTTGATATTTTAAGACGTTCGGCCCATTAGTTTGACGATTTTAACACCTTTCGCCACATTTCGTTGTCAATTATAAGATCTGTCGTGCCATTTAGGTGTCGATTTTTTCCTGGCGAGCGATAGCGAGCCTGTAATTTTAAGAGGAACCGGCCTTTGGCCAAAAAAAAAAAAATCTACCGAAAAATGTACAAATTTTTCTTGAAGGGGAGTCTAGGTTTTTTTTTTTAAAGCTTGATGGAGGTCTAGCGAGGAAACTAAACAAAATAATAATATAATAATAATATTCAGGTTACTTATAGAGCGCCATTTCTCTCTAGTCCTCGCTCAAATAACTGAGTAAATAGACCAACAAAGCAGCCACTATCCCCTTAAGGGGAGATCTCCACTTCAGGGATTTTTTTCTTGACCCCTTTCTCCCTCATGTTTAGCCCCATTGCTTTTGATGTTATAAAACGTTTGCCCCATTAGTTTAGCTATTTTAAGAACTGTTACCCCATATTAAGACCTTTCGTGCTATTCAGGTGTCGATTTTATCCTGGCGAGCGATAGCGAGCCTGTAATTTAAGAGGAATCGGCCTTCGGCCGGGAAATTTTTCTACTGAAAAATGTACAAATTTATCTTGAAAGGGACTCAAGGGGGTGTAATTTTAAGCTTGGTGGAGGTCTAGGGAACAAACTAAATATCTCCCCTTAATTCCGAGGCTAAAATAATATAAGAGTTGCCCATAATGTGTTACCGGGGAATAATATATTCGCGTGTGACTCGTAACACAGTACACAGTATTCGCGTGTGACTCGTAACACAGTACACAGTATTCGCGTGTGACTCGTAACACAGTACACAGTATTCGCGTGTGACTCGTAACACAGTACACAGTATTCGCGTGTGACTCGTAACACAGTACACAGTATTCGCGTGTGACTCGTAACACAGTACACAGTATTCGCGTGTGACTCGTAACACAGTACACTATTCGCGTGTGACTCGTAACACAGTACACAGTATTCGCGTGTGACTCGTAACACAGTACACAGTATTCGCGTGTGACTCGTAACACAGTACACAGTATTCGCGTGTGACTCGTAACACAGTACACAGTATTCGCGTGTGACTCGTAACACAGTACACAGTATTCGCGTGTGACTCGTAACACAGTACACAGTACTTAGTAGTACATAGTACTTAGACAACCATATACATACAAGATAGAAACACATGTATAAATAGTACTTAGACAACTATATACATACAAGATAGAAACACATGCATAAATAGTACTTAGACAACTATATACATACAAGACTAGAAACACATATATAATAGTACTTAGACAACTATATACATACAAGATAGAAACACATGCATAAATAGTACTTAGACAACTATATACATACAAGATAGAAACACATGCATAAATAGTACTTAGACAACTATATACATACAAGATAGAAACACATTATATAAATAGTACTTAGACAACTATATACATACAAGATAGAAACACATGCATAAATAGTACTTAGACAACTATATACATACAAGATAGAAACACATTATATAAATAGTACTTAGACAACTATATACATACAAGATAGAAACACATGTATAAATAGTACTTAGACAATTATATACATACAAGATAGAAACACATATATAAATAGTACTTAGACAACTATATACATACCCAAACAAACACATGCATACAGACAGACAGACACTATTCAATTATACATAGATTAGTTTGTATATATTGATAGTCATACTGAGCCATAGTGACCGATAAATCATTAACCCCTTCAGTACCAGGGACGTCCTTTTCATCATATTCTGGCAACTATTAGATGATTGTATTCAGCTTAGGAAGGACCTCTAGCAATAATATGGCTTCAAACTATCTCAACCAACCCTTTTAACTACCACAGATCTTTCCTAAGCTGCATAATATCGTCTAAATATGTCTAGAATACAATATTGCACACGTCGCTGGTACTCAAAGGGTTATAGATAAATATCTGAACAAATAGACTAGCATTAACCCCTTATGTACCAGCGGCGTCTTTTATAAATTATTCTAGCTATATTTAGACACTTTTGTACAGCTTGAAAAGGATGTGTGGTAGTTAAAAGGGTTAAGTAAGAATGTTCGGAGCCTGTTTATTAATGGAGGCCCTTTTTAAGCTGAATGAAATCGCCTAACGGTAGTCATAATAGAGCTAAAAAGACGTCGCCGGTACAGAAGGGGTTAACATATTAAAGGAGGACTAACCAGTTAACCAATAGAAAGCACCATTGATAGAGTATTTAATAAAGAGGTACCCGATATATTTGGTTTATTAAATATTTTATTCAGTTATTTTGTTTGTTTCCTCGCTAGACCTCTCTCAAACAACTTAGAAAAACACCCCCTAGACACCCCCTCAAGAATAATTTGTACATGTTTCGGTAGAAAAATGTCCCCGGGCTTCAATTACAGGCTTGCTATCGCTCGCCAGGAAAACATCGACACCTAAATGGCACGATAGGTCTACCAAATTGACAACGAAATGGAGCTAAAGGAGTTAAAATCGCCAAACTAATGGCCCAAACGTCTTAAAATCTCATAACCAATATGCTAAACACGATGGAGAAGGAGGTCCAGACAAAGCGACTACCATCCCCTTAAGGGGAGATCTCCACTCCAGGGATTTTTTTCTTGACCCCTTTCTCCCTCATGTTTAGCCCCATTGCTTTTGATATTATAAAACGTTTGCCCCATTAGTTTAGCGATTTTAAGAACTTTCACCCCATATTAAGACCTTTCGTGCTATTCATGTGTCGATTTTATCCTGGCGAGCGATAGCGAGCCTGTAATTTAAGAGAAACCGGCCTTCGGCCGGGACATTTTTCTGCCGAAAAATGTACAAATTTATCTTGAAAGGGACTCAAGGGGGTGTAATTTTAAGCTTGATGGAAGTCTAGGGAACAAACTAAATACCTCCCCTTAAGGAACACCCCCGTTCTTAACATTAATCCTCCTCTATAAATCCCAATGTACTTAAACACATTAATGAAACCATAATATGCTCCTCTCGGGATTCGAACTCTGGACACCACACCCAGAACATAAGCACCTGAACCATATACCTTCCCATCTAGGAGGTTATGTTAAGCTCATAAAAGTCCAAAATGGGGTGAGGGAAAACCACTAAAATTTCTTCCCAATTATTTTTCTTAGCCAGGTCTCAATAATATTTCCCTCTTCTCCCCCACCTGTCTCGCCAGCTTCAGTGTGGTGGTGGTGGTGATGGTGGTGATGGTGGTGGTGGTGATGGTGGTGGTAGTTGTGGTATTTTAGCTGTATTGTCGATAGTGATAGTAGTGTTGATTTTGGTGTTGTCTTCATGGTAGGAGTGGGAAGAGTGCATTGACATAGTGATATTGGTGGTGGTGGTGGTGATGGTGGTGGTGATGGTGGTGGTGGTGATGGTGGAGGTAGTTGTGGTATTTTAGCTGTATTGTCGATAGTGATAGTAGTGTTGATTTTGGTGTTGTCTTCATGGTAGGAGTGGGAAGAGTGCATTGACATAGTGATATTGGTGGTGGTGGTGGTGCCTGCGGTGGTGGTTTGATGTGTGGTGGTTGGTGATGGTGGAGGTAGTTGTGGTATTTAGTGTATTTAGTGATGATGTGGTGGTGGTGTTAAGTGTTGATGATTATGTTTATCGTGGCAAAAACATCCACTAGACAAAACTCCAACTAATATATATATATACGCATCCCTTCTCTCCGTCTTCTTCTGCTTCATCATCATCATCATCATCCCTTCTTCTTCTACTTTTCTTCTTCTTCTTCTTCTTTATTTTGTTTTTCTTTTCTTCTTCTTAGATTTCTTGTTCTTCTCTTTGTCGTCGTTTTCTTTTTCATATTCTCATCTTCTTTCCTCCTCTTTCTTTCCTCCTTATCCTTCTTCTTCTTTCCTCCTCCTCCTTCTTTCCTCCTCCTTCTTCTTTCCTACTCCCTCCTCCTCCTTCTTTCCTCATCCTCCTCCTTTCCTCCTCTTTCTTTCCTCCTCCTCTTTCTTTCCTTCTCCTCCTTCTTCTTCTTTCCTCCTCCTCCTCCTTCTTTCCTCCTCCTTCTTCTTTCCTCCTCCCTCCTCCTCCTTCCTCCCTCCTTCTCCGTCGATATGTCCTCCTTCTTTTCCTCCTCTTCATTCCGCTTATCCTTCATTCCTCCTCCTTCTTTCCTCCTCCCTCCTCCTTTTTTCCTCCTCCTCCTTTCTTTCCTCCTATTTCTTTCCTCCTTCATTCCTCCTCCTTCTTTCCTCCTCCTCCTTCTTACCTCCTTCTCCTTCTTTCCTCCTCCTCCTCCTTCTTTCCTCCTCCTCCTTCTCCTCCTCCTCCTTCTTTCCTCCTCCTCCTTCTTTCCTCCTCCTCCTTCTTCCGTTTACTGGCAGGCGGGCGAACCATTGACAGGAAAGTGTGGAAGTGAGGAGGAGGAAGAGTATGGGGAACTAAAATATTTTGATGAACTCTGTCGACTCAATGTTTGGACTCGCCGTCTGAGCGAGGGTATTTGTAGGGAATGCCAGCCGTTTCTTCACAGGTTAGATATTCGTAGATTATCTTAATAGTTAGTGCGAAATTTAGGTGGGATAAACATTAAATCCAAAAATGACTTTACCCTTGCCCACTTGGGGTATATATACAGTACAGGTATATTTAGGAGCTGAATAATATGGCAAGAAACACAAAAATAATAGTTTGTCTCCCATTAACCCATTCAGTACCGGTGCCGTCCTTTTCACTTTATTATGGCTACTACTACACGATTTTATCCAGTTGAAAAAGGGTTCTCCAGCAGTTAAAAGGCTTCGAACTATCTCACTTAACCCCTTTCACCACCACAGATCTTTCTGAAACTGCTCACAATGTTCTAAATATAGCTAGAATAAAATGAAAAATACGTCGCCGGTACCGAAGGGGTTATCTGGGGTTATCGTGTGCTTTTATGTATTTTATTATTATTATTATTATTATTATTATTATTATTATTATTATTATTAATATTATTTTCCTAAAGCGTTGTTTCCACATAGCGATTTTGATCTGTTCTTTTGTTTTTTTACTGTGTTCGGCTAAGTTTTGCTTTGTTTATTTTGCAAGTTTTACATTATAATCTGGGATGACCATATGCATTCATTAGTTTATTCAAGCGCATTGGGGTTTGTAATTGATGATTAATGTTAAGAACGGGGTGTTACTTAATGTATTCCCCCTAGATGGGTTGCCCGCCATGGCTATCGAGTCCCATCCACTCGTAACAGGGTCAACGCCCCCTATCACTAAATGGGGCTAAAAGGATGATAATTATGTGACCAGGTAGGAATAATATATACTGGGAGTGATCTGTCAACATTGCAAAACGAACACAAATCGAGAAAAACAAAAAACAAATAAAAAACAGGAGATTGGTGATACTTAAGGGGAGATGGGTCGTTTTTCTAGATCCCCTTCTCCCTCATGTTTAGCCCCAATTAGTTTCAGATTTTAAGATGTTTGCACCATTAGTTTGTCAATTTTAAGACCTTTCGCCCCTTTTCTTTGCAAATGTTTAGACCTATCGTGCTATTTAGGTGTAGATATTTTTCTTGGTGAACGATAGTGAGCCTGTAATTTTGGAAGAACCGGCCGGGAAATTTGTCTACCGTAAAATGTTGAAATTAATCTAGAAGGGGATGGTATTTATAATTTGATGGAGGTCCAGGGAGGAAACTAAAAACAGATAATAAATATATGAAATATTCGACCAAAAAAAAAAAAAAACCCTTACACCCTTAAAAAAAAATATTGAAATGCCTCCCCAAGATTCTAGTAGTCAGGTCAACGCCCCCTTCAATATATGGATAGGGGGTAGGTGGTAGAGGGGGTGTTGGGGGGGGGGGAGGGGGGAGCAATGCAAACAAACTATCCGGCATGTTGGCTGCTTCCTCTTTCACACTACAACTCGTCAAAATAACCAGTTTCCGCGGATATATAGGGCTGGCATTTTCCAGCTCCTTGTTTAGAGTAGCGTAGAGGACAAAAAGTGCCTGGGGTGTAACGAGGTCATAATACTACTACTATTACTACTACTGCTACTACTATTACTACTACTATTACTATTACTACTACTACTACTACTACTACTACTACTACTATCAACCACTCAGTCTGTGCATCCCCTCTTTGGACCCTAGACTAGGTCAGAATAGTCATCAAAGCGCCTGACTTTGTTGTCATTCAGCTACTTCCTATTCCGGGGTAAGCACTCAGACTCATCATCGTGGATTACTACTACTATTACTACTACTATTACTACTATTACTGCTACTACTACTACTATTACTACTACTACTACTACTACTACTACTACTACTACTACTACTACTACTACTACTTTTTTTTTTTTTTTTTTTTTTTTTTAAACCACTCAGCCTGTGCATCCCCTCTTTGGACCCTAAACCAGGTCAGAACAGTCATCAAAGCGTCCGACTTGGTAGTCATTCAGCTACTTACTATTCCGGGGTCAGCACTCAGACTCATCATCGTGGATTACTACTACTACATTGATTTTTATTTAATATTGTTCATACATTTTATTTTACAAGCATCAGATATTACTATTCAACACCATGCAACTTCAATCCAGTCTCCTTCCTATGCGACCCTCTGCCACTGCTGCTGCTACTACTACTACTAATAATAGGGGGTATTTTTATTTATGTAATTTGTTTTTAATTTGATTGCATTAGGGACGGTCCGGTAAAGTAAATTCCAAAATATTCTAATATTTTGGTATTGACTTTACCTGACCCTATTACAATCAAATTAAAAAAATAAAAAATAAATAAAAAGACCCCCCTTCGAGATAAATGTATACATTTTTCGGTAGAAAAATATCCCAGCCAAAGGCCAGTTCTTCCTAAATTGCAGGCTCGCTATCGCTCGCCAGGAAAAAAATCGACACCTAAATGACACGACAGGTATTGATATTGACAAAGAAATGGTCGAAAATCTTAAAATGTGAAAACTAATGGGGCTAAGCATGAAGGAAAAGGGGTCCAGAAAAACAATACTTCTCCTTAAGGGAGCCCACCTCGCTGTTTTTCTCTTTCTCTCCCTCTCTCTTTGGCTTGTATCCATTCGGCCCCATTCAGCCTACTGTTTTAGGAGGTTTACCCCAATCCAGGTGTCAATATTTTCCTGGCGAGCTGTAGCGAGCCAGCATATATATATTTTTGTTTTGACAGTAAGCTAAATTTGTTCATTTTTCGATGGACAAATTTCTCCGGCAAAGCCGGATTTCTCCATACAATGCTGGCTTGCTATCGCTCGCTAGGAAGAAATGGACACCTGGATGGGGATAAACGTCTCAAAACAGTTGGCTGAATGGGGCCGAATGGTTACAAGCCAGGGTAAGAGAGAAAAGGAGATACAGATGAAAAAAAGCCGTTGACCCCCCTTAAGGAATGATTTTAGAACAATATATGGATATATATATATATATATATATATATATACTGTATATATATAATAATAATCATCTGGTAAAGAAGATACAATTTGTTTTCTTTTTCCCTGTATTTGTGAGAATGGTGGCAACTCTGAAATTGAATAAGGTGTTGAAGAGGGGATGGGCCGGTTTTCTGGACCACTTTCTCCCTCATGTTTAGCCCCATCAGTTTTCAGATGTTAAGATGTTTGCCCCATTAATTAGTCGATTTTAAGACCTTTCGCCCCATTTCTTCGTCAATATTTAGACCTTTCGTGCTATTTAGGTGTCGATTTTTTCCCTGGCGAACGATAGTGAGCCTGCAATGTTGGAAGAACCGGCGTGACATGTACAAATTAATCTAGAAGGGGGATCTAATGGATGTTTTTTTTTTTAATGTGATGGAGGTCTAGGGAGGAAACTAGAAAAATAATTAATACATGCAAAAATCGCCCACAAAATGAACCATCCCCCCCCTTACTTCGTGTTCAGTACCCGGTTCATTTTAACGATCTTTTCTGTTTCATTTCATCAAGCACTAACTGTTTTCTGTGTCATTTCATCAAGCACTAACTGTTTTCTGTTTCATTTCATCAAGCACTAACTGTTTTCTGTTTCATTTCATCAAGCACTAACTGTTTTCTGTTTCATTTCATCAAGCACTAACTGTTTTCTGTTTCATTTCATCAAGCACTAACTGTTTTCTGTTTCATTTCATCAAGCACAAACTGTTTTCTGTTTCATTTCATCAAGCACTAACTGTTTTGATAATCAGTATAACATCATCAATAGCCATCTTAATGTTATATTTGGCATGACACGCGCTTAAGGGGAGGTTTTTAGTGTGTTTCCTAAACTTCCATCAAGCTTGAAATTACACCCCCATGACCCCCTTTCAAGATAAATTTGTACATTTTTCGGTAGAAAAATTTCCCGGCCAAAGGCCGGTTCCTCTTAAATTACAGGCTCGCTATCGCTCGCCAGGAAAAAATCGACACCTAAATGGGACGAAAGGTCTTAAGAGTGACATAAATGGGGTGAAAGTTCTTAAAATCGCCAAACTAATGGGGCGAACGTCTTAAAATCTCAAAAGCAATGGGGCTAAACATGAGGGAGAAAGGGGTAAAGAAAAAAATCCCTCAAGTGGAAATCTTCCCTTAATAAATTTATACATAAACACGTTATATGGAATTAGTAGTTTTATAATATATGGCATTAGTAGTTTTATAATATATGGAATTAGTAGTTTTATAATATATGGAATTAGTAGTTTTATAATATATGGAATTAGTAGTTTTATAATATATGGAATTAGTAGTTTTATAATATATGGAATTAGTAGTTTTATAATATATGGAATTAGTAGTTTTATAATATATGGAATTAGTAGTTTTATAATATATGGAATTAGTAGTTTTATAATATATGGAATTAGTAGTTTTATAATATATGGAATTAGTAGTTTTATAATATATGGAATTAGTAGTTTTATAATATATGGAATTAGTAGTTTTATAATATATGGAATTAGTAGTTTTATAATATTTGGAATTAGTAGTTTTATAATATATGGAATTAGTAGTTTTATAATATATGGAATTAGTAGTTTTATAATATATGGAATTAGTAGTTTTATAATATATGGAATTAGTAGTTTTATAATATATGGAATTAGTAGTTTTTAAAGGGGGTAGTGGCTGTGTTTTTGTTATAGTAATTAATGTATTCATTATTATTGTTTTAGTTTCCTCGCTAGACCTCCCTCAAACTTAGAAAAACACCACCTAGATAAATGTGTACATTTTTCGGTAAAAAAAAATCCCGGCCAAAGGCCGGTTCCTCTAATACCTATAGGCTTGCTATCGCCAGAAAAACAGACACCTAAATGGCACAATAGGTCTTGAAATTGACAACGAAATTGAGCTAAAGGTGTTAAAATCGCCAAGCTAAGGGGCTGAACGTCTTAAAATGTCAAAACTAATGGGGCTAAACGTGAGGGTGAAAGGGGTCCAGAAAAACGACCCATCTCCCCTTAAGCATTCATGATAAATTTAGTTTGTCATAATTTATTTAGTAATAATATAATAATTATAGAAAACGGTGAGCAACTAAATATGGCAATTGTGAAAATGAGTAAATATATATATAAAACGTAGATGCTCAACCCATACAGTATCGGTGATTTTATTCAGATTAGGAAGGACCTCGAGCATCAATAAGGCTTCAACCTATCTCAACCAACCCTTTGAACTACTTTGCTCCCCGCCATGGAGTGGCTTCGGTCACTCAGGCTTTATTGTGGTCGTCAGGGAGGGTTCTGTGGGGGCGCTCGGTTATGGCCTTGGAATTGCTCGGGGCCTTTTGGGGCTGTTCGGCCAGGCAGCTTGGGGAACAACAACAACAACAACAACAACAACTACCGCAGGTCCTTCCTAAACTGCATAAAATCGTCTGGATACAGCTAGAATAAAAGATAGCACACGTAGCTGGTACGCAAAGGGTTAAAGAAGTGTAGACTGTATATTATATGTGTGTATATTTTTACGATCATGTGTGCGTACATGCAAGTCTGGGCTTCTACCAAATCGTCCTTGCTTGTAAAGTCAATATTTGCTTTATTATTTTCGTCTCGAGCGAAGTTGCATCAAAATAAACTAGAAAGGGGTCGGATCGCAACTCCCTCAGTTTTAGCCAAATTCTGGGTTTATTAAGGGGGAGGTCTCCACTTGAGGGACTTTTTTCTGGACCCCTTTCTCCCTCATGTTTAGCCCCATTGCTTTTGATATTATAAAACGTTTGCTCCATTACATTAGCGATTTTAAGAACTTTCACCCCATATTAAGACCTTTCGTGCAATTCAGGTGTCGATTTTATCCTGGCGAGCGATAGCGAGCCTGTAATTTAAGAGGAACCGGCCTTCGGCCGGGACATTTTTCTACCGAAAAATGTACAAATTTATCTTGAAAGGGACTCAAGGGGGTGTAATTTTAAGTTTGATGGAGGTCTAGGGAACAAACTAAATACCTCCCCTTAAGGGGGGTCACCTGATTTGTTTCTCTGCTTTTCTCTCTTAGGCCTACTCTGGCTTGTATCCATTCGGCCCCATTCAGCCCACTGTTTTAACAAGTTTATCCCCATCTAGGTGTCTCTTTCTTCGCGAGCCAGCAATATATGAAGAAATCCGGCTTCGCCGGAGACATTTTCTATCGAAAAATATACAAATTTAGCCTGCTGTAATTTTTTTTTTTTTTAAATATGCTGGCTAGCTCGCTCGCCAGGAAAAAATCGACACCTAGATGGGGTGAAACGTCTTAAAACAGTAGGTTGAATGGTGCCGAAGGGATACAAACCAGAGAAAGAGAAAAATAAAAGCAGGTGACCCCCCTTAAAGTGAACAAGCTGATAATATGATCAAGGCAAGAATATTAATGATTTGTGTTTCTATTCCTCCACTGGTAATGTTACTCTTATGACTTCATCTTCCAAAACATCATAAATCCATGAAAATTATCATGCAAGTTTTAAGCCGGTATCACACGAGAGGTTTTATAGTCAACATTCGATGATCAACATTTTTCTGGCCACATTTCTGGAGTATTTTGCACTGGTATCGTAAACTCGACTGCTGAATCTACTGATAGATGAATTTAGGTAACAAACAAATATTAAATGTTTACCTCGTGAGCTGCCAGACCAGTGTTGAGTATAAATGTTGAGTGAAAAAGCGCTCGTGTGATACCGGCTTTTGGATAGCGTAGTAAAGAATTATATTGGTTACAGTAATCTATTTTTTATTAATTCCACTCCAACACCAAATGAAATTAATGAAAGCATGTGGTCCGCCGGGATTCGAACCTGGATACCTCACACAGATTTGTAAACTCATTAACCATTACACCATCAAAACAGTTAAAGGTTTATGCACAGGCAAAATGGTGTTACTAAGTTTTTTCTCTTGTTTTTTTTTTTTTTTTTTTTTTTTTTTTTTTTTATATGGTACAGTGCAAGTGATTAGGCGTAATACTTAGTTAGTGGATATACTGCACAAAGGACATTTATGACATCCAGTGGGTAATATACTCTGGATAATCATCATTGTGTTATGAGAGAGAGAGAGAGGGGGGGGGGGAGGGGATTAAAAACGGCAAGGAATTATTTTAGAACAATTTATAGATATATATTAATCCGGTAATGAAGATACTTTATAGATATATATTAATCCGGTAATGAAGATACTTTATAGATATATATTAATCCGGTAATGAAGATACTTTATAGATATATATTAATCCGGTAATGAAGATACTTTATTTATTTTTATTTTTATTTTTTTGAGAATGGTGGTAATGTGTATATACAAGCTTTAGTGATGAGGACAATAATTATTTAATGATGCGTTTGTTCCTGTTTGTGTTGCGTATCTAGGTAGAGTAGTCCACCTTGTGTCGTCGTCATTTATTACCTCGTTCACCAGGTGTCCGGGTTGTGTCCACGGAATAGGAATCACACATTGGGGGCCCACCTCGTTTTATGTTCTCTCGCTCTGGGTTGTATCCATTCGGCCCCATTCAGCCTACTGTTTTAAGACGTTTATCCCCATCCAGGTGTAAACAAATTTTCGCAAGCCAGGATATTTTTTAGACATTTTGTTTGACAGCAGGCTAAATTTGTACATTTTTCGATAGAAAAACTTTTCCGGCGGAGCCGGATTTCTTCATATAATGATGGGTCACTATCGCTCGCCAGGAAGAAATCGAAACCTGGGTGGGGATAAACGCCTTAAAACAGTAGGCTGAAAGGGGCGAATGGATACGAGTCAGAGAAAGAGAGAAACCGAGAGAAAAAAAAAAAAGCAGATCACCCCCCTTAAGTCTTGCAATACAACGACCATTAGTATATATTATTGTTAATCTGTTTGTGATCCGGATGCAACTCTTGCAGAAGTAAACAATCCTGACACGTAGGGTATTCATCGTTGCAGAAAACTAGTGCATAACTTTTAACCCGTACCAGTACCGGGGAAGTCCTTTTTATCCTATTCTGGCAACTATTAGACGATTTTATTCAGCTTAGGAAGGACCTCTAGCCATAATGAGGCTTCAAACTATCGCAACCAACCTTTTTAACTGCCACAGCTCCTTCCTAAGCTGCATAATATCATCTAAATATTGCTAGAATACAATATAACACACGTCGATGGTGCTCAAAGGGTTAAGGGGAGATTTCCACTTGAGGGATTTTTGTCTTGACCCCTTTCTCCCTCATGTTTAGCCCCATTGCTTTTCTAATTTTAAGACGTTCGCCCCATTATTTTGACGATTTTAAGAACTTTGGACCCATTTCTGTCAATTTTAAGACCTTTTGTGCCATTTAGGTGTCGATATTATCCTGGCGAGCGATAGCGAGCCTGTTATTTAAGAGGAACCGGCTTTCAGCCGGGACATTTTTCTACCGAAAAATGTACAAATTTATCTTGAAAGGGACTCAAGGGGGTGTAATTTTAAGCTTGATGGAGGTCTAGGGAACAAACTAAATACCTCCCCTTAAGGGTCATGTAAAGTGTACATACTGTACAATATATAATGCAAATTCAATTGTTTCCTTATATTTTTCTGTTATTCGTGATCGTGTACTCAACCTTTAACTGTGTTGGTGGTGTAATGGTTTAGATGCTTATGTTCTTGGTGTGGTGTCCCGAGTTCGAATCCCGGGAGGACCATATGCTTTTATTAGTTTATTCAATTACATTCGGGTTTGTAGTGTATGATTAATGTTAAGAACGGGGTGTTACTTATTCATAAATTAATAAATTATGTAAGGCATTTGCTGGACATTCATTGTAGGCCTATCTGAATTTTTAGAATACCAGTAAGAGACTAAGAGTAGATTTTTCTTCTGTTCATATTTGTGGAATTAGAAAAGAGGGCCTTCAAAAACTTCATATAATTTCTTTTCTGTGCAATATTATTTATTTGGTGATATTTATATGAAGGGTGTATAGTACATATTTGAGAACATCTGAGGGAGCATGATACAATACCATGTGTGTCCACTCGTAGAACTTATTGGTTGCTTATATTTGGCGATACTTGAGGACTATACATGGCATTGAACATCTGGGGAAGCGTAACGCAGTACCTTTTCTGTACAATAGAAGACTTTACCGATTGCTTTTATTTAGTGATACTTGAGAAGCCTAGATGCTATAGAACACCTGGGGAAGCTTGTGAGTGTGACCAGGTGTGTAAGGAGGCCAGGGCGATTGTGTGGCAGTGGTAGCGGAGTCTCGTGGTAGGTTGGGGCTCCACATGCATATATTCATCAGTCCCCCTCCACTCTGTCCCAGTACCCTGTGTGTGTGTCTTTTATTCCTTCTGTTTTTGTTTTGTTTTTGTTTTTCTATGTGGATGTGGGAGACAAAAGGCCAAAACTGCCTGTGACGAGTGCCTCCCCCCGAGTTAAAAGAGTGACAGGGCCAAAATCAAGGAATGTTTGAGTCAATGTGTATGTGAATGTGTATGTATGTCTTATGTTCCTTGTGTGTTTTGCTGTTTGTGTGCATATGTGTGTTATATTCCCTGTGTATGTGTATGTGTATATTCGTTGTGTGTGTGTGTGTGTTTTTACTCCTTGTGTATGTCAGTGTGTATGTAATTATGTATGTCTTATGATCCTTGTTTGTTTGTGTGCATATGTGTGTTATATTCCCTGTGTATGTGTATGTGTATATTCGTTGTGTGTGTGTTTTTTTTGTTTACTCCTTGTGTATGTCAGTGTGTATGTATGTCTTATGATCCTTGTGTGTTTGTGTGTTTGCTGCTTGTGTGCATATGTGTGTTATAATCCCTGTGTATGTTCGTTGTATGTGTTTGTGTGTGTGTGTGTGTGTGTGTGTTTAATGTTTGTGTATGTGTGTATGTATGTCTTGTGTGTTTTGCTGTTTGTGTGCATATGTGTGTTATAATCCCTGTGTATGTGCATGTGTATATGCGTTGTATATGTGTGTGTGTGTGTGTGTGTGTTTACTCCTTGTGTATGTGTGTTTTGCTGTGTTATGCTTCTTGTATGTGTGTTTTATTAATTGTGTATACACTTGATACACATAATAATCATATTCCTTGTTTGTTAAGCCGGTATCACACGAGCGCTCTTTCACTCAACATTTATCCTCAACACTGGTCTGGCAGCTCACGAGGTAAACATTTAATATATTTCTGTTACTTAAATTATACTTTTTCGTGTGTGTGTGTGGGGGGGGGGGAGGTGTTACTTTATGTATTGATGTACTATACTGCGGTACCGTACTGTATATAGATTAATATATGTGTTGTTGCTTGTATATGTGTTCTGGCGAGCTGTAGACTGCCGCGTGCATTTTCTCCCCTCTGTTTTAAGAGGGGAGTGCTTGTTTTTTTGTCTATTTATTTTATTTTTTTTTATTTTTTGAGTTTCCTCGCTAGACCTCCAAGCTTAGAAAACCCCCCCCTAGACCCCCTTTCAAGATAAATTTGTGCATTTTTCGAGAGAAAAATGTCATGGCCGAAGGCCGGTTCCTCTTGAAATTACAGGCTCGCTATCGCTCGCCAGGAAAAAATCGACACTTAAATGGCACGAAATGTCTTGAAATTGACAACGAACTGGGGCGGAAGGTATTAAAATCGCCAAACTAATGGAAGGAACGTCTTAAAATCTCAAAACTAATATGGTAAACACGAGGGAGAAGGAGGTGCCTAAAAAGCGAGTAGTACCCCCTTAAAGCGAGTGGTACCCCCTTAAAGCGAGTGGTACCCCCTTAAAGCGAGTGGTACCCCCTTAAAGCGAGTGGTACCCCCTTAAAGTGAGTAGTACCCCCTTAAAGTGAGTAGTACCCCCTTAAAGTGAGTAGTACCCCCTTAAAGTGAGTAGTACCCCCTTAAAGCCGTTTATATTTCTTCGTCTATTATTAGTACTCCGCGCCGTACGAACCAGTGGCTATACTACCGTGTGGACAAGTGAAAGTATTCTAAGAACGTGCAACTACTCTAAGAACGTGAAAGTACTCTAAGAACGTGAAAGTACTCTAAGAACGTGAAAGTACTCTAAGAACGTGAAAGTACTCTAAGAACGTGAAAGTACTCTAAGAACGTGAAAGTACTCTAAGAACGTGAAAGTACTCTAAGAACGTGAAAGTACTCTAAGAACGTGAAAGTACTCTAAGAACGTGACAGTACTCTAAGAACGTGAAAGTACTCTAAGAACGTGACAGTACTCTAAGAACGTGAAAGTACTCTAAGAAATATATGTGTGTGTGTGTGTGTTTCTGTGTGTGCGTTTGTGAGAAAGTTATTTTTTTAGTTATTTCATATCCAAGAATTGTCGTTACAGGTTGAATTATATATATATATATATATATATATATATATATATATATATATATATACACGCACACACACTTAATATTAGTAGTTCGTTATCTTCTTAAGTAGATGCTGAGACAAAAGAAAGTCAGATATGAAAAAATATAGTACGGGTGAGGTTAATTCGAACAAAAAAACAGAAAACTAAAGGTAAACATCTATTGGATATATAATGAAAGAAATGGTGAGATACAGAAGGGAAGAATTATATAGAATAAATAGATAAATATACAGAACTCTAATGTTAAGACCTTTCGTGCCATTTAAGTGTCGATTTTATTCTGGCGAGCGATAGCGAGCCTGTAATTTAAGAGTAACCGGCCTATGGCCGGGATATTTTTCTACCGAAAAATGTACACATTTATCTTGAAAGGGGGTCAAGGGGGTGAAATTTTAAGATTGCTGGAGGAGTAGGAAACAAACTAAAAACCTCCCCTTAAAGAGAAAATATACAAACATGTCAAAACAAATAAAACTTAAAGGTTGACTTGAGCTCCTTCCCCTTATTGCATTAATAGACTGATAAATACATCTGTAATAAAACTTAAAGGTTGACTTGAACTCCTTCCCCTTCTTGCATTAATAGACTGATTGATACATCTGTAAATAATAATAGCTAGAGAAGAAATGTTGAAGAAAGTGAGGACAAACAACGAGGAGAACAAGTCAAATAAAACTTAAGGAGAAGTTTTTTAGTTTGTTTCCTACTCCTCCAGCAATCTAAAAATGTCACCCCCTTGATCCCCTTTCAAGATAAATTTGTACATTTTTCGGTAGAAAAATGTCCCGGCCGAAGGCCGGTTACTCTTAAATTACAGGCTCGCTATCGCTCGCCAGGATAAAATCGACACCTAAATGGCACGAAAGATCTTAAAATTGACAGAGTGGGGCGTAACTTCATAAAATCGCCAAAATAATGGGGCGAACGTCTTAAAATCTCAAAAGCAAGGAGGCTAGACATGAGGGAGAAAGGAGTCAAGAAAAAAGTCCCTCAAGTGGAAATCTCCCCTTAAGGTTGCCTCGAGGATCATCTCTTTCTCTTCTCTCTTTTTGTCTTTCTTTCTTTCTTTCTCTCTCCCTCTCTATCTATCTATCTATCTCTGTATCTATGTGTACTAACTTTCATTCTCTCTCTCCCTCTCCCTCTCTCTCTCTCTCTCTTGCCCCAACCTGTACCATTACTCTCCCCCTTGTACGCGTCCTCCTCAGGCAAATTTCAGCGACTCGATTTATCATACATTCGAGGGTGAGCAGGGGCATTGGCAGGGTTCAGTAGGGTCCACATATAGCCGTGGGAGGGAGGGAGGGAGGGAGAGTTGGGGGGAGGAGGAGGGGGGCGTAGAAGAAGAGGAATGGAGGGGCACATTGATGGGAGATAGTTTAGCAGGTGAAGGGAGGGTTTAATATTGACCGGGCCAACCAAATGTAAGGAATCACAGGTAAGTGATTTGAATGACTATATAGGATTAATCTCTCTCTCTCTATCTCTGTGTATTTGTGTGTGTGTGTGTGTGTGTCTTGGGGTAGGAAGGGGCAAGGAAGCATAGAGGAAACAGGGGGACGTTGAGGAGATGAACTGGCAGGGGAGGGAAGGAGAGAGGGGTAGAATTTTGAGGGTTCAAGTTTGCAAGGCACAGGTAGAGGATGTGGAGTAGTGTGTATACGATTAGTGTGTGTGTGTGTGTGTGTGTGTGTGTGTGTGTGTATTGTGGTGAGAGGGGGGTGGGGGGGTGGCAGGAAGGCGTAAATAGGGAGATAAAGTGGCAGGAGAGGGAAGGAGAAACGTGTAGAATTCTGAGAGGGCCGAGTTTGCGAGGGAATGTGGACGATTGTGTGTAGGACTAGTTGGTGTGTGCGTGTATTGTGTGTATGTGTGAGTGTGTGTGTGTCGTGTGTGTGTGTGTGCTGGCGACCCCTGGCACCTCCCCGTCTGCCAGGGTTGCCAACTTTACCCCCCTTATTCTCCCCCCCCCCCCTCCCTTATCGCCCCCTGTCTGGCACTATGCTCGCCACTATTTGTTTCTTCAGAGGAGCTCGTCCAGAATGGTTGGGAGATTATGAACTTCCTCGAGAGTCCAGGTGGAGAGAGAGAGAGAGAGAGAGAGAGAGAAAGTGATTAATAGGATTCCAATGTAAGAGACAAATATTGCAAGGAGACAAACATAATTAACACATACAGAGAGAGAGGATAAACACGAGCAGTACCAAGGAAAACAAACAACAACATATACATTGATCCTTGCGAGGCTACTTGTAACTAAACTGCCTAGCCTATGTGAACAAAAGTAACGGTAGCGCAGTAAAGAGTGGTGTTATTCGTTTGGAAGCGCAGTTAATCGGGGTTAAGGGGGGTGACCTGTTTTTGTTCTGTCCTTTTCTATCTTTCTCTGGCTTGTATCCATTTGGCCCCATTCAGCCTACTGTTTTAAGACGTTTATCCCCATCCAGGTGTCAATTTTTTACTGGTGAGCGGTAGCGAGCCAGCATATTTTTTATTTTTGTTTGACAGCAGGCTAAATTTGTAAATTTTTCGATAGAAAAATGTCTCCGAAGCCAGATTTCTTTATATAATGCTGGCTCGCTATCGCTCGCCAGGAAGAAATCGACACCTAGATGGGGATAAACGTCTTAAAATAGTTGGCTGAATGGGGCCGAATGGATACAAGCCAGAGAAAGAGAGAAAAGGACAGAAATAACCCCCCCTTAAGAGCGATCAGATTATGAAATTTGGATCGGTGTTACAATCAATGCTGTTTACTGCTCGATTGATAAAGAAATACTTTGCTTCATGGGAGTAAAAAGGCTTTCCAAGTATCTGAAAATACATAAGTACATATACATATAGGCAAAGAATGTAAGGACACAAACAGAAGCAACACATACAGAGAGAGAGAGAGAGAGAGAGAGAGAGAGAGAGAGAGAGAGGAAGTTGGGGAGAAAGTTAAGGAGCGTTTGAGGAGAGGATTAGGAGGAAATTAGTTTAAAGCGAAAAGGTGGGTGAAAAATGAGGAAGGAGAGAAACTAATGTGAAAGGGGCTAATAAGGGTGAGAGAGAGAGAGAGAGAGAGAGAGAGAGAGAGCGGGAAAGACGCATATTGGACTTGGTAAATGAATGAATGAAGACAAATGCACCAATACCAGAGAGAGAGAGAGAGAGAGAGAGAGCGGGAAAGACGCATATTGGACTTGGTAAATAAATGAATGAAGACAAATGCACCAATACCAGAGAGAGAGAGAGGGGGGGGGGGGAGGAGAGAGATCAGACAGTGAACTTGAAACTGTGATTGTTCCTTTACAAGGTTAGTTAAGGGGGGTCACCGGCTTTTTTGTTTTATCTTTCTCTCCTTTTCTCTCTTTCTCTGGCTTGTATCCATTCGGCCCCATTGAGCCAACTGTTTTAAGACGTTTATCCCCATTCAGGTGTTGATTTCTTCCTGGCGAGCGATAGCGAGCCAGCATTGTATGGAGAAATCCGGCTTCGCCGGAGACATTTTTCTATCGAAAAATGTACAAATTTAGCTTGCTGTCAAAAAAAAAAATATATATATACTGTATATATATATGCTGGCTCGCTACCGCTCGCCAGGAAAATATTGACACCTGGATGGGGGTAAACGTCTTAAAACAGTAGGCTGAATGGGGCCCAATGGATACAAGCCAAAGAGAGAGGGAGAGAAAGATAAAATAAGCTAGGTGTGCACGGCGTACATTGAGGTGTGTGTGTGTGTGTGTGTGTGTGTGTGACTCAACTAACCAGGTGCCAAACATACTCCTTCTAATGTCTCATACCCATTTCTTCCTTCCTTCCTTTTATGCCTTCTTTCCTTCTTCCTTGCTCCTTTAATTCCTTCCTTGCTTTCTTTTCCCCTTCCTTCCTTCTATTCTTTTTCCTCCTCTCCTATCTTCCCCTTCCTCCTCATTTCTCTCCTTTGCCTTCTTCCATATTCTTTCCTTCCTTCCTTCCTTCCTTCTCCCTATTATTCCTTCCTTGCTTCCTCCTCCCTTATATTCCTTCCTTCCTTCCTCCTCCCTTATATTCCTTCCTTCCTTCTCCCTATTATTCCTTCTCCCTTCCGCTCTCCCTTCCTTCCTTCCTTCTTCATTCTCCCTATTATCTCTTCCTTCCTTCCTTCTCATTCTCCCATTTATTCCTTCCTTCCTTCCTTCATTCTCCCATTTATTCCTTCCTTCCTTCCTTCATTCTCCCATTTATTCCTTCCTTCCTTCCTTCATTCTCCCATTTATTCCTTCCTTCATTCTCCCATTTATTCCTTCCTTCCTTCCTTCATTCTCCCATTTATTCCTTCCTTCCTTCCTTCCTTCTCCCATTTATTCCTTCCTTCCTTGCCCCTTTAATTCCTTCCTGGCTTTTGTTCCATTTTATTCCTTTATTCTCCCTTATATTCCTTCTTTCCTTCTCCCTATTAGTCCTCGCTCTCGCTCTCGCTCTCTCTCTCTCTCTCTCGCTCTCTCTCTCTCTCTCTCTCTCTCTCTCTCTCTCTCTCCCTCCGCACCTGCCTCTTCCCTCATCGCCGCATGTCTTCTCCAATCAGAGAGAGAGAAAGAGTGTGGGGGAGAGAGAGAGAGAGAGAGAGAGAAAGAGTCAGTACATGCTCAGATAAACGATATAATAATAAATATGGTTGAATTAAAGCTATGACTGTAAAGAAAGCTATATACATTTAATCACATAACCTCAGCTTCCTAGATACAGTGGATTCCGTGTTTTAAGGGGAGATTTCCACTTGAGGGATTTTTTTCTTGACCCTTTTCTCCCTCATGTTTATCCCTATTGCTTTTGAGATTTTTAGACGTTCGCCCCATTAATTTGGCGATTTTAAGTATTTTTGCCCCATTTCTGGCAATTTTAAAGCCTTTCGTGAAATTTACGTGTCGATTTTTTCCTGGCGAGCGATAGCGAGCCTGTAATTTAAGAGGAACCGGCCTTCGGCCGTGAAATTTTCTACCGAAAAATGTACAAATTTATCTTGAAAGGGGGTCAAGGGGGCTTCATTTTATGCTTGATGGAAGTCTAGCAAGGAAACTATAAACCTACCCTTAAGGGGACTGTGGTGATTTTTTAATTTATTTATTATTTTTCTACTTTCCTCGCTCCATCAATCATAAAAAGACGCCCCCTAGACCCCCTTTCAAGATAAATTTGTAAATTTTTCGGTAGAAAAATTTCCCGGCCAAAGGCCGGTTCCTCTTAAATTACAGTCTCGCTATCGCTCGCCAGGAAAACGGCGACACCTAAATGGCACTAAAGGTTGTAATATTGACAACGAAATTGGGTGAAAGGTCTTAAACTAATGGGACCAAACATGAGGGAGAAGGGGGGGGCCATAAAAACCGACCCTCCCCCCTTAATCATGAGAGCAATATGACCCCCTGCCCTTATATGCAACTCCACCCTATCTGCTGTCCTTTTCTTCTGCCATTATCTTAATAGCCTTCAATTTATTATGACATTTATTGAAGTCACTAATCTACCATACCTGTACCATTAGTAATCTCTCTCTCTCTCTCTCTCTCTCTCTCTCTCTCTCTCTCTCTCTCTCTTCTTTGCTATCCTTTCCTTCAACTTTCCTTTTCTATCGGATATGCCATCTCTACTAGAATTAAGTCCTGACCACCTCGTTTGGATCGTAAGGTCTGTGTGGCCAGTGTATCTATGTAAATCTCTCTCTCTCTCTCTCTCTCTCTCTCTCTCTCTCTCTCTCTCTCAGTCCACCAGCCCCACACACGATTCTTCCATTAATAGCTGTCAGAGTCACTATGTTACCGCGTCTGACTGTCGCATAAATGTATATTGTATTGTATCATAATCATATTTTATCATAATTGTATCATATTGTATCATATTGTATCATATTCATATTGTATCATAATTGTATCATAGTTGTATCGTATTGTATCATAGTTGTATCGTATTGTATCATAGTTGTATCGTATTGTATCATAGTTGTATCGTATTGTATCATAATCATATTTTATCATAATTGTATCATATTGTATCATAATCATATTTTATCATAATTGTATCATATTTTATCATAATTGTATCATATTTTATCATAATTGTATCATATTTTGTCATAATTGTATCATATTTTGTCATAATTGTATCATATTGTATCATAATCATATTGTATCATATTGTATCATAATTATATTTTATCGTATCATAATCAGTCATGGAACAGTTGCTATATTTATAAATTGCCTAATGTAGTGTTAAGGGGAGATTTCCACTTGAGGGAGTTTTTTCTTGACGCCTTTCTCCCTCATGTTTAGCCCCATTGCTTTTCTAATTTTAAGACGTTCGCCCCATTATTTTGATGATTTTAAGAACTTTCAACCCATTTCTGTAAATTTTAAGACCTTTCGTGCAATTTAGGTGTCAATTTTATCCTGGCGAGCGATAGGGAGCCTGTAATTTAAGAGGAACCGGCTTTCAGCCGGGACATTTTTCTACCGAAAAATTTACAAATTTATCTTGAAAGGGGCTCAAGGGGGTGTAATCTTAAGCTCGATGGATATCTAGAGACCAAACTAAAAACCTCCCCTTAAAGGTTACAAAATACAAATATGTAAGTTTTTGTCACAGAGTTATCTAGAACACAGGAGTACAAAGAAAAACAAACAACAACATACCTGTGTGAACGTGTCCTCATAAAACACGAATCAGACTAAAATGGTGTTTATAGTTAAGGGGACCCACCTCGTTTTTTTTTCTTTTTCTGTGGGTTGTATCCATTCGGCCCCATTCGGCCTACTGTTTTAAGACGTTTATCCCCATCCAGGTGTCGATTTCTTCCTGGCGAGCGATAGTGAACCAGCATTGTATGGAGAAATCTGGCTTCGCCGTACACATGTTTCTATCAAAAAATGTACAAATTTAGCCTATTGTCAAAAACATTTAAACAAATATGCTGGCTCGCTACCGCTCGCCCGGAAATAATCGACACCTGGATGGGGATAAACATCTTAAAACAGTAGGCAGAATGGGGCCGAATGGATACAACCCAGAGAGAGAGAGAGGGAGAGAGAGAAAAAGAACGAGGTGGGCCGCCTTAATCTAACTAATATTTTGTTTAAGCAATTTTAGAAGTTAGTGTGAAATTACCGTGGAATATCCCTCTATAATATCCCTCTATAATATCCCTGTATAATATCCTTCTATAATATCCCTCTATAATATCCTTCTATAATATCCCTCTATAATATCCCTCTATAATATCCCTCTATAATATCCCTCTATAATATCCCTCTATAATATCCCTCTATAATATCCCTCTATAATATCCCTCTATAATATCCCTCTATAATATCCCTCTATAATATCCTTCTATAATATCCCTCTATAATATCCCTCTATAATATCCCTTCTATAATATCCCTCTATAATATCCCTCTATAATATCCCTCTATAATATCCCTCTATAATATCCCTCTATAATATCCCTCTATAATATCCCTCTATAATATCCCTCTATAATATCCCTCTATAATATCCCTCTATAATATCCCTTCTATAATATCCCTCTATAATATCCCTCTATAATATCCCTCTATAATATCCCTCTATAATATCCCTCTATAATATCCCTCTATAATATCCCTCTATAATATCCCTCTATAATATCCCTCTATAATATCCCTCTATAATATCCCTCTATAATATCCCTCTATAATATCCCTCTATAATATCCCTCTATAATATCCCTCTATAATATCCTTCTATAATATCCCTCTATAATATCCCTCTATAATATCCTTCTATAATATCCCTCTATAATATCCCTCTATAATATCCCTCTATAATATCCCTCTATAATATCCTTCTATAATATCCCTCTATAATATCCCTCTATAATATCCCTTCTATAATATCCCTCTATAATATCCCTCTATAATATCCCTCTATAATATCCCTCTATAATATCCCTCTATAATATCCCTCTATAATATCCCTCTATAATATCCCTCTATAATATCCCTCTATAATATCCCTCTATAATATCCCTCTATAATATCCCTCTATAATATCCCTCTATAATATCCCTCTATAATATCCCTCTATAATCCCTCTATATATCCCTCTATAATATCCCTCTATACTATGCCCCTATAATATCCCTCTATAATATCCCTCTATAATATCCCTCTATAATATCCCTCTATAATATCCCTCTATAATATCCCTCTATAATATCCCTCTATAATATCCCTCTATAATATCCCTCTATAATATCCCTCTATAATATCCCTCTATAATATCCCTCTATAATATCCCTCTATAATATCCCTCTATAATATCCCTCTATAATATCCCTCTATAATATCCCTCTATAATATCCCTCTATAATATCCCTCTATAATATCCCTCTATAATATCCCTCTATAATATCCCTCTATAATATCCCTCTATAATATCCCTCTATAATATCCCTCTATAATATCCCTCTATATATCCCTCTATAATATCCCTCTATAATATCCCTCTATAATATCCTCTATAATATCCCTCTATAATATCCCTCTATAATATCCCTCTATAATATCCCTCTATAATATCCCTCTATAATATCCCTCTATAATATCCCTCTATAATATCCCTCTATAATATCCCTCTACTATATACCTCTATAATATCCCTCTATAATATCCCTCTATAATATCCCTCTATAATATCCCTCTATAATCCCCTATAATATCCCTCTATAATATCCCTCTATAATATCCCTCTATAATATCCCTCTATAATATCCCTCTATAATATCCCTCTATAATATCCCCCTATAATATCCCTCTATAATATCCCTCTATAATATCCCTCTATAATATCCCTCTATAATATCCCTCTATAATATCCCTCTATAATATCCCTCTATAATATCCCTCTATAATATCCCTCTATAATATCCCTCTATAATATCCCTCTATAATATCCCTCTATAATATCCCTCTATAATATCCCTCTATAATATCCCTCTATAATATCCCTCTATAATATCCCTCTAATATCCCTCTATAATATCCCTCTATAATATCTAATATCCCTCTATAATATCCCTCTATAATATCCTTCTATAATATCCCTCTATAATATCCCTCTATAATATCCCTCTATAATATCCCTCTATAATATCCCTCTATAATATCCCTCTATAATATCCCTCTATAATATCCCTCTATAATATCCCTCTAATATCCCTCTATAATATCCCTCTATAATATCCTCTATAATATCCCTCTATAATATCCCTCTATAATATCCCTCTATAATATCCCTCTATAATATCCCTCTATAATATCCCTCTATAATATCCCTCTATAATATCCCTCTATAATAGCCCTCTATAATATACCTCTATAATATCCCTCTATAATATCCCTCTATAATATCCCTCTATAATATCCCTCTATAATATCCCTCTATAATATCCCTCTATAATATCCCTCTATAATATCCCTCTATAATATCCCTCTATAATATCCCTCTATAATATCCCTCTATAATATCCCTCTATAATATCCCTCTATAATATCCCTCTATAATATCCCTCTATAATATCCCTCTATAATATCCCTCTATAATATCCCTCTATAATATCCCTCTATAATATCCCTCTATAATATCCCTCTATAATATCCTTCTATAATATCCCTCTATAATATCCCTCTATAATATCCCTCTATAATATCCCTCTATAATATCCCTCTATAATATCCCTCTATAATATCCCTCTATAATATCCCTCTATAATATCCCTCTATATATCCCCTCTATAATATCCCCTATAATATCCCTCTATAATATCCTCCTATAATTTCCCTCTATAATATCCATCTATAATCCCTCTATAATATCCCTCTATAATATCCCTCTATAATATCCCTCTATAATATCCCTCTATAATATCCCTCTATAATATCCCTCTATAATATCCCTCTATAATATCCCTCTAAAATATCCCTCTATAATATCCCCCTATAATATCCCTCTATAATATCCCTCTATAATATCCCTCTATAATATAACTCTATAATATCCCTCTATAATATCCCTCTATAATATCCCTCTATAATATCCCTCTATAATATCCCTCTATAATATCCCTCTATAATATCCCTCTATAATATCCCTCTATAATATCCCTCTATAATATCCCTCTATAATATCCCTCTATAATATCCCTCTATAATATCCCTCTATAATATCCCTCTATAATATCCCCCTATAATATCCCTCTATAATATCCCTCTATAATATCCCTCTATAATATCCCTCTATAATATCCCTCTATAATATCCCTCTATAATATCCCTCTATAATATCCCTCTATAATATCCCTCTATAATATCCCTCTATAATATCCCTCTATAATATCCCTCTATAATATCCCTCTATAATATCCCTCTATAATATCCCCCTATAATATCCCTCTATAATATCCCTCTATAATATCCCTCTATAATATCCCTCTATAATATCCCGCTATAATATCCCTCTATAATATCCCTCTATAATATCCCTCTATAATATCCCTCTATAATATCCCTCTATAATATCCCTCTATAATATCCCTCTATAATATCCCTCTATAATATCCCTCTATAATATCCCTCTATAATATCCCTCTATAATATCCCTCTATAATATCCCTCTATAATATCCTCTATAATATCCCTCTATATATCCCTCTATAATATCCCTCTATAATATCCCTCTATAATATCCCTCTATAATATCCCTCTATAATATCCCTCTATAATATCCCTCTATAATATCCCTCTATAATATCCCTCTATAATATCCCTCTATAATATCCCTCTATAATATCCCTCTATAATATCCCTCTATAATATCCCTCTATAATATCCCTCTATAATATCCCTCTATAATATCCCTCTATAATATCCCTCTATAATATCCCTCTATAATATCCCTCTATAATATCCCTCTATAATATCCCTCTATAATATCCCTCTATAATATCCCTATAATATCCCTCTATAATATCCCTCTATATATCCCTCTATACTATCCCTTTATTATAACCCTTTATAATATCCCTCTATAATCTCCCCTATAATTCCCTCTATAATATCCCTCTATAATATCCCTATAATATCCTCTATAATATCCCTCTATAATCCCTCTATAATATCCCTATAATATCCCTCTATATCCCTCTATAATATCCCTCTATAATATCCCTCTATAATACTCTATATTCCCTCTATAATATCCCTCTATAATATCCCTCTATAATATCCCTCTATAATCCTCTATATCCCTCTATAATATCCCTCTATATATCCTCTATATATCCCTCTATAATATCCCTCTATAATATCCCTCTATATCTCTATAAGACCCTATAATATCCCTCTATAATATCCCTCTAATATCCCTCTATAATATCCTCTATAATATCCCTCTATAATATCCCTCTATATATCCCTCTATAATATCCCTCTATAATATCCCTCTATAATATCCTCTATATATCCCTCTATATATCCCTCTATAATATCCCTCTATAATATCCCTCTATAATTCCCTCTATAATATCCCTCTATATATCCCTCTATATATCCTCTATAATATCCCTCTATAATATCCCTCTATAATATCCCTCTATATATCCCTCTATAATCCCTCTATAATACTCTATAATATCCCTCTATATAATATCCCTCTATAATATCCCTCTATAATATCCCTCTATATATCCCTCTATAATCCCTCTATAATATCCCTCTAATATCCCTCTATAATATCCCTCTATAATATCCTCTATAATATCTCTATAATACCTCTATAATATCCCTCTATAATATCCCTCTATAATATCCCTCTATAATATCCCTCATAATATCCCTCTATAAATCCTCTATAATATCCCTCTATAATATCCCTCTATATATCCCTCTATAATATCCCTCTATAATATCCCTCTATAATATCCCTCTATAATATCCCTCTATAATATCCTCTATATATCCCTCTATAATATCCCCCTATAATATCCTCTCTATAATATCCCTCTATAATATCCCTCTATAATATCCCTCTATATATCCCTCTATAATATCCCTCTATAATATCCCCTATATATCCCTCTATAATATCCCTCTATAATATCCCTCTATAATATCCCTCTATATATCCCTCTATAATATCCCTCTATAATCTATAATATCCCTCTATAATCCCTCTATAATATCCCTCTATAATATCCCTCTATAATATCCCTCTATAATATCCCTCTATAATATCCCTATATATATCCCTCTATAATATCCCTCTATAATCCCTCTATAAGCCTCTTAATATCCCTCTAATATCCCTCTATAATATCCCTCTATAATATCCCTCTATAATATCCCTCTATAATATCCCTCTATAATATCCCTCTATAATATCCCTCTATAATATCCCTCTATAATATCCCTCTATATATCCCTCTATAATATCCCTCTATAATATCCCTCTATAATATCCCTCTATAATATCCCTTCTATAATATCCCTCTATAATATCCCTCTATAATATCCCTCTATAATCCTCTATAATATCCCTCTATAATATCCCTCTATAATATCCCTCTATAATATCCCTCTATAATATCCCTCTATAATATCCCTCTATAATATCCCTCTATAATATCCCCCTATAATATCCCTCTATACCAAACCCTCATAATATCCCTCTATAATATCCCTCTATAATATCCCTCTATAATATCCCTCTATAATATCCCTCTATAATATCCCTCTATAATATCCCTCTATAATATCCCTCTATAATATCCCTCTATAATATCCCTCTATAATATCCCTCTATATATCCCTCTATAATATCCCTCTATAATATCCCTCTATAATATCCCTCTATAATATCCCTCTATAATATCCCTCTATAATATCCCTCTATAATATCCCTCTATAATATCCCTCTATAATATCCCTCTATAATATCCCTCTATAATATCCCTCTATAATATCCCTCTATAATATCCCTCTATAATATCCGCGTATAATATCCCTCTATAATATCCCTCTATAATATCCCTCTATAATATCCCTCTATAATATCCCTCTATAATATCCCTCTATAATATCCCTCTATAATATCCCTTCTATAATATCCCTCTATAATATCCCTCTATAATATCCCTCTATAATATCCCTCTATAATATCCCTCTATAATATCCCTCTATAATATCCCTCTATAATATCCCTCTATAATATCCCTCTATAATATCCTCTATAATATCCCTCTATAATATCCCTCTATAATATCCCTCTATAATATCCCTCTATAATATCCCTCTATAATATCCCTCTATAATATCCCTCTATAATATCCCTCTATAATATCCCTCTATAATATCCCTCTATAATATCCTTCTATAATATCCCTCTATAATATCCCTCTATAATATCCCTCTATAATATCCCTCTATAATATCCCTCTATAATATCCCTCTATAATATCCCTCTATAATATCCCTCTATAATATCCCTCTATAATATCCCTCTATAATATCCCTCTAATATCCCTCTATAATATCCCTCTATAATATCCCTCTATAATATCCCTCTATAATATCCCTCTATAATATCCCTCTATAATATCCCTCTATAATATCCCTCTATAATATCCCTCTATAATATCCCTCTATAATATCCCTCTATAATATCCCTCTATAATATCCTATCCCTCTATAATATCCCCCTATAATATCCCTCTATAATATCCTCCTATAATATCCCTCTATAATATCCCTCTATAATATCCCTCTATAATATCCCTCTATAATATCCCTCTATAATATCCCTCTATAATATCCCTCTATAATATCCCTCTATAATATCCCTCTATAATATCCCTCTATATCCCTCTATAATATCCCTCTATAATATCCCTCTATAATATCCCCCTATAATATCCCTCTATAATATCCCTCTATAATATCCCTCTATAATATCCCTCTATAATATCCCTCTATAATATCCCTCTATAATATCCCTCTATAATATTAAGGGGAGGTTTTTAGTTTGTTTCCTACTCCTCCAGCAATCTTAAAATGTCACCCCCTAGACCCCCTTTCAAGATAAATTTGTACATTTTTCGGTAGAAAAATGTCCCGGCCGAAGGCCGCTTCCTCTTAAATTACAGGCTCGCTATCGCTCGCCAGGAAAAAATCGACACCTATATGGCACGAAAAGTCTTAAAAGTGACATAAATGGGGCGAAAGTTCTTGAAATCGTTAAACTAATGGGGCGAACGTCTTAAAATATAAAAAGCAATGGCGCTAAACATGAGGAAGAAAGGGGTAAATAAAAAAATCCCTCAAGTGGAAATCTCCCCTTAATTCGTTTAGTCCTTCTTGTCTCTCCTTATAATCTACTGGTTCGAATCCTGTCCATACACCAACAAATATTCTAACCCCTTCAGTACCGGGGACGTCCTTTTCATCATATTCTGGCAACTATTAGACGATATTATTCAGTTTAAGGGAGCCCACCTCGCTTTTGTTTTTTTCTCTTTCTCTCCCTCTCTCTTTGGCTTGTATCTCTTCGGCGCCATTCAGCCTACTGTTTTAAGACGCTTACCCCCATCCAGGTACCGCTCGCCAGGGAAAAAAAAAAAAAAAAAAAAAAAAAAAAATATAAATATATATATATATATATATATATATATATATATATATATATATATATATATATATATATAGAGAGAGAGAGAGAGAGAGACTGTGAATGAAGATAGGTGTGTATGTGTTTAAAATTGATATCTAAATGAAGATGCAAAGATAGCATTAGTTTTGAGTGTGTGTGTGTGTCGTTTTGTGAATGTGTGTATATGAGAGAGAGAGAGAGAGAGAGAGAGAGAGAGAGAGAGAGAGACACAGGTGTGTGAGGGGGAGTACTATAAATATATATATAAAGTACTCTTACTCTTCTCTCTCTCTCTCTCTCTCTCTCTCTCTCTCTCTCTCTCTCTCTCATAATATTTTTTCTTTGGTTTCATATTTTTCTTCCAACATCTCCTTTTTCTAGTGTTTGACATTTGGTTTTCTTCACACACACACACACACACACACACACACACACACACACACACTATAGTATTATTACTCTCCTTAATCATAATAAATCTGATTGAATATTTGCTCCCTAAAGCCAAATTCTTAAGGGGAGGTATTTAGTTTCTTCCCTAGAACTCCATCAAGCTTAAAATTACACCCCCTAGACCCCCTTTCAAGATAAATTTGTACATTTTTCGGTAGAAAAATTTCCCGGCCGAAGGCCGGTTCCTCTCAAATTACAGGCTCGCTATCGCTCGCCAGGACAAAATCGAACCGAAATGGCACGAAAGTTCTTTAAATTTACAGAAATGGGGCGAAAGTTCTTAAAATCGCCAAACTAAAGGGGGCGAGCGTCTTAAAATCTAAAAAGCAATGGGGCTAAACATGAGAGAGAAAGGGGTCCAGAAAAGAAAAAAAAAAACGTAAGTGGAAATCTCCCCATAAGCATTTGGAATAATACACAGTGTTGGTATATCTGGTTTGCGTTCGATACAGATTATATTATATTTACCCATTCTGTACCAGCGACGTCTGCTAACATTAATTCCAGCTATATTCAGACGAGTTTATGTAGTTTAGGAAGGATCTGTGGTAGTTGCAAGGTTGATTGAGATAGTTTTAAGCCTTATTATTGCCGTGTAATGACGCTCGCCCAAATAGTTTCGTGATTTCAAGACCCTTGACCCCTTTTCTGTGTCAATAATAAGACCTTTCGTGCCATTTAGGTGTCGATTTCTTCTTGGCGAGCGATAGCAAACCTGCAATCTATATATTTATTCATTTCACCACAACACCAAACACCTCCAAATGAAATTAATGAAAGCATATAATGTGATCCACCGGGATTCGAACCTTAAGAGAAACAGACCTACGGGCGGGGGATTTTCTACCGAAAAATGCACAAACTAATTTTGAAGGGGGGGGGGGGTATTATCTTATGCTTGATGGATGTCTAGGGAGGAAACTAAAACAATATATTATATAAGTCAATGAATACCCAAATGCCTCCCCTTAAGTGGGTAAGTAGGTAGGTAGGTAGGTAGGTAGGTGGGTTAGTAGTAGTGGCAGTGGTGGTAGGGTAAGTAATTAAGTAGGCAAGTTGTGGAGAAGGTCGGTCTGTGAGTAGGTAGCTAGGTAGGTTGTGGGGAAGGTAGGTTTGTAGGTTGTGGAGAAGGTCGGTCTGTGAGTAGGTAGGTAGGTAGGTTGTGGAGAAGGTAGGTTTGTAGGTTGTGGAGAAAGTCGGTCTGTGAGTAGGTAGGTAGGTAGGTTGTGGAGAAGGTAGGTTTGTAGGTTGTGGAGAAGGTCGGTCTGTGAGTAGGTAGGTAGGTAGGTTGTGGAGAAGGTAGGTTTGTAGGTTGTGGAGAAAGTCGGTCTGTGAGTAGGTAGGTAGGTAGGTTGTGGAGAAGGTAGGTTTGTAGGTTGTGGAGAAGGTCGGTCTATGAGTAGGTAGGTAGGTAGGTTGTGGAGAAGGTAGGTTTGTAGGTTGTGGAGAAAGTCGGTCTGTGAGTAGGTAGGTAGGTAGGTTGTGGAGAAGGTCGGTCTGTGAATAGGTAGGTAGGTAGGTAGGTTGTGGAGAAGGTCGGTTTGTAGGTTGTGGAGAAAGTCGGTCTGTGAGTAGGTAGGTAGGTAGGTTGTGGAGAAGGTAGGTTTGTAAGCAGGTAGGTTGCGGAGGTCAGTCTGTAAGTAGATAGGTAGGTAGGTAGGTGGGTTAGTAGTAGTAGTGGCAGTGGTAGTATTATGAAGGTAAGTGGGAGGTCGAGGGTCGCCTGTGGCCAGTGAGTTGCAATGTATACACTGGAATGTACAGTGGTGGGAATGTACAGTGGTGGGAATGTACAGTGGTGGGAATGTACAGTGGTGGGAATGTACAGTGGTGGGAATGTACAGTGGTGGGAATGTACAGTGGTGGGAATGTACAGTTTTTTTTTTTTTTTTTTTTTTTTTTCTATGTGATTGAGGGAGGCAAAAGGCATAACTGCCTATAGCGAGTGCCTCCCCCATAGTTGAAAGAGTGACAGGGCCAAAATCAAGGGACGTTCGAGCCAAAATGCCTGGACACACGGAGTTTGAAGCAATTTAAGTCATAGGAAGAGGGAAAGACTGATTCTGGGAGAGAGTTCCAGAGCTCAGCTGTTGAGTAGAAGAAAGTTTGAGAGTAACGTTTCACTCTTGGGTTGGAGAGTTGCACAGAGTAGGGGTGGGATTGAGTTGCAAGACGGGTACCACGTGCCCTACGTAAAGGAGGTGGTATGCACTGGGATAGCTCTGAGGAACACTGATTATTATAGTAGCGATAGAATAGCGAGAGAGATGCAACATTGCGGCGGAGAGAGAGAGATTGCAGAGAGTTGGTGAGTGGACGGGATTTAATGATACGAAAGGCCTTCCTTTCAACTTTGTCTAGGAGAGCAGTGTGAGAGGAACCTCCCCACACATGTGAACAATACTCAATACAAGGGCGCACTATGCCCCTGTACAGAGCAAGAAGCTGTACAGGGGAAAAGAACCCCCTAAGGCGGTTGAGCACACCCAGCTTCTGGGAGGCTGCCTTAGCAAGACTGGTAATATGGTCCTTCCAAATGAGAGCAGAAGAAAAAGAGACACCAAGAACATTGAGAGAAGATGAAGGGCTGATTCTTGCATTGTTGAAGAATAAGGGACAGTCCGCTGGGAGATCCTGACGGGTAGATAGATGGAGAAACTGGGCTTTGGAAGCATTAAAGTTAACAAGGTTTTCTCTGCCCCAATTGGAAATAGTATTTAGATCAGAATTTAAGAGTTCTATGGCTTCATTACGTTTGTCGTTGAGGGATTGCTGGCTGGGGCGTTCTGAAAAACTAATGGAGTAGTGCAAGGTTGAGTGTCCTGCGAATGAATGGATGGGAATTAAGGTACAGTTAAGGAGATCATTTATAAAAATTAGAAAGAGAATAGGAGATAGGACAGAGCCCTGAGGAACACCGGAGTTTATAGAGTGAGGAAGTGAACAATGGCCGTCCACAACCGCGGCTATGGAACGGCCGGAAAGGAAATTAGAGACAAAGGCACAGATGGAGGGATAGAAACCGAAGGAGGGTAGTTTAGAAATTAAAGATTTATGCCAGACTCTATCGAAGGCTTTCGATATGTCTAGTGCAATAGAAAAAGTCTCACCGAAGTCCCGAAAGGAGGATGACCAAGAGTAGTAAGATATGAAAGAAGATCACCAGTAGAGCGACCCTTAAGGAAGCCATACTGGCGATCTGAGAGCAGATTATGAGAAGAGAAATGCTTAAGAAATTTGGAAGCAAGAATTCCCACAGTGGTGGGAATGTACAGTGGTGGGAATGTACAGTGGTGGGAATGTACAGTAGTGGGAATGTACAGTGGTGGGAATGTACAGTGGTGGGAATGTACAGTGGTGAGAATGTACAGTGGTGGGAATGTACAGTGGTGGGAATGTACAGTGGTGGGAATGTACAGTGGTGGGAATGTACAGTGGTGAGAATGTACAGTGGTGGGAATGTACAGTGGTGGGAATGTACAGTGGTGGGAATGTACAGTGGTGGGAATGTACAGTGGTGGGAATGTACAGTGGTGGGAATGTACAGTGGTGGGAATGTACAGTGGTGGGAATGTACAGTGGTGAGAATGTACAGTGGTGGGAATGTACAGTGGTGGGAATGTACAGTGGTGGGAATGTACAGTGGTGGGAATGTACAGTGGTGGGAATGTACAGTGGTGGGAATGTACAGTGGTGGGAATGTACAGTGGTGAGAATGTACAGTGGTGGGAATGTACAGTGGTGGGAATGTACAGTGGTGGGAATGTACAGTGGTGGGAATGTACAGTGGTGGGAATGTACAGTGGTGGGAATGTACAGTGGTGGAATGTACAGTGGTGGGAATGGACAGGGGTGGGAATGTACAGTGGTGGGAATGTACAGTGGTGGGAATGTACAGTGGTGAGAATGTACAGTGGTGGGAATGTACAGTGGTGAGAATGTACAGTGGTGGGAATGTACAGTGGTGGGAATGTACAGTGGTGGGAATGTACAGTGGTGGGAATGTACAGTGGTGGGAATGTACAGTGGTGGGAATGTACAGTGGTGGGAATGAATACACTGGAATGTCAACTTACAGGAATGATGTGTGACTTGAATGTGATGTTATTATAATGAAACATTGTGTGCTTTAAGATATAGTGGAATATGTAATGTGTGATATATATATATATATATATATATATATATATATATATATATAGATATGTTAGTATAGCCAGGTAATAGATTCTCTTTTAAACAGACGAGGTTAAAAGCAATAGCGGTTTCAGCATTCAGGATTTTATTGTTACAGCTTTCAATAGTTCTAACAATTTTCCTCTGGGGTTCATATATATATATATATATATTGTGTGTGTGTGTGTGTGTGTGTGTGTGTGTGTGTGTTTTACGATGTTTATGTGTGGTTTAACACTAGACGATTTTATCAGCTTAGGAAGAACCTCCAGCCATCAAGCGGACACCGGCGATATTAACCCCTTCTGTACCGGCGACGTCTTTTCTATTTTATTCTAGCTATAATTTGAAGATTGTGTGCAGTTTAAAAAGGATCTGTGGTAGTAAAAAGGGTTAAGTGAGATGTTTCCACATAATCCACTGCATCACATAATCTGGCAAGTAACACATGTACAGCAGAGAATGCTAGTACTGTGGAGACCCTTAACCCTTTCACGTCTTTATGACGCAGAGGTTGCCAGATTAGCAATAAGAAATAGAGTTTTCTCACTCTTATAATTACCTCTCCAAAATTAGTTTTTCTGCCCACAGCTAACTCAAAGACAACTGCAGAGGTTGAAGTAACTAAACTAAAGGTTTCTAAATACCCCTGATGGTAACAAAGGCTTTAAAGTATCCCCAATAGGCTCAACACAGCTAACTCAAAGACAACTGCAGAGGTTGAAGTAACTAAACTAAAGGTTTCTAAATACCCCTGATGGTAACAAAGGCTTTAAAGTATCCCCAATAGGCTCAACACAGCTAACTCAAAGACAACTGCAGAGGTTGAAGTAACTAAACTAAAGGTTTCTAAATACCCCTGATGGTAACAAAGGCTTTAAAGTATCCCCAATAGGCTCAACACAGCTAACTCAAAGACAACTGCAGAGGTTGAAGTAACTAAACTAAAGGTTTCTAAATACCCCTGATGGTAACAAAGGCTTTAAAGTATCCCTAATAGGCTCAAAATTGCGTCAAGAACGTGAGAGGGTTAAGAGGACGGCACCGGTACTGGAAAGGTTAACATATATTACTTTGATTCCAACAGATCTTTGCCAATCTAAATATAAGATGAAATTAAGAAATATGTGCCATCATATACTGAAGGGGTTAAGGGGGGGGGTCACCTGCTTTTTTGTTATCTTTCTCTCATTTTCTTTCTTTCCCTGGCTTGTATCCATTCGGCCCCATTTAGCCAAATGTTTTCAGACGTTTATCCCCATCCAGGTGTCGATTTCTTCCTGGCGAGTGATAGCGAGCCAGCATTGTATGGAGAAATCCGGCTTCGCCTGAGACATTTTTCTATCGAAAAATGTACAAATTTAGCTTGCTGTCAAAACAAAAAAGTATATATGCTGGCTCGTTACCGCTCGCCAGGAAGATATTGACTCCTGGGTGGGGGTAAACGTCTTCAAACAGTAGGCTGAATGGGGCCGAATGGATACAAGCCAAATAGAGAGGGAGAGAAAGAGACAAAAAGCGAGGTGGGCTCCTTTAATGTGACTCAACCTACTTAAGGGAGGATGGTTCGTTTTTATGGGCCCTCTTCTCCCTCATGTTTAGCCCCATTAGTTTTGAGATTTTAAGACGTTCGTGCAGTTAGTTTGGCGATTTTGAGACCCTTTGTCCCATTTCAATGTCAATATTTAGACCTTTCGTGCCATTTAGGTGTCAATATTTTCCTGGCGAGCGATAGCGAGCCTGTAATTTTAGGAGGAACTGGCCTTCGACCGGAACATTTTTCTACCGAAAAATGTACAAATTTATCTTGAAAGTGGGTCTAGGGAGTAATGTTTTAAGCTTGATGGAGGTCTAGCGAGGAAAAAAAAAAAAAAAAAAAAAAAAAAATATATATATATATACCCGGTATATATATATATATATATATATATATATATATATTTTGTATATATACACCAACAAATATCCACTACGCCCTTAAGACCTACTCTATAATATGCTTACACACTCCAACCTCATCAATTTAATTACCAGCTTTACAAATTACTAATAGGTCATAATCTCGCCTAAGTATACAAGATTGTTCATTGGCCCCAAATGGTATGTAATTAAAAGATTGTTCATTGGCCCCAAATGGTATGTAATTAAAAGATTGTTCATTGGCCCCAAATGGTATGTAATTAAAAGATTGTTCATTGGCCCCAAATGGTATGTAATTAAAAGATTGTTCTTTGGCCCCAAATGGTATGTAATTAAAAGATTGTTCATTGGCCCCAAATGGTAATTAAAAAATTGTTCTTTGGCCCCAAATGGTATGTAATTAAAAGATTGTTCATTGGCCCCAAATGGTATGTAATTAAAAGATTGTTCATTGGCCCCAAATGGTATGTAATTAAAAGATTGTTCATTGGCCCCAAATGGTATGTAATTAAAAGATCTATAGCATCTCCTTAAAAGGGGAGGTCTCCACTTGGGGGATTTTTTTATTGACCCCTTTCTCCCTCATGGTTAGCCCCATTGTTTTTGAGATTTTAAGACGTTTGTCCCATTACTTTGGTGATTTTAAGAATTTCCGCCCCATTCTTTCAATTTTAAGACCTTTCGTGCCATTTAGGTGTCGATTTTATCCTGGCGAGCGATAGCGAGCCTGTAATTTAAGAGTAACCGGCCTTCGGCCGGGACATTTTTCTACCGAAAAATGTACAAATTTATCTTGAAAGGGGGTCAAGATGGTGACATTTTAAGATTGCTGGAGGAGTAGGAAACAAACTAAAAACCTCCCCTTAATACAACGTGCCCAGAGACACTTCTAAGCCTTGAGGGGGGAGGGGCGTATTTATTTGGTCATATATTTACTTATTAATATATTTTAAGTTTCCTCCCTAGACCTCCATCAAGCTTATAAAAACATCCCCAATCAAGATAAATGTGTAAAATGTTCCTTTTATACTAGACTCGCTATCGCTCGCCAGGAAAAAAAATTACACCTCTATACATATATATATATATATATATATATATATATATATATATATGTTTCTAGTCTCTCAGTGGGGATCGAACCATCGACCATCAGGATGATAGCCGACGCTTTAATCATTACACCATAGACTGCCGTGGTGTAATTGATTAAAGCGTCGGCTATCATCCTGATGGTCGATGGTTCGATCCCCACTGAGAGACTAGAAACATTTAGTGGCTCACGTGTATTTGTGATATATTCTCAATATATATATATATATATATATATTATATCTGTCTGTGATGGTAGCACAGAGCCACAAGGAACCAAGTCATAACGGACACACTACTAAATGGCCACAACTCAAACGCCCGCAATCCTAATCTGCTTTGATTCGGTTGGGGTTGGATTAGACAAGGATCATGCTTGGTTAAATTGATCTTGATTAGGTTAGTTTCGGTTAGGTTAGATTAGTCTTCAATTAAATCGAGTAGAGTTAGGTTAGATCTTGCTGTGGCCGTTCTGGATGTAATCGTTTCGGTGTGTGGCCATTTTGTCTTGAAACCGAAACATAATGTAATATGTGATGAGAGAGTGTGATTGGGTGGTTTATGTGGTGTGATGTGTGGATGTGATTGGGTGGTTTATGTGGTGTGATGTGTGGATGTGATTGGGTGGTTTATGTGGTGTGATGTGTGGATGTGATTGGGTGGTTTATGAGGTGTGATGTGTGGATGTGATTGGATGGTTTATGCCGTGTGATATGTGGATGTGATTGGGTGGTTTATGTGGTGTGATGTGTGGATGTGATTGGGTGGTTTATGTGGTGTGATGTGTGGATGTGATTGGGTGGTTTATGTGGTGTGATTGGGTGGTTTATGTGGTGTGATGTGTGGATGTGATTGGGTGGTTTATGTGGTGTGATGTGTGGATGTGATTGGGTGGTTTATGTGGTGTGATGTGTGGATGTGATTGGGTGGTTTATGTGGTGATGTGTGGATGTGATTGGGTGGTTTATGTGGTGTGATGTGTGGATGTGATTGGGTGGTTTATGTGGTGTGATGTGTGGATGTGATTGGGTGGTTTATGTGGTGTGATGTGTGGATGTGATTGGGTGGTTTATGTGGTGTGTGCTGTTGTATGTGGTGTGATGTGTGGATGTGATTGGATGGTGTATGTGGTGTGTGCTGTTGTATGTGGTGTGATGTGTGGATGTGATTGGATGGTGTATGTGGTGTGTGCTGTTATATGGGGTGTGATGTGTGAATGTGATTGGATGGTGTATGTGGTGTGTGCTGTTGTATGTGGTGTGATGTGTGGATGTGATTAGATGGTGTATGTGGTGTGTGCTGTTATATGTGGTGTGATGTGTGGATGTGATTGGATGGTGTATGTGGTGTGTGCTGTTGTATGTGGTGTGATGTGTGGATGTGATTGGATGGTGTATGTGGTGTGTGCTGTTGTATGTGGTGTGATGTGTGGATGGTGTATGTGGTGTGCTGTTGTATGTGGTGTGATGTGTGGATGGTGTATGTGGTGTGTGCTGTTATATGTGGTGTGATGTGTGGATGGTGTATGTGGTGTGTGCTGTTATATGTGGTGTGATGTGTGGATGTGATTGGATGGTGTATGTGGTGTGTGCTGTTGTATGTGGTGTGTGCTGTTGTATGTGGTGTGATGTGTGGATGTGATTGGATGGTGTATGTGGTGTGTGCTGTTGTATGTGGTGTGATGTGTGGATGTGATTGGGTGGTTTATGTGGTGTGTGCTGTTATATGTGGTGTGATGTGTGGATGTGATTGGATGGTGTATGTGGTGTGTGCTGTTATATGTGGTGTGATGTGTGGATGGTGTATGTGGTGTGTGCTGTTGTATGTGGTGTGATGTGTGGATGTGATTGGATGGTATATGTGGTGTGTGCTGTTATATGTGGTGTGATGTGATTGGATGGTGTATGTGGTGTGTGCTGTTATATGTGGTGTGATGTGATTGGATGGTGTATGTGGTGTGTGCTGTTGTATGTGGCGGTGTCATGTGGATGGTGTATGTGGTGTGTGCTGTTGTATGTGGCGGTGTCATGTGGATGGTGTATGTGGTGTGTGCTGTTGTATGTGGCGGTGTCATGTGGATGGTGTATGTGGTGTGTGCTGTTATATGTGGTGTGATGTGTGGATGGTGTATGTGGTGTGTGCTGTTATATGTGCTGTATGTGGTGTGATGGGATGTGGTGTGTGCTGTTGTATGTGGCGTGATGTGTGGATGTGATTGGATGGTATATGTGGTGTGTGCTGTTATATGTGGTGTGGTGTGATGTGTGGATGGTGTATGTGGTGTGTGCTGTTATATGTGGTGTGATGTGTGGATGGTGTACATGTGGTGTGTGCTGTTGTATGTGGTGTGATGTGTGGATGTGATTGGATGGTGTATGTGGTGTGTGCTGTTGTATGTGGTGTGATGTGTGGATGTGATTGGATGGTGTATGTGGTGTGTGCTGTTATATGTGGTGTGATGTGTGGATGTGATTGGATGGTGTATGTGGTGTGTGCTGTTGTATGTGGTGTGATGTGTGGATGGTGTATGTGGTGTGTGCTGTTGTATGTGGTGTGATGTGTGGATGGTGTATGTGGTGTGTGCTGTTGTATGTGGCGGTGTCATGTGGATGGTGTATGTGGTGTGTGCTGTTGTATGTGGCGGTGTCATGTGGATGGTGTATGTGGTGTGTGCTGTTGTATGTGGCGGTGTCACGAACAATACAGTATAGTCTCTCCTCTAAAGTTCATATTATTTTATGAATATTTTTATTTACTGTCATTCTCAATTTGCCTATATCTTTTTACTCAGTCAGTCTTTATTGCTTGACTTTTAATTTATCAGTAATAATGTGTATCACTCCTTTGAGGGGAAGTGTTTAGTTTGTTCCCTAGGTTTCCATCAAACTTAAAATTACACCCCTTAGACCCCCTTTCAAGATAAATTTGTACATTTTTCGGTAGAAAAATGTCCCGGCCGAAGGCCGGTTCCTCTTAAAATACAGGATCGCTATCGCTCGCCAGGAAAAAAATCGACACCTAAATGGCACGAAAGATCTTAAAATTGACAGAAATGGGGTGAAAGTTCTTAAAATCACCTAATTAATGCGGCGAAATTCATAAAATCTAAAAAACAATGGGGCTAAACATGAGGGAAAACGGGGTTCAGAAAAAAATCCCTCAAGTGGAAATCTCCCCTTAACCCCTTGAAGCTCTGACGCGTTTTAGCAGTTTATTTTGGCTATCATTAGACGATGTTATGCAGCTTAGGAAGGATCTGTGGGTATTAAAAGGGTTAATACTATCTCAATCAACCCTTTGACTTCCATATACGTTACTAATCTGAATAAAATCGTCTAATAGTAGCCAGAAACAGAACGGAACGCGTATTGGAGCTTGAAAGGGTTAATTGGACTGATACAATCGTCAGGACTGGAGTTCTCGAAAAGGGGGCTCCAGTCCTGACGTTATTCTTGACTTACAGTGTGCTGGCTTAATAATCCAATAGGGTTGATAGCCTCTGCAGTCCTATTATAACTAATTAACTAACTGATTATAATGTTACCGTTATTATTATTACTAAACATTATTGCTTATTTACATTCAATATTAATATAAATTACTGTTTTATCTCCCATTATCGAATTATATTATAAATACCAATTATCACTAATAAATGGTCTTAATTATCACGAATTAAATGGTCTTAATTATCACGAATTAAATGGTCTTAATTTGTATATATTTTTTGTTTTCTGTGTTGTCTTAATTTGATTATAATTGATGTTTTCTATTGTATTAATTTGAGTATAATTAATGTTTTTTCTCTTGTATTAATTTGATTATAATTGATGTTTTCTCTATTGTATTAATTTTATTATAATTGATGTTTTCTCTATTGTCTTAATTTGTGTTCTCTATTGTCTTAATTTGTTGCTAATGTATGTGTTATCCAATTGTGTCTAACTTATGTGTACTTTATTGTATTAATTTTTGTCTAATGTTTGTTTTCTCTTTTTCTAGGTAAGTGTCGTGGGAACCAAAGGTGAGATTAACCCCCTTGAGGATTATGACGCGTTATGGCAGTTTATGCTGGCTATTATCCGACGTTTTATTTAGATTAGGAAGGGCCTATGGAAGTCAGAGGGTTAATTGAGATAATTGAGATAATTGAGATAATTGAGATAATCTGTACCCTTTGTATTCCCACAGATCCTTCTTAAGGGGAGGTTTTTAGTTTGGTCTCTAGATATCCATCAAGCTTAAGATTGCACCCCCTTGAGCTCCTTTCAAGATAAATTTGTACATTTTTCGGTAGAAAAATGTCCCGGCTGAAAGCCGGTTCCTCTTATATTACAGGCTCGCTATCGCTCGCCAGGATAAAATCGACACCTAAATGGCACGAAAGGTCTTAAAATTGACAGAAATGGGTCGAAAGTTCTTAAAATCGTCAAAATAATGAGGCGAACGTCTTAAAATTAGAAAAGCAATCGGGCTAAACATGAGGGAGAAAGGAGTCAAGAAAAAAATCCCTCAAGTGGAAATCTCCCCTTAAACTGCATATGATAGTCTCGTGACAGCCAGAACACGCTGTCATTATGATAGTCTCGTGACAGCCAGAGCATGCTGTCATTATGATAGTCTCGTGACAGCCAGAGCATGCTGTCATTATGATAGTCTCGTGACAGCCAGAGCACGCTGTCATTATGATAGTCTCGTGACAGCCAGAGCACGCTGTCATTATGATAGTCTCGTGACAGCCAGAGCACGCTGTCATTAGGCGATGTTATTGATCTTAGAAAGGAATTGTGAATATCAGAGAGTTAAATTAAATACGAAATATAGGTGACCACGGGATTGGGCCCATACGGGATTGGGCCCGCTTAGGTTAGGTTAGATTAGGTTAGCTTAGGTTCCAATCCCGTATGGGCCCAATCCCGTATGGGCCCAATCCCGTATGGGCCCAATTCCGTATGGGCCCAATCCCGTATGGGCCCAATCCCGTATATTCCGTATGGGCCCAATCCCGTATGGGCCCAATCCCGTATATTCCGTATGGGCCCAATCCTTATGGAACCGAAATATATCCCTTCAATTGTGGATTTACCGAGATTTCTCCAACTGTTAAGGGGAGATTTCCACTTGAGGGATTTTTTCTTTACCCCTTTCTCCCTCATATTTAGCCCCGTTGCTGTTTGAGATTTTAAGACGTTCGCCCCATTAGTTTGGCGATTTTAAGAACTTTCACCCCATTTATGTTACTTTTAAGACCTTTCGTCCCATTTAGGTGTCGATTTTTTCCTGGCGAGCGAAAGCGAGCCTGTAATTTAAGAGGAACCGGCCTTCGGCCGGGAAATTTTTCTACCGAAAAATTTACAAATTTATCTTGAAAGGGGGTCAAGGGGGTATAATTTCAAGCTTGATGGAGGTCTAGGAAACACACTAAAAACCTCCCCTAAAGAACGGGGTGTTTTTTAATAATATAGTAAAAGATGCAAACTCGATCCCATGTGTGCCACGAACTATTTCTTGCGACTGTACGGTACCTCCTCCCGGCTTTGGTCCACGCGGATCAAGTGTAATATATATATAGTTACGATGTTACATAGTCACTCTATTACCACCCGTTCCGACCCTCTATATTGGAGCGGACATATTATTGGCTAGTAAAGGGTTGCGGATTTGTTTTGCTGGTTTGTCCTTTGTTTTCGAGTGTAGTGTAACGGGGGGCGGGTGTCTGTGTGTGTGTCGGGGGGGGGGGGGGGGGTTCTGGTTACGGGGTTTCGAGGGCTAATTGCTTCATCTTGCTTTGTTTTTGTGTATTTACGTTTTTTTCTTTTCTCTCTCGCTCTTTCTCTCTCGCTCTTTCTCTCTCGCTCTCTCTCGCTCTCTCTCTCTCTCTCGCTCACTCTCTCTCGCTCTCTCTCTCGCTCTCTCACTCACTCTCTCACTCTCTCCCTCTCTCTCTCTCGCTCTCCACGTGTAGCAAACTAGATATCCGGGAGATTGTCGATTTACCAATATTTCTCCCAACTATTAAATATGCGTTGTATAATTTATCTAGACAACATTTGTTTCTGGTATGTATTCTCTCGTGGTCTTTTCAATCAAGCTTTCTATTCCTCTGTTCTTATTTTTTATTTTTATTTTTTTTTGGGGGGGGGGGGGGGAGGGGGGAATGTTTGTAATTTGAATTTTCTTACGATGCTATGATTAATGATGGAGTTTAATCAATGTTATGGTAAAGTAAATCATGATATTCTCTCTCTCTCTCTCATTATGTCTTAATTGTTTCTTTTTTTTCTCTCTCTCTCTCTCACACACACACACACACACACGCACACACACACACACACACACACACACACACACACACATACACATACACACACATACACACACACACCTCTCTCACACACACACACACACACACATACACACACACTATCTCTCTCTCTCTCCTCCAATTGGTCTCGGCCCCTTAACACGTTTGGATCGTGTTCCCTCGGACAGTTTTAACCCCTTGTGTACCGGCGACGTCTACTTTATTCTATACTAGAGTGTATTCGCTGTCAGTAGGCGAGAAACAAAATCATGACCTCTGACCTCTGTAACTCAAACCCGACTAGAGTAATCGAGTTCACATGTCTACCATTTTATTTTATTTTTTTGTTTTTTTTTGTTTTTTTTGGGGGGGGGGGGGGACGAGTCAGTCAAGGAATAGATGTAGAAATGTACAGCCAATTTGCTCCAGCCCTTATTGAGTTACAGAGGATAGAGGTCATGATTTCTCGCCTACTGACATCGAATGGACTATAGTTATATTTAGACGATTTTAGGCAGGTCGGGAAGGATGTATGGTAGCTAAAAGGATTAATTAAGGTAACCTGTAGTCTCTTAATTGGTAGAGGTCCTTCCTAAGCCGAATACAATCGCATAATAGTAGCCAGCATATAAGTTTAACCCCTTCTGTACCGGTGACGTCATTTTAATTTTATTCTGGCAACTTCTAGACGGTTTTATTCAGTTTCCAAAGGGCCTCCAGCAATTAGCAGGCTTCGAACTATCTCACCGAACCCTTTTCCAGACTTCGAACTATCTCACCGAACCCTTTTCCAGACTTCGAACTATCTCACCGAACCCTTTTCCAGACTTCGAACTATCTCACCGAACCCTTTTCCAGACTTCGAACTATCTCACCGAACCCTTTTCCAGACTTCGAACTATCTCACCGAACCCTTTTCACGACCACAGATCCTTCTTAGCCTGCACAACACTGTCTATATTATGTATGTATGTATGTATGTATGTATGTATGTATTTTTTTTTTTTTTTTTTTTTTCTATGTGATTGAGGGAGGCAAAAGGCATAACTGCCTATAGCGAGTGCCTCCCCCATAGTTGAAAGAGTGACAGGGCCAAAATCAAGGGACGTTCGAGCCAAAATGCCTGGACACACGGAGTTTGAAGCAATTTAAGTCATAGGAAGAGGGAAAGACTGATTCTGGGAGAGAGTTCCAGAGCTCAGCTGTTGAGTAGAAGAAAGTTTGAGAGTAACGTTTCACTCTTGGGTTGGAGAGTTGCACAGAGTAGGGATGGGATTGAGCTGCAAGACGGGTACCACGTGCCCTACGTAAAGGAGGTGGTATGCACTGGGATAGCTCTGAGGAACACTGATTATTATAGTAGCGATAGAATAGCGAGAGAGATGCAACATTGCGGCGGAGAGAGAGAGATTGCAGAGAGTTGGTGAGTGGACGTGAGTTAATGATACGAAAGGCCTTCCTTTCAACTTTGTCTAGGAGAGCAGTGTGAGAGGAACCTCCCCACACATGTGAACAATACTCAATGTATGTATGTATGTATGTATAGTTAACCAGTATAAAATATAAATAGACGTCGCCGGTACAGAAAAGGTTAAATTAATACTTTTATTTGTATTACTTTTTATTTCCGGTCCTTTTCCGTCGCCGTTATGAAGGGAAAAAATTAGGGGTCAACCCTGATGGGGGTTTTAAGGGGGGTGACCTGCTTTTTGTTATTTCTGTCCTTTTCTCTTTCTCTGGCTTGTATCCATTCGGCCCCATTCAGCCAACTATTTTAAGACGTTTATCCCCATCTAGGTGTCGATTTCTTCCTGGCGAACGATAGCGAGCCAGCATTATATGAAGAAATCCGGCTTCGCCAGAGAAATTTTTCTAACGGGTTGGATTCTGCGTACATTTAAAACACGCGGTGAAGTACCTATGATAACGCTCTTCAAATCTCTAGTGCTACCGCGGCTTGAATATTGTAGCGTATTAACATCCCCATACAAAGCAGGTGAAATAAATGACGTAGAGAGTGTACAAAGAAATTTCACTTCGCATATAAGTTCGATAAAACATCTACACTATTGGGAGCGTTTAAGAGCACTGAATCTGTACTCACTGGAACGTAGAAGAGAACGTTACCTAATAATATACACGTGGAAAATCGCAGAGGGTTTAGTACCAAACCTACATACTCCGATAGTCATGAAATTCAGTGATAGGAGAGGCTGGGAATGCGAAATCCCCCGGATGAATAACAGGGGTGCTATGGGCTCTCTGCGAGAGGGCTGGTTATCACACAGAGGCCCACGTCTCTTCAACAAACTCCCACGGCGAGTAAGAGACATGAGGGACGTCTCGTTAGACAACTTCAAGAGAGCCCTCGATGTCGAACTGCAAAAAGTGCCAGACGAGCCCATCCTCGCAAGGGAGCGAGCTGTCGCTTCAAACAGTCTACTGCACCAAATCACCACCCATAACGAGGGGCGCCGCGCTCCTTGGTGCCGCTAGAAGAGTGACGAACACATCAAAAGCAAGCATCAAAAGCAAGCATCGAAAAATGTACAAATTTAGCCTGCTGTCAAACAAAAATAAAAAATATGCTGGCTCGCTACCGCTCACCAGTAAAAAAAATGACACCTGGATGGGGATAAACGTCTTAAAACAGTAGGCTGAATGGGGCCAAATGGATACAAGCCAGAGAAAGATAGAAAAGGACAGAACAAACACAGGTCACCTCCCTTAATGGTTATAAGTGCTTTGACTTTTTTTTTTTTTTTTTTTTTTTTTTTTTACGTCGATTATGTAGCATTTCCCTTCTCAGCGCCAAGTACAGTCGGTCTAATAAGTGATGTCTCGGCACCAGGTATATTTTGTTCTATAATTTGTATCAGCCATAATTATCTAAACACGATTTCTTCATTTCGAGTGAGATACACCAACATGTTCCTATCTTTACACACCCTATTCAACATCTGACAGACATTAACACAGCATACAGCGAGCCAAACGTAATAACAACGGAGACATGACTTATTTGGCCAACTATACCAGGACACAGATTACCACTCCCGTTTCTAAAGCAAACCTTATTTATCAAGTTATTCAGTCTATTAATCTCTTCTATTACCAAAATACCTAATTACTTCTTCAGGTATCTTCAGGTATCCTCCACATCGTTACTTATCAGGGGTGGAAGAAGTTCTAGTTACGTGCAGTGTATGTGTGTGTGTGTGTGTTTTTTTTTTTTTTTTTTTTTTTTTTTTTTCTATGTGATTGAGGGAGGCAAAAGGCATAACTGCCTATAGCGAGTGCCTCCCCCATAGTTGAAAGAGTGACAGGGCCAAAATCAAGGGACGTTCGAGCCAAAATGCCTGGACACACAGAGTTTGAAGCAATTTAAGTCATAGGAAGAGGGAAAGACTGATTCTGGGAGAGAGTTCCAGAGCTCAGATGTTGAGTGTAGTGTGTGTGTGTGTGTGTGAGAGAGTGCTGGTGTATGTGTGCGTGTTATGTGTATGTATGTATGTCCAGTACGTGAGAGTCTGTGTGTGTGTTTTCTGGTGTGTTGTGTGCGTTCTGGTGTTTGTGGGTGTGTACTAGTGTGTGTGTGCTGTTATATATGTGCGTGTGCTGGTATGTATGTATGTGTATGTGCTGGTATGTGTGGTGTGGCCAGTTATAATGTTTTGTTTTTGTTTTTTGTTTTTTTTGTAGGATGTGAGCATGTGAAGGAATGGGGCCTGATGGATCAACAGTCATTTCGCCCACAATTCTTTTCGTCTTCTTACTTAAGGTGGTATGATTGCTTAAAAGTACACACACACACACAATTACACACAATTACACACACACACACACACACACACACACACACACAATTGATTGAATCTGTCTTTACCTTTGTTCCATCCAATTTGCATTATTAAGGCACGATAAATCCTGAATCTACAGAGTGGCCAATACAATATGTAAGGTAGATTCCCTGCTACTATGACCTCGGCTCTCCTACTATTAAGGGAAGATTTCCACTTGAGGGACTTTTTTCTTTACTCCTTTCTCCCTCATGTTTAGCCCCATTGCTTTTCTAATTTTAAGACGTTCGTCCCATTATTTTGATGATTTTAAGAACTTTCAACCCATTTCTGTCAATTTTAAGACCTTTCGTGCAATTTAGGTGTCTATTTTATCCTGGCGAGCGATAGCGAGCCTGTAATTTAAGAGGAACCGGCTTTCAGCCGGGGCATTTTTCTACCGAAAAATGTACACATTTATCTTGAAAGGGGCTCAAGGGGGTGTAATCTTAAGCTTGATGGATATCTAGAGACCAAACTAAAAACCTCCGCTTAAGGGGGGATGATTATATAGTTGGTCGATTTTTAAATGTATTCATTATATTTTCTAGTTTCCTCCCTAGACCTCCATCAAACTTGAAAACACGTGCATTAGATACCCCCTTCTAGATTAATCTAGAATAATAAAGGCAATGCATAGAACGAGCGCTGAGGGTCTAGAGACAGGGGCAGGACGGACCTAAAACACAGAGAGACACAGACAGACCCAGAAGCGGGCCCCCGTGGTGTCTAGTTCCCTCCTGGGGGGGGGGGGCATGGGGGGGGGGGGGGGGGGCGGGCTCTTGTTCACACCTTTTGTCCTTTTGGGGTCCGGAGGGGGGCGGGGGGCGAGAGGAGGGGAGAAGCCAGAAAAGAGGGGTGGGGGGGGGGGAGGGGGCGAAGAGACGAGAAAATGAGAGAACGTGGTTTGGATGATATTGAAGGACAATACGAGAGAGCGAACAAAAGGAGGAACAAATTTGGGTATGTCAAGAAATTGGAAGTGTTAAGGGGAGGATTTTAGTGTGTTTCTCAGACTTCCATCAAGCTTGAAATTACACCCCCTTGACTCCCTTTCAAGATAAATTTGTACGTTTTTCGGTAGAAAAATGTTCCGGCTGAAAGCCGGTCCTCTTAAATTACAGGCTCGCTATCGCTCGCCAGGATAAAATCGACACCTAAATGGCACGAAAGGTCTTAAAATTGACAGAAAGGGGTTGAAAGTCCTTAAAATCGTCAAAATAATGGGGCAAACGTCTTAAAATTAGAAAAACAATGGGGCTAAGCATGAGGGAGAAAGGGGTCAAGAAAAAAATCCCTCAAGTGGATATCTCCCCTTAATACCGTGAATGGAAGCCAAGAGATGTTGAAATAATGTGAAATAATGTGATAGTGTAAAATAAAGCTATCCTCTATGACATAAACAGATAGGAAAGAAAATGGGAAACACTGGAACATTAACCCTTTGAGTACCAGTGACGTGTGGTATCTTTTGTTCTAGCTTTATATAGACGATATATTATGCAGCTTAGGAAGGATCTGCGGCAGTTAAAAGGGTTGGTTGCTATAGTTTGAAGCCTTATTATTGCTAGAGGTCCTTCCTAAGCTGAATAAAGTAAAGGACGTCACCGGTACTGTAAGGGTTAAACAAGAAAGGGGTGGGTGGCAGGAGAGAAGGAAAACGAAAATGTGAAATCAGAGAGATCCGGAAAATGGGAATTGAATTTGAACTTGTCCCATTCCAAGTCTGGTGAATTCCGATCATGGCCGATGAGTGCGCTCGTGTGTGTGTGATTGGGGGAGAGAGAGAGAGAGAGAGGGAGACAGAGACAGAGAGAGAGAAGAGGAAAGAGGGGATAGGGAAAGGAGACCAGAGCGATCAACCCCGCCTCCCCGACAACCACCCCCGCCTCCCTGACAACCCGCCTCCCCCCCGTCAACACCCCCCCCCCCGCCGGAAACGCCCCCCCACCCCCACCCCCCCTCGAGTACCCTGCTCCTCCTCAGTGGGTGTCAACTAACCACAGTGGAGGCGCTGGTGGCTATTATTCCAGCTCGGAGTATTGTTTATCAGGACCAGATGTGTGCAGGTGGTGGTGGCGGGCATATCAGGCGTCTCACTGGCCCAGACGCCCTCATATCCACAATAGGGGAAGGGGGGGGGGGTGAGGCTGTCTGGGATATGTAGATGGGGGAAGGTGTCTGGCGGGGTACGGGGAAGGAAGAGGCTAGTTCACCCCATAGTCCCCCTTCAACATAAATTTGTACACATTTCAGTAGAAAAATTTCCCGGCCGTCTTAACATTTCAGGCTCGCTTTCGCTCGCCAGGAAAAAAAACGACACTTAAATGGCACGAAAGGCCTTAAAATTGACAACAACATGGGGCGAAAGATGTCAAAATCGCCAAACTAATGGGCCAAACGTCTAATAATCTCAAAACAAATGGGGTTTAACACGAGGGAAAAAGGGGACCAGAAAAACGAGCCCATCTCCCCTCAATGCTTGGGAAACTAGGTGAAGGAGAGATACAAGAGAAGATTGTCATGGAAGTAGACACACACAGGGGAAGTGAAGGGTTTTGAATATGAAGCAAATTGTCTAGCTTTGGATGTCAAGGGAAATATATAGTAACTAAGTGAAGAACATAAGAAAACAGGAGATTGCAGAAGGCCGATTGACTCACACAGGGCAGATTCTTTTCACATCCAGCCCATCACGTCCATGTGCCTATCTAATTATGTCTTGAAGGTCTCTATCGTGTTGACCCTACCATTGCACTTGGTAGCCTATTCCACATATCTGCAACTGTTACCAAACCAGTGCTTGCCAATGTCGTTTCTGCTACTATATTGATATAATTTGAAACCATTTGTTTGAGTTCTTTCGCTATCACTGAACTTCAGTAAATCTTTCATGTTCCCTTTATTAATCACCACCCTCACCACTACCACAACTCTCCCTCACCATCACCACCCTCACCACTACCACAACTCTCCCTCCCCACCACCACCCTCCCCCACCACCACAACTCTCCCTCACTATCACCACCCTCACCACTACCACAACTCTCCCTCACCATCACCACCCTTCCCCACCACCACAACTCTCCCTCCCCATCACCACCCTCCCCCACCCCCACAACTCTCCCTCACCACCACCACCCTCCCCCACCACCACAACTCTCCCTCCCCACCACCTCCCTCCCCCACCACCACAACTCTCCCTCACCACCACCACCCTCCCCCACCACCACAACTCTCCCTCACCACCACCACAACTCTCCCTCACCACCACCATCACCACCCTCCCCCACCACCACAACTCTCCCTCCCCACCACCACCCTCACCACTACCACAACTCTCCCTCACCATCACCACCCTCACCACTACCACAACTCTCCCTCACCACCACCACCACAACTCTCCCTCACCACCACCACAACTCTCCCTCACCACCACCATCACCACTATCACAACTTTCCCTCCACATCACCACTATCACAACTCCCCCCCCCCCCCCCCTGTCCACTATCACCATCACCCTCCCCCCACCATCACCACTACCGCCATCACCTGTCCCCACCTGGTATTGCGGTATAGAGAGGCAGTGTGGTGGTGTTTGATGCACCGACCGATTGGCTTTTGTCTTTTTATCTCAGTGAGGGCGGCAGGAGTATACGCCCTTGTTTGTGTGGGTGTGTGTTTGTGTGTTTGTGTGTTTATGTATCTATGTGTTTGTGTGTGCGTGTGTTTGCGTGTGTTTCTGTGTCCCCTTCTCCCCTCTCTACACTCTTCAGAAAAATAGGAAAAAGTAGAAAGTAGATACGAGGTGCCGTTGTAAAGGCTTATCCTTCAATACCTTCACCTGACCTGACCTGTGTGTGTGTGTGTGTGTGTGAGTTACCAAAAATAAAAAAAATAAAAACAAATAAAACATACACACACACACACACACACACACACACACACACACACACACACACACAGACCATAGTATTGTTTAGGCATGATTTCTTTATTACCACCTGGAGTTTGGTTTGTGTTGGTGCCAAATATTGTATATCCTCCACGAGTACATTGACTTTTCCAGGATTTCAGTTTCCGTTAAGGGGGCCCACCTCGCTTTTTTCTCCTTTTCTCCCTCTCTCTTTGGCTTGTATTCATTCGGCCCCATTCAGCCTACTGTTTTAAGACGTTTAGCCCCATCCAGGTGTCTATATATTCCTGGCGAACGGTAGCGAGCCAGCATATATATAAAAATATTTTTTGTTTTGACAGCAAGCTAAATTTGTACATTTCTCGATAGAAAAATTTCTCCGGCGAAGCCGGATTGCTCCATACAATGCTGGCTCGCTATCGCTCGCCAGGAAGAAATCGACACCTGGATGGGGATAAACGTCTTAAAACAGTTGGGTGAATGGGGCCGAATGGATACAAGCCAGAACAATAGAGAAAAGGAGAGAATGAGAAAAGAAGCAGGTGTAATATTTAGTTATAGTCGTTTTAGATATTGTTTTCCTTGAGTTATATAATGAGTTATATACAGTATATAGGCCCCTATATTAATATAATGAGTTATATACAGTATATAGGCCCCTATATTAATATAATGAGTTATATACAGTATATAGGCCCCTATATTAATATAATGAGTTATATACAGTATATAGGCCCCTATATTAATATAATGAGTTATATACAGTATATAGGCCCCTATATTAATATAATGAGTTATATACAGTATATAGGCCCCTATATTAATATAATGAGTTATATACAGTATATAGGCCCCTATATTAATATAATGAGTTATATACAGTATATAGGCCCCTATATTAATATAATGAGTTATATACAGTATATAGGCCCCTATATTAATATAATGAGTTATATACAGTATATAGGCCCCTATATTAATATAATGAGTTATATACAGTATATAGGCCCCTATATTAATATAATGAGTTATATACAGTATATAGGCCCCTATATTAATATAATGAGTTATATACAGTATATAGGCCCCTATATTAATATAATGAGTTATATACAGTATATAGGCCCCTATATTAATATAATGAGTTATATACAGTATATAGGCCCCTATATTAATATAATGAGTTATATACAGTATATAGGCCCCTATATTAATATAATGAGTTATATACAGTATATAGGCCCCTATATTAATATAATGAGTTATATACAGTATATAGGCCCCTATATTAATATAATGAGTTATATACAGTATATAGGCCCCTATATTAATCGTAGTCATGGGCGGTGCTTATAACTGGACCCTGTCACCCTCGTGTTTAGCCTTATTTATTTTTATTTTTTTTAAGACGTTCGGGCCATTAGTTGGGCGGTTTTCAGACTTTACGCCCCAATGCATTGTCAATATTAAGACCTTTCGTGCCATTTAGGTATCGATGTTTTCCTGGCGAGCGATAGCGAGCCTGTAATGCTAAGAGTAACCGGCCTTGGGCCGGCACATTTTTCTACCGAAAAATTAACACATTTATCTTGAAGGGAGGGGGGGGGGGGGTAGGGTCTAGGTGGATTTTTTTTTTTTGGAAGGAAACTAAAAATAATGGAAACATACAATAAACACGCCCATCCCCCCTTAACCCCTTCTGTACCGACGACGTCTTTTGATTTTATTCTGGCTCCTACTAATCGATTGTATTCACTTTAGGAAGGATCTCTAGTAATTATAAGGCTTCCAACTATCTCAATCAACACTTTTAACTACCACAGAGCCTCTCTAAGCTGAATAACATCGTCTACATATTGCTAGAATAAAATATAACCTACGTCGACGGTACAGAAGGGGTTAATGGATCTGCACCCTAATTGTTGATAACTCTGAATCGCTGAAATTTGGCGGACATTTTTAGGCTCGCGAAAATTTGGCGATAAAAGCCTTTGAAATATTTTATACTCCAATACAACTGATTTTCCCACTTTATATTTTAGATTCAGAGAAAATCCGCCACTAAATGTTATCGTGGGATACCGTCATTTGTGTGTGTGTGTGTGTGTGTATGTGTGTGTGTGTGTGTGTGTATGTTTTTATGTATGTTTGACTGACATTCGGGTATAATTTATATAATATTTATATTATAATATATACATTAATACGCATTATATAAAGTCTGTATGTGTGACGTGTGTGTGTGTGTGGTGTGCATAATAGAAGTGTGTGCGTATTAATGCGTATGTGTGTATTTGCGTGTGTGCGTCCATGACCTTCCCCTCACCCCACCTGTAAATTACGGTCACTGGGCCACGAACACCTTTCACCTTTGTGGCCGTGGTGGTACTTGGCGAGGAATATACGGACGGGTTTAACGGGGGGTCACTGGCTTTTTAAAATCTTTCTCTCCTTTTCTCTCTTTCCCTGGCTTGCATCCATTCGGCCCCATTCAGCCAACTGTTTTAAGACGTTTATCCCCATCCAGGTGTCGATTTTTTCCTGGCGAGCTCAAGCGAGCCAGCATTATATGGAGAAATCCGGCTTCGCCGGAGAAATTTTTCTATTGAAAAATGTACAAATTTAGCTAGCTGTCAAAACAAAAATATAATATACTGGCTCGCTACCGCTCGCCAGGAAAAAATTAACACCTGGACGGGGATAAACATCTTTAAAACAGTTGGCGGGTTAACACGACCTACCTGCTACCTGAGTTACGGACGGGTTAGCACCATTTATTTGTCATCAATACAACCTTTCGTGCCCTTTACGTGTCATTTTTTCCTGGCGAACGATAGCGAGCCTGTAATTATGGAGGATATGGAGGAACCGCCCTGTGGCCGGGACATTATTCTACTGAAAAAATGTACAAATTGACCTCGAAGGGGGATCTTAGGGATGTTTTTATACTTGATAGAGGTCTAGGGAGGAAACGAAAATAATAATAAATATATTAATACAAAGACTAATTTATCAATAAACGCTAATAAATAAACGCTAATATATAAACGCTAATAAATAAACGCTAATAAATAAACGCTAATAAATAAACGCTAATACATAAACGCTAATATATAAACGCTAATAAATAAACGCTAATATATAAACGCTAATAAATAAACGCTAATAAATAAACGCTAATAAATAAACGCTAATACATAAACGCTAATAAATAAACGCTAATAAATAAACGCTAATGAATAAACACTAATAAATAAACGCTAATAAATAAACGCTAATAAATAAACTAATAAATAAACGCTAATGAATAAACGCTAATAAATAAACGCTAATATATATACGCTAATAAATAAACACTAATAAATAAACGCTAATAAATAAACGCTAATAAATAAACGCTAATAAATAAACGCTACCATCATTAAGGGGAGGTTTTTAGTGTGTTTCCTAGACCTCCATCAAGCTTGAAATTACACCCCCTAGACCCCCTTTCAAGATAAATTTGTACATTTTTCGGTAGAAAAATGTCCCGGCCGAAGGCCGTTTCCTCTTAATTTACAGGCTCGCTATCGCTCACCAGGAAAAAATCGACACCTAATGGCACGAAAAGTCTTAAAATTTACAGAAATGGGGCGAAAGTTCTTAAAATCGCCAAACTAATGGGGCGAACGTCTTATAATATCAAAAGCAATGGGGCTAACCATGAGGGAGAAAGGGGTCCAGAAAAAAATCCCTCAAGTGGAAATCTCCCCTTAAGTATTGTCTCACCTGCTGTTGTACACGTCCTCCTAACTCCAGTCTCTAGATTCACAAGACGCATTAGACGATTTATTACAGCTTAGGAAGGATCTGTGTGGAATGAAAGGGTTAAGACACTTCCGATTAAGGGGAGATTTCCACTTGAGGGATATTATTTTTTGGAACCCCTTTCTCCCTCATGTTTAGCCCCGTTGCTTTTGATATTATAAAACGTTCGCCCCATTAGTTTGGCGATATTAAGAGCTTTCACCCCATATTAAGACCTTTCGTGCCATTCTGGTGTCGATTTTATCCTGGCGAGCGATAGCGAGCCTGTAATTTAAGAGGAACCGGCCTTCGGCCGGGACATTTTTCTACCGAAAAATGTACAAATTTATCTTGAAAGGGACTCAAGGGGGTATAATTTTAAGCTTGATGGAGGTCTAGGGAACAAAGTAAATACCTCCCCTTAACGCTCTGACTTCCATATACACCCTTCCTAATCCCAATAATTTCATCTACTATAAGTCCTGTCTAAATGCGTCATAATCTTGAAAGGGTTAATGTTGGCGGACACAATAGAAGTTTGACGGTAAATATGCCTAACTATCTATGTCTTCGTCAATCTCCATCTATTTACCTATCTATCTATCTATATAGAAATCCCTCTCTGTGGCTATCTATCTATCTACTCAGCCATTTTTATATCTATCCATTTTATATCTATCCATTTTATATCTATCCATTTTATATCTATCCATTTTATATCTATCCATTTTATATCTATCCATTTTATATCTATCCATTGTATATCTATCCATTTTGTATCTATCCATTTTATATCTATCCATTTTTATATCTATCCATTTTATATCTATCCATTTTATATCTATCCATTTTATATCTATCCATTTTATATCTATCCATTTTTATATCTATCCATTTTATTTCTATCCATTTTATATCTATCCATTTTATATCTATCCATTTTTATATTTATCCATTTTATATCTATCCATTTTATATCTATCCATTTTATATCTATCCATTTTATATCTATCCATTTTATATCTATCCATTTTATATCTATCCATTTTATATCTATCCATTTTATATCTATCCATTTTATATCTATCCATTTTGTATCTATCCATTTTATATCTATCCATTTTTATATCTATCCATTTTATATCTATCCATTTTATATCTATCCATTTTTATATCTATCCATTTTATATCTATCCATTTTTTATCTATCCATTTTAGTGTCCGTGTTCTATCTGCCTGGGTTCAGCTTACAGTGAGCGAGGTATGCACGGACTACACAAATAACCAAGGGTGTGGGTAAATACACGGAGAAGAGCAGTCACTGGGCCCGACAGTCTATTACACTCAGTCACAGTCACACAAGAACAGTCACTGGGCCCGACAGTCTAACACACTCACAGGAACACAGTCACAGTCACATAAGAACAGTCACTGGGGCCGACAGTCTAATACACTCACAGTCACAGTCACACTCAGTCACACAAGAACAGTCACTGGGCCCGACAGTCTAATTCACTCACAGTCACAGTCACACTCAGTCACATAAGAACAGTCACTGGGCCCGACAGTCTAATTCACTCACAGTCACAGTCACACTCAGTCACATAAGAACAGTCACTGGGCCCTACAGTCTAATTCACTCACAGTCACAGTCACACTCAGTCACACAAGAACAGTCACTGGGCCCGACAGTCTAATTCACTCACAGTCACAGTCACAGTCACACAAGAACAGTCACTGGGCCCGACAGTCTATTACACTCACAGTCACAGTCACACTCAGTCACACAAGAACAGTCACTGGGCCCTACAGTCTAATTCACTCACAGTCACAGTCACACTCAGTCACACAAGAACAGTCACTGGGCCCGACAGTCTATTACACTCACAGTCACAGTCACAGTCACACAAGAACAGTCACTGGGCCCTACAGTCTAACACACTCACAGTCACAGTCACATAAGAACAGTCACTGGGCCCGACAGTCTAATACACTCACAATCACAGTCACAGTCACATAAGAACAGTCACTGGGGCCGACAGTCTAACACACTCACAGGAACACAGTCACAGTCACACAAGAACAGTCACTGGGCCCGACAGTCTAATACACTCACAGTCACAGTCACATAAGAACAGTCACTGGGCCCGACAGTCTAATACACTCACAGTCACAGTCTCATAAGAACAGTCACTGGGGCCGACAGGTTAACACACTCACAGGAACACAGTCACAGTCACATAAGAACAGTCACTGGGGCCGACAGTCTATTACACTCACAGTCACAGTCACAGTCACACAAGAACAGTCACTGGGCCCGACAGTCTATTACACTCACAGTCACAGTCACATAAGAACAGTCACTGGGGCCGACAGTCTAACACACTCACAGGAACACAGTCACAGTCACATAAGAACAGTCACTGGGGCCGACAGTCTAATACACTCACAGTCACAGTCACAAAAGAACAGTCAGTGGGGCCGACAGTCTAATACACTCACAGTCACATAAGAACAGTCACTGGGGCCGACAGTCTAATACACTCACAGTCACAGTCACATAAGAACAGTTACTGGGGCCGACAGTCTAATACACTCACAGTCACACAAGAACAGTCACTGGGGCCGACAGTCTATTACACTCACAGTCACATAAGAACAGTCACTGGGGCCGACAGTCTAATACACTCACAGTCACAGTCACATAAGAACAGTCACTGGGGCCGACAGTCTAATACACTCACAGTCACACAAGAACAGTCACTGGGGCCGACAGTCTAATACACTCACAGTCACTGGGGCCGACAGTCTAATACACTCACAGGAACACAGTCACAATCACAGTCACAGTCATACGCACCACATGTACATACTCCTACATACACACATTGGCACACACCACATATACGTACACATATACACGACGGGATACTCACACACAACACACACACACACAACACACACACACACACACAACACACGCACTTAATCTCAAATACGCGCAAGGTCACACTGACTATTTTTTGTTATAGTAAACGGGAAGCTTTACTTAATATCATAATAAACAGACGTCAACCAATAATCCTCTTGTATTTGTTGGTTATAAAGATATAAGTGGGTGTATTGTTGATATGTTTACATCTTTAACAAAAGGTACCATTATACCATCAGAACTCTTATAATATAGTGTGTTGAACCTGTGGTCAGATAGGAGGTAAAGGTGGGTCGGCAGCATCGTAACTAAAATGTGTAATATATATATATATATAGAGAGAGAGAGAGAAAGAGAGAGAGAGAGAGAGAGAGAGAGAAGGAGAGAGAGAGAGAGAGAGGGAGGACATCAAACAACAGCAAGAGTTGTTTATCTAAAAAGTTTGTCCCTGAATTAAATAAAGTAGAGTTCTTAAGGGAGTCCACCTCGCTTTATTCTCTTTCTCTCCCTCTCTCTTTGGCTTGTATCCATTCGGCCCCATTCACCCTACTGTTCTAAGATGTTTACCCCCATCCACGTGTCCATATTTTCCTGGCGAGCGGTAGCGAGCCAGCATATATATATATATATTTGTTTTGAAAGCAAGCAAAATTTGTACATTTTTCGATAGAAAAATGTCTCCGGCGAAGCCGGATTTCTTCATACAATGCTGGCTCGCTATCGCTCGCCAGGAAGAAATGGACACCTGGATGGAGATAAACGTCTTAAAACAGTTGGTTGAATGGGGCCGAATGGATACAAGCCAGGGAGAGAGAGATAAGGAGAGAAAGATAAAAAAAGCCAGTGACCCTTAAAGTGACTGGTGGTGGGCCTTTAATTTAACGAACGACTTTTAACCAGTGTAGTGGACGCTAGAGTTGGTAGTGGTGATTTAGTGGTGACAGGGGAGGTCAGGTGATTGTTTGATGATGGTGGGGATATATAGCGATGTGTGATGATGGTGGGGATATATAGCGATGTGTGATGATGGTGGGGATATATAGCGATGTGTGATGATGGTGGGGATATATAGCGATGTGTGATGATGGTGGGGATATATAGAGATGTGTGATGATGGTGGGGATATATAGAGATGTGTGACGATGGTGGGGATATATAGCGATTTATTTGTCCATTAACCCCTTCAAGCTCCAATACGATGATTTTATTCAGATTAGTAACGGTATATGGAAGTCAAAGGGTTGATTGAGATAGTCTTTACCATTTTAATACCCACAGATACTTCCTAAGCTGCATAAAATTGTTTAATGATAGCCAAAATAAACTGCTAAAACGCGTCAGAGCTTCAAAGAGTTAACAAGGGAATGTGATGATTAACCCTTTCAGTACCAGCGACGTGTTATATTTGATTCTAGCTATATTTAAGCGATATTATGCAGCTTAGAAAGGATCTGTGCTAGTTAAAAGGGTTGGTTGAGATCATTGGAAGCCTTATTAATGCTAGGGGTCCTTCTTAAGCTGAATAAAATCGTCTAATAGACTAAACACACATAACAAAGCCACTCCAACAGCTTCCTCTCTCTCCAACACCCCTTCTCCCCTCTCTACACCTTCAGAAAAATAGGAAAAGTGGAATGTAAATACGAGGTGCCGTTGTAAAGGTTTATCCCTCAATACTTCATCTGATCTGATCGTTGCCAGAATACGATGAAAAGGACGTCCCTGGTACTGAACGGGTTAAGGTAATGTGAACTGTGGTGGTGATGATAATGGTGGTGATGGTGATCATGGTATGTGTGGTGATGATGATGGAGATATATTGCGATTTGGTGCTTGGGAGTGGTGAGGGAGGGAGTGTGGTGATATGGTGTTGAGTGGGGTGATTCTAATTGTGGTGATTTAAGAACATAAGAAAATGGGAGTCTGCAGAAAGCCGATTGGCCCAAGCAAGGCAGATCCCTGTCCCACACAACCCCAGTTCAATTACAAAGCCCAATTATAGGCTCAACACTCCAACACCCTGAGGATCATCTCACCAAAACGGTTAGAGATTAACGCAGGATTATGGGGGTATGCAGAGTGCTGATTGGCCCAACCCTGCTGATCCCCCTTCACACCCAACCCTTCTCGTCCATATGCTTATCCAATTTTATTAGTGGTGAGAAGTGATTGTGTTAGTGGTGAGAGAGTGATGATGGTGGGAGTATAGATTTAATTGTTGTTTTGGGTGATGAGTTTTAGATTGTGGTGATGGTGTTATGTACTTCAATTTGTGGTGGTGGTGGTGATCCTTGTGTGATTGGTGATGAAGAGTGATGACAATGGTGACGTATAGTGTTGAGTGTAGTTATGATGGTGATAGTAGTAATGATGATGGTGATAGTAGTAGTGAAGATGGTGATAGTAGTAGTGGTGAGGGTAATGATGGTGATAGTAGTAGTGATGATGGTGATAGTAGTAGTGAAGATGGTGATAGTAGTAGTGGTGAGGGTAATGATGGTAATAGTAGTAGTGATGATGATAGTAGTGGTGAGTGTAGTGGTGACCTTGGCATCAGAGGGAGTAACGAAATATAAGTGATGAGAGGAGGTAATGAGTGATGAGAGTTGTCAGTGTACGTGTATGTGTGTGTGTATATTACATAGACTTGTGTACGTTTGTGTATGTGTTGTTGTGTTTGTGTGTGTATTACATATACTTGTGCTAGTGTGTGTGTGTGTGTGTGTGTATTACATATACGTGCAGGGTGCCAAAATAGGATTTTTCCAGTTAGGTATGAATTATTGTAATTGGCTGAAGTATGAAATAAAGTTCGGACACCGGCGAAATGTGGTAATAAAAAAAATTAGGAAATAGATGGAGAGCATGTTAAAGGGGAAATAGATGGAGAGCATGTTAAAAGGGAAATAGATGGAGAGCATGTTAAAAGGGAAATAGATGGAGAGCATGTTAAAAGGGAAATAGATGGAGAGCATGTTAAAAGGGAAATAGATGGAGAACATGTTAAAAGGGAAATAGATGGAGAACATGTTAAAAGGGAAATAGATGGAGAACATGTTAAAAGGGAAATAGATGGAGAACATGTTAAAAGGGAAATAGATGGAGAACATGTTAAAAGGGAAATAGATGGAGAACATGTTAAAAGGGAAATAGATGGAGAACATGTTAAAAGGGAAATAGATGGAGAGCATGTTAAAAGGGAAATAGATGGAGAGCATGTTAAAAGGGAAATAGATGGAGAGCATGTTAAAAGGGAAATAGATGGAGAGCATGTTAAAAGGGAAATAGATGGAGAACATGTTAAAAGGGAAATAGATGGAGAGCATGTTAAAAGGGAAATAGATGGAGAGCATGTTAAAAGGGAAATAGATGGAGAGCATGTTAAAAGGGAAATAGATGGAGAGCATGTTAAAAGGGAAATAGATGGAGAACATGTTAAAAGGGAAATAGATGGAGAGCATGTTAAAAGGGAAATAGATGGAGAGCATGTTAAAAGGGAAATAGATGGAGAACATGTTAAAAGGGAAATAGATGGAGAGCATGTTAAAAGGGAAATAGATGGAGAGCATGTTAAAAGGGAAATAGATGGAGAGCATGTTAATAGGGAAATTTTAATAATTAAAACTAGCCTAAACTAAATAATTTTACTAGCAAAACAAAAATGGGCTTGGGTTACCGGGCCCCGGGGGACTTCCTACTAATAGACCTCCTACTAATAGACCTCCTACTAATAGACCTACTAATAGACCTCCTACTAATAGACCTCCTACTAATAGACCTCCTACTAATAGACCTACTAATAGACCTCCTACTAATAGACCTCCTACTAATAGACCTCCTACTAATAGACCTCCTACTAATAGACCTCCTACTAATAGACCTCCTACTAATAGACCTCCTACTAATAGACCTCCTACTAATAGACCTCCTACTATAGACCTCCTACTAATAGACCTCCTACTAATAGACCTCCTACTAATAGACCTCCTACTAATAGACCTCCTACTAATAGACCTCCTACTAATAGACCTCCTACTAATAGACCTCCTACTAATAGACCTCCTACTAATAGACCTCCTACTAATAGACCTCCTACTAATAGACCTCCTACTAATAGACCTCCTACTAATAGACCTCCTACTAATAGACCTCCTACTAATAGACCTCCTACTATAGACCTCCTACTAATAGACCTCCTACTAATAGACCTCCTACTAATAGACCTCCTACTAATAGACCTCCTACTAATAGACCTCCTACTAATAGACCTCCTACTAATAGACCTCCTACTAATAGACCTCCTACTAATAGACCTCCTACTAATAGACCTCCTACTATAGACCTCCTACTAATAGACCTCCTACTAATAGACCTCCTACTAATAGACCTCCTACTAATAGACCTCCTACTAATAGACCTCCTACTATAGACCTCCTACTAATAGACCTCCTACTAATAGACCTCCTACTAATAGACCTCCTACTAATAGACCTCCTACTAATAGACCTCCTACTAATAGACCTCCTACTAATAGACCTCCTACTATAGACCTCCTACTAATAGACCTCCTACTAATAGACCTCCTACTAATAGACCTCCTACTAATAGACCTCCTACTAATAGACCTCCTACTATAGACCTCCTACTAATAGACCTCCTACTAATAGACCTCCTACTAATAGACCTCCTACTAATAGACCTCCTACTAATAGACCTCCTACTAATAGACCTCCTACTAATAGACCTCCTACTAATAG
>CM064527.1:6300148-6314257 GCA_032716605.1 Paralithodes platypus
CTCCACTGATATGGTAGACTCCACTGATATGGTAGACTCCACTGATATGGTAGACTCCACTGATATGGTAGGCTCCACTGATATGGTAGACTCCACTGATATGGTAGACTCCACTGATATGGTAGACTCCACTGATATGGTAGACTCCACTGATATGGTAGACTCCACTGATATGGTAGACTCCACTGATATGGTAGACTCCACTGATATGGTAGACTCCACTGATATGGTAGACTCCACTGATATGGTAGACTCCACTGATATGGTAGACTCCACTGATATGGTAGACTCCACTGATATGGTAGACTCCACTGATATGGTAGACTCCACTGATATGGTAGACTCCACTGATATGGTAGACTCCACTGATATGGTAGACTCCACTGATATGGTAGACTCCACTGATATGGTAGACTCCACTGATATGGTAGACTCCACTGATATGGTATACTCCCACTGATATGGTAGACTCCACTGATATGGTAGACTCCAATGATATCTCCACTGATATGGTAGACTCCACTGATATGGTAGACTCCACTGATATGGTAGACTCCACTGATATGGTAGACTCCACTGATATGGTAGACTCCACTGATATGGTAGACTCCACTGATATGGTAGACTCCACTGATATGGTAGACTCCACTGATATGGTAGACTCCACTGATATGGTAGACTCCACTGATATGGTAGACTCCACTGATATGGTAGACTCCACTGATATGGTAGACTCCACTGATATGGTAGACTCCACTGATATGGTAGACTCCACTGATATGGTAGACTCCACTGATATGGTAGACTCCACTGATATGGTAGACTCCACTGATATGGTAGACTCCACTGATATGGTAGACTCCACTGATATGGTAGACTCCACTGATATGGTAGACTCCACTGATATGGTAGACTCCACTGATATGGTAGACTCCACTGATATGGTAGACTCCACTGATATGGTAGACTCCACTGATATGGTAGACTCCACTGATATGGTAGACTCCACTGATATGGTAGACTCCACTGATAATGACCAGCCTTTGGACAAACGGAAGTGGACACAGGAAGCTTTACACGATACCCATAGATGAGAGAGAGAGAGAGAGAGAGAGAGAGAGAAATTCAGATTCAGATTTGTTTTTCTCCATTAAATATACAATGGCTGTTCATACAATAGAATCATCTTAAACAAATTACATAATACATAGACACTTAGACTGAGAGAGAGAGAGAGAGAGAGAGAGAGAGAGAGAGAGAGATTAGTAGTCATGTCACAGTGATTCTAGGCTTATGGTCTGCGTTGACGTGTCTACGTGTGTGTGTGTGTGTGTGTGTGTACTAAAATAGTGATTATTTCAAAGACAATTTGCTCCATTTCAGAGATATATAGACTTTTACAATACAAGACTGTACAATACATAATATTGTATACTGCAAAGTTTACAAAATCAATTGTACAATACCTTGTTCCCACTCGACTATTGAAGATCTTTGTTTACACTATCTAATAAGTTTGCTGTCGCTTAGATCGTAACTATATGGTCGGTGGTCTAGTGGTTAAAGTGCTGCAGTGCTGCACTACTGGCCTGGTTTCGAACCCTGGTTGGGTCATGTCAAGAAAAATATAATAAAAATTATATATATATATATATATATATATATATATATATATATATAATATATATAATATTATATATATATATATATATATATATATATATATATATATATATATATACCGGTATATATATAGAGTATGTATATCTCTCTCTCTCTCTCTCTCTCTCTCTCTATTATATTTGTTGATTTCATTAATTGAGTTTAGGAGTAAAGTCGGTTGGTGGAGGGAACATAATAATATATATATATATATATAATTTTTTATATATATATATATGAGATAGAGGTAGGGAGAGAGGCAGGGTAGGCACAGGGTGACAGGTGTCAATTTCACCCCATTTATCCGTCTGACGTCACGGTTATGACTCCTACCTCCCCCTCTCTCTCTCTCTCTCTCTCTCTCTCTCTCTCTCTCTCTCTCTCTCTCTTTTTTGTAATCTCTCTTTCCCACTGTCTCCCTTTTGTAAAATCTCTGTCTCTCTTTTATAATATATCTCTCCCCCTCTCTCGCTCTTTTGTAATATTTATCTCTCCCTCTCTCTCTCTCTTTTGTAATATCTTTGTCTCTCCCTCTGTCTCTCTTTTGTAATATCGGTTGCTCTCCCTCTGTTTCTCTTTTGTAGTAACTCTCTCTCTCCCTCTATCTCTCTTTTGTAATATTTATCTCCTTCTCTCTCTCTCTGTTGTAATATCTCTCCCCCCCTCTCTTTCTCTTTTGTAGTAACTCTCTCTCTCCCTCTATCTCTCTTTTGTAATATTTATCTCCTTCTCTCTCTGTTGTAATATATCTCTCCCCCCCATCTCTTTCTCTTTTGTAGTAACTCTCTCTCTCCCTCTATCTCTCTTTTGTAATATCTTTGTCTCTCCCTCTGTCTCTCTTTTGTAATCTCTCTCGTGTCTCTAAATATATCATCTCTTCCTTTGTGTGTCTGTTGGTTTATTGTCTGTTCCTCTGCCCTCTACTGCTTCCATGTCTCTCCCTGGTGGCTTAAGGGGGGTAGTGCTGGGTTTTTGGTCTACATATTTATGTATTTATTTTGTTTGAATTTCCTCGCTAGACCTCCATCAAGCTTAGAAAAACACCCCCTAGACCCCCTTTCAAGATAAATTTGTACATTTTTTGGTAGAAAATTGTCCCGGTCAAAGGCCGATTTTTTCCAAAATTTGAGACTCGCTATCGCTCGCCAGGACAAAATCGACACCTAAAGGGCACGATAGGTCTTAATATTAAGAAAAAAAAATGAGGCGAAAGGTCTCAAAATCGCCAAACTAACGGAACGAATAGTCTTACAATCTCAATCTAATATGCTAAACATGAGGGAGAAGGGGGTCCAGAAAAAGCGAGTACTCCCCCGTTATGCGTTTCTGTTCTGTTCTCTGGCTACTATTAGACGATTTTATTCAGATTAGGAAGGGTATATGGAAGTCAGAGGGTTGATTGAGATAGTATTTACCCTTTTAATACCCACAGATCCTTCCCAAACTGCATAAAATCGTCTAATGAGCGTCAAAATATAGTGCTAAAACGCGCCAGAGCTTCAAGGGGTTAAAAGTTGAAAGAGTAAAGTCGGGAGTTGAGGTTCTCTGAGTGACATTTAACCTCTTTTGTAAAACGTCTTGTTTAAGGGGAGGTTTTTAGTGTGTTTCTTAGACTTCCATCAAGCTTTGACCCTTTGACTCCTTTGACTCCCTTTCAAGATAAATTTGTAAATTTTTCGGTAGAAAAATGTCCCGGCCGAAGGCCGATTCCTCTTAAATAACAGGCTCGCTATCGCTCGCCAGGAAAAAATCGACACCTAAATGGCACGAAAGGTCTTAAAAGTGACATAAATGGGGCGAAAGTTCTTTAAAACGCCAAACTAATCGGGCAAACGTCTTAAAAGCTCAAAAGCAATGGGGGCTAAACATGAAGGAGAAAGGGGTAAAGAAAATAATCCCTCAAGTGGAAATCTCCCCTTAAAGGTCATCTGGCTACTGATAGACGATTTCATTCACCCACTTTTAACCTAATTTACTGCTACAATACAGGTCGTAGTTCATTTATAAATACATACAACCCAATTCAACATGTCATTTATCCGTCAGAAACGTACATAATTGTGGCATTTCTGTTTAATATCGATGTTCACGGCTCCAACTTTCTTATAGCCTGAAACTCGCCAGTGGTCATTAATAGGCTTTGAACTGTCTCACTTAAGGGGAGGTATTTAGTTTGTTCCCTACAACTCCATCAAGCTTAAAATTACACCCCCTAGACCCCCTTTCAAGATAAATGTTTACATTTTTCGGTAGAAAAATGTCCCGGCCAGAGGCCGGTTGCTCTTAAATTACAGGCTCGCTATCGCTCGCCAGGAAAAAAATCGACACCTTAATGGCACGAAAGGTCTTAAAATTGACAGAAATGGGGCAAAATGTCTTAAAATGTCCAAACTACTAGGGCGAACGTCTTAAAATCTCAAAAGCAACGGGGCTAAACATGAGGGAGAAAGGGGTCCAGAAAAAAATCCCTCAAGTGGAAATCTCCCCTTAACCCCTTCACACACTATACCACCGATCTTTCTTAAACTGCCAAAAATCGTGTACAAATAGCTTGAAAGAAATTAAAAACAATATCGCGGGTACAGAAGGGGTTAAGGGGAGATTTTCACTTGAGTTTTTGTTTTCTTTCTGGATCCCCTTCTCCCTCATGTTTAGGTCTTAACATCAGCAAACTAATGGGGGGCAAAAGTCTTAAAACATCACCATACTAAAGGGGCTAAACACGAGGGAGAAGGGGGTCCAGAAAAAAAGAGTGGTAGTACTTAAGAGTGCCATGAGAGTCCCTAATGAGTGTCATATGTCACAGAAATATTCTGAAACGTTAAGGGGAGGTTTTTAGTTAGTTCCCTAAACCTCCATCAAGCTTAATATTACACCCTCTAGGCCCCCTTTCAAGATAAATGTGTACATTTGTCGGTAGACAAATTTCACCTAAATTGCATGCAAGGTCTTAAAATTGACAGAAATGGGGCAAAAGTTCTTAATTATGGGGCGAACGTCTTAAAATATCAAAATCAATGGGGCTAAATATGAGGGAGAAAGGGGTCCAGAAAAAAATCCCTCTAAGTGGAAATCTATCCCCTTAAGGAAACACATGCGTACATAACAACCAACCCAGTTTATATGTACCGGTTACTAAGGCAAAATAGTGTGTGTGTGTGGGTTAAGGGGAGATTTCCACTCGAGGGAGTTTTTTCTTGACTCCTTTCTCCCTCGTGTTTAGCCCCATTGCTTTTCTAATTTTAAAACGTTCGCCCCATTATGTTGATGATTTTCAGAACTTTCAACCCATTTCTGTCAATTTTAAGACCTTTCGTGCAATTTAGGTGTCGATTTTATCCTGGCGAGCGATAGCGAGCCTGTAATTTAAGAGGAACCGGCTTTCAGCCGGGACATTTTTCTACCGAAAAATGTACAAATTTATCTTGAAAGGGACTCAAGGGGGTGTAATCTTAAGCTTGATGGATATCTAGGGACCAAACTAAAAACCTCCCCATGGCCCTGTTTTCTGGTCCATTTTCTCCCTCGTGTTTAGCCCCATTAGTTTGACGATGTTAACACCTTTCGCTCCATTTCTTTGTCAATATTAAGAGTTTTTGTGTCATGTATGTGTCGATATTTTCCTGGCGAGCGACAGCGAGCATGTAATTTAAGAGGAACCAGCCTTCGGCCGGTACATATTTCTATCGAAAAATTTACAAATTTATCTTGAAGAAGGGTCTTAGGCAGGTGTCATTTTAAGGGGAGATCTCCACTCGAGGGATTTTATTCTTGACCCCTTTCTCCCTCATGTTTAGCCCCATTGCTTTTGATATTATAAAACGTTTGCCCCATTAGTTAAGCGATTTTAAGAACTTTCACCCCACATTAAGACCTTTCGTACAATTCAGGTGTCGATTTTATCCTGGCGAGCGATAGCGAGCCTGTAATTTAAGAGGAACCGGCCTTCGGCCGGGAAATTTTTCTACCGAAAAATGTACAAATTGATCTTGAAAGGGGGTCTAGGGGGTGTCATTTTAAGATTGATGGAATTCTAGGGAACGAACTAAAAACCTCCCCTTAAGCTTGATGGAGATTAGGGAACAAACTAATAGAGATAGGTGGTACTTGAGAATGACATACGAGTCCCTAATGAGTGTAATGTGTCACAGAAATATTCCCAACGTTGAGGAAGCACACGCGTATAATTTTAAGTCTATTCGCTGTAGGTAGGCGAGAAATCATGACCTCTGTAACTCAAAAAGGGCTAGAGGAAATGGGCTGTACATTTCCACATCTGTTCCTTGAGTGACCGTTCCTAAATGGTAGACATATTAGCTCGATTACTCCAGTTGTTTGTGAGTTAGAAGAGGTTAGAGGTCATGATTTCTGGCCTACTGACAGCGAATAGACTATAGCGACCCAAGATTATATTTATAGCTTATAAGGCATCATGATATGTTATAAGGGGAGAGGGGTCGGTTTTCTGGTCTCCCTTCTCCCTCGTGCGTTTAACCCCATTAGTTTTGACATTTTATGGCGTTCGGCCCATTAGTTTGGCGATTTAAGACCTTTCGCTCCATTTATTTGTCAATTTTAAGATCTTTAGTGTCATTTAGTTTTTTTTTTCTTGCGAGCGATAGCGAGCCTGTAATTTTATGAGGAACCGGCCTTTGGCCGGGAAATTTTTTCTACCGAAAAATTTACAAATTTATCTTGAATGGGGGTTTAGAGGGTGTTATTTTAAGCTTGATGGAGCCAATAAATACTGCCACTGCGCTTATTGGGTTAAGGGGAGATTTCCACTTGAGGGACTTTTTTCTTGACCCCTTTCTCCCTCATGTCTAGCCCCATTGCTTTTGAGATTTTAAGACGTTTGCCCCATTAGTTTGGCGATTTTATGAACTTTCGCCCCATTTATGTCACTTTTAAGACCTTTCATGCCATTTAGGTGTCGCTTATTGGGTTAACTATAAATAAACAATGGAGCAACCTGGTTGAGCCCAAGTATTTTGATCTTTGACTGTACTTCTCATTTGTTAACGTATTCTTCCTCTATCCAAAACTCTCTACTCTCCTACTTTACTCCAGCCATCATTCATTCATTCATTCATTCATGCATTCATTCATTCATGCATTCATTCATGCATTCATGCATTCATTCATGCATTCATTCATGCATTCATTCATTCATGCATTCATTCATGCATTCATGCATTCATGCATTCATTCATTCATGCATTCATGCATTCATTCATGCATTCATGCATTCATTCATGCATTCATGCATTCATTCATTCATTCATTCATTCATTGGAGTAAAGCCGAAAGTATGCGTGGTTTAGAGTGACATACGAGTGGCTAATGAGTGTGTAATATGTGTTAACGATATATCCCCTTTGACGTTGGTGGTCTGGGGGGGGAGGGGGGGAGGGGGGGGGGGTGAATATGATACCCTGTGTGTTACTCTGTCTTGTACATATACACACACAAACACACACCGCACGGACACACAGGCATACGCAACCACATACACACACACATCGTACATACGCACACACACACATACATTCACACACACATACACACCAAACACACACTCACACACTCACACAGCCCGTAGCCTAGTAGGTAGAGCTCTCGTCTCACACACGAGGGGTCGGGGGTTCAATCCCCGGCCGGGCGGAGACAAATTGGGCTTGTCTCCTTTCATGTGTTAGCCTCAGTTCACCTAGCTGTAAATAGGTACCTGGAATAAGTGGACGACGTTGTGACGTCCCATCTGGGGTTGGCAAAAATGGTACAAGGCGAGATGGGTATCATATGGTTCACCTAAGCTGATGGCTACCTAAGCCTTCGGGCGAGACGGTACCGTCTATAGTGAGAATGGTACCATACAGATCCACCCTAAGCCTTCGTTTCCGATGTCGCCAATTGGCTAAAATACAGACTACACACACATCCACAGCCATTCCAACGATACATATAACACCTACACATATAGGAGGCGGGAAATAACGAGCATGCTCACTCCCGCAATACAACTAGATAAGTACACACACACACACACGTCTCTTAGGGTGGTAGGAGGGACAGAGGTGATATAGCTAGAGGAAGGGTGTTTGTTATTTAAGGGGAGGTTTTTAGTGTGTTCCCTAGACTTCCATCAAGCTTGAAATTACACCCCCTTGACCCCCTTTCAAGATAAATTTGTAAATTTTTCGGTAGAAAAATGTCCCGGCCGCAGGCCGATTCCTCTTAAATTACAGGCTCGCTGTCGCTCGCCAGGAAAAAATCGACACCTAAATGGCACGAAAGGTCTTAAAAGTGACATAAATTGGGCGAAAATTCTTAAAATCGCCAAACTAATGGGGCGAACGTCTTAAAATGTCAAAAGCAATGGGGCTAAACATGAGGGAGAAAGGGGTAAAGAAAATAATCCCTCAAGTGGAAATCTCCCCTTAATGTAGGTGATAATATCTTGTCTGTCTGTCTGTCTGTCTGTCTGTCTGTCTGTCTGTCTGTCTGTCTGTCTGTCTGTCTGTCTGTCCGTCTGTCCGTCCGTCCGTCCGTCCGTCCGTCCGTCCGTCCGTCCGTCCGTCCGTCCGTCCGTCCGTCCGTCCGTCCGTCCGTCCGTCCGTCCGTCCGTCCGTCCGTCCGTCCGTCCGTCCGTCCGTCCGTCCGTCTGTCTGTCTGTCTGTTAATTATTCACTTAACTCACATCATACTGCCAGAGAACAGCCAGTGCCTGGAACTTAAGGGGGTAGTACTCGCTTTTCATGGACCCCCTTCTCCCTCATGTTTATAATATATTAGTTTTGAGGTTTTAAGACGTTCGTTCAGTTAGCTTGGCGATTTTGAGACCTTTCGCCTCATTTTTTTGTCAATATTAAGTCCTTTCGTGCCCTTTACGTGTCGATTTTCTCCTGGCGAGCGATAGCGAGCCTCCAATGTTAGAAAGAACCGGCCTTCGGCCGGGAAATTTTTCTACCGAAAAATGTACAAATTTACCTTGAAAGGGGGTCTAGGGGGTGTTATTCTAAGCTTGATGGAGGTTTGGCGAGGAAACTCAAAAATTGATATTCTCTATGCTCAGGCCCAATCCCCACTTTGCCCAGTTTTTATTATATTTTATTATTTTTTTTGTTTTTTGTATTTTCTTGGGGGTGACCGACTCAAGACAGAGCAAGAACAGGAAAACACAAAACACAACAACGCACAAACACAGACAAAACACAAAATTCACACACATGAGCGAGGAAACTAAAAAATAAGTTAATATATATATAAATATATAGACCAAAAAACCCAACTGTTTATTATTACCGTTACTGAAGTTCATGTTTAGTGTGTCGTGGAAGTTAGTGTGTCGTGGAAGTTGGTGGTTTGATCCCCGTAGAGTCTTCAGTCAGGGCAGCTGACTTTTTTTTTTTTTTTTTTTTTTTTTTTTTTTTATGCGAGTGAGGGAGGCAAAAGGCAGAACTGACTATAGCGAGTGCCTCCCCCAATAGTTGAAAGAGTGACAGGGGCCAAAATCATCAAGGGACGTTCGAGCCAAAATGCCAAACTTGTATATTAACCCTTTCTGTACCGCCGACGTTTGTTTTGTATTTCATTCTGGTTACTATTAGACGATGTTCTTCAGTTTCAGAAGGGCCTGCGACGACTACCAGGCTTTGAACTATCTCATTTCTACCCTTTCTATTCCCACAGATCCTTCTTTAACTGCACACAATCCTCAAAATTCGCCGGTACAGAAGGGGTTAAGGGGAGGTATTTAGTTTGTACCCTAAACCTCCTTCAAGCTTAAGATTACACCCCCTTGAGCCCCTTTCAAGATAAATTTGTACATTTTTCGGTAGAAAAATGTCCCGGCTGAAAGCCGGTTTCTCTTAAATTACAGGCTCGCTATCGCTCGCCAGGATAAAATCGACACCTAAATGGCACGAAAGGTCTTAAAATTGACAGAAATTGGTTGAAAGTTCTTAAAATCGTCAAAATAATGGGGCGAACGTCTTAAAATTAGAAAAGCAATGGTGCTATACATGAGGGAGAAAGGAGGCAAGAAAAAACTCCCTCAAGTAGAAATCTCCCCTTAAACTGCACACAAACTCGTCAAAATATAGTTAGAGTAAAATTGAAAAGACGAGAGAGAGAGAGAGAGAGAGAGAGAGAGAGAGAGAGAGAGAGAGAGAGAGAGAGAGAGAGAGAGAGAGAGAGATAATCCAAAAGACGTCGCCGGTACAGAAGGGGTTAAATGTCATATGAGTTGAGAGAGAGAGAGAGAGAGAGAGAGAGAGAGAGAGAGAGAGAGAGAGAGATAAAGAGAGCTGAGAGAGAGAGATTAATCCAAAGACATCGCCGGTACAGAAGGGGTTACAGTCATATAGGGAGAGAGAGAGATAGAGGAGAAGAGAGAGAGAGAGAGAGAGAAAGAGAGAGGATCATCCCCCAAAAGACCGTCCGCCGGTACAGAAGGGGTTAAATGTCATATGAGGTTAAAATAAAAGAGAGAGAGAGAGAGAGAGAGAGAGAGAGAGAGAGAGAGATAATCCAAAAGACGTCGCCGGTACAGAAGGGGTTAAATGTCATATGAGTTGAGAGAGAGAGAGAGAGAGAGAGAGAGAGAGAGAGAGAGAGAGAGAGAGAGAGAGAATAATCAAGTATAATCCCACCCACCCACATATCTTCCCACCCGTATTACTAACTTTTTTTTTTTTCCTGACCGCAATTAATACACAAACAAACCTCATAATTTAACCAATTAATTAATAGCCCAGCCGATATTTCTCACCTGTAACTTACCTCACCAATTAAGGGGAGACTGGCCGTTTGTTTGGTCTATTAATTAATTTATTCATATATTTTTTGTTGTTTAGTTTCCTCCCTAGACCCTCCTCCATCAAGCTTAAACAAAGACCCCCCAGACCCCCCTTCAAGATAGGATTTGTACATTTTTGTGGTAGAAAAATGTCCTGGGGCCAAAGACCGCCGATTCCTAATTCCTCCTAAAAGTACAGGCTTCGCCTAATCGCCCTCGCCAGGGGAAAAAAATCGACACCTAAATGGCAAACGAAGGGTCCTAATATTGACAAAGAAATGGTGTACAAGGTCCCAGTAAAACCCCCCAAACTAATTGAACCAACGTCTGAAAATCTCCGCCAAACTAGGGGGGCTAAACATTAGGGAGAAGGGGTCCAGAAAAACGGTCTGCCCTCCCCGTAAACCCTTTTGAGGATATATCGCGATTTTCAAAAACACTTTATTTTTTGCTATCATTAGACGGGTTTTAATACACCGCTTAGGAAGGATCTGTGGGCATTATAAAGGGCACAGTATCGCAAGATTTCACGAAGATTTTTTTGGTCAGTATCTGTACCTTATCCATTTTATGAAAGCCCACCACTAACAAAATATAGCCCCAAACTGCGAACTTAACCTTACACCGATTTATAAGCCCAACCAAACCTACAAATTATAGCCCACCTTTCTCTTCTACCCTTTAACCCAATTTATATAGCCCAAATCGTAGCCGTATCTTAACCTATTTATGACTCACTTTACACCTTTATAACTCAAACCATTTATAACACCACCCGTTTTATACACCCACCCATTTATAACCCACCCATCCCTTTCTAACCTCACCCCTTTATAACCCACACCATTTTATAAGCCCACCCATTTATAACCCACCCATTTATAACCCCCCCTTGTATAACCCACCCATTTATAACCCAACCCGAGTATACACCCACCCATTTATAACCCACCCAGTTATAACCCACCCTTTTTATAACACCACCCATTTTGTAACCCACCCCATTGTATAACCCACCCATATATAACCCACCCATTTAAAACCCACCCATTTATAACCCACCCATTTATAACCCACCCCATTATAACCCACCCATTTATCAACCCACCCATTGATAACCCACCCAATTTATAACCGCACCCATTTATAACCCACCCTAATTATAAAACGCCACCCATTGTATAACCCACCCCTTTTATAACCCACCCTTTTATAACCCACCCGTTTGTAAACCCACCCATTTATAACCCACCGCGATATAACCCACCCCTTTATAAACCACCCATTTATAAACCCACCCATTTATAACCCACCCATTTATACACCCCCACCATTTATACACCCACCATAATAACCCACCACATTTATACCCACCCACCCTATTTATAACCACGCCCTTTACATAACCCACCCATTTATAAACCCACCCATTTATAAACCCACCCTTTTTATAACCCCACCCTTTTATATACCCCCCACCATTTATAACCCCCCCATTTATAACCCGGCACCATTTATAACCCACCCATTTATAGCCCCCCCCATTTATAACCCCCACCCCTTTTATATAACCCACACCATTTTGTTAACCCCAGCCCATTTATAACCCACCCATTTATAACCGCCACCCATTTATAACCCACCCATTTTTATAAGCCCAACCCAAACGCACCCACCCTTTTATAACCCACCCTTTTATAACCCACCCATTTATAACCCCCCGCCATTTATAACCCACCCTTTTATAACCCCACCAATTCTCCAATTCCCAGCCTCCCCTTCCCTCAAGCAATCCTCGCTTCTTCCAAACAATCATCAAACACCTTTCATAGGTGTTTTGTCCCGAGGATCGAAACCCCGGAGGACCGATAATTATGCTTTCATTAGTTTTATTCAAAGTTTATGGGGGTTTTGTAATGGATGGTTTATGTTTAAGGGTGTAGTACTACGCTTGTTATTTGGCCCCCCCATGTTATGCCCCCCCCCCCGCCCTTGCTCCCTCTGGTTTAGCAATATTAGTTTTGAAGGTGTTTAAGACGTTTCATGTCCGTTTACTTTGGGCGATTTATGCAGGACCTTCGCCCCTTCGGCCCCCCCTCAAAATTTTTGTTTTTTTATTCAAATATTAACACCGTTTTTTTCGTGCCATTTAGGGTGTCGAAGTTTTTTTTTATTTCCCGGGCCTGAGCCGAATTAAAGCGAAATCCCTCTAATTTGTTTTTTTGAGAAAGTTAAATCGCCCGGGCCCTGTCCGGCCCGGGGCACCATTTTTTTCCTACCGAAATTGGTAAAAAACCAGATTTTGTCTTTGAAAGGGGAGGGTCCCTAAGTGGGATGTATGTTCCCTAAGCGTGAATGGCGGTCCCTCCGCCAGGAAAACTAAAAAAAATATATTAAAATATCTAATAACAGTAAAGAACCAAAACCCACCACGGCCCCCACAAAAAACCCCCACCACAACAACCCACACACCCCCAACACGCCCTTATATACCACAATAACCCCCCCACATAACCCCCCCAACAAAGGGGGGGGAGCTATAACCCAACATACAACCTATATACACCATACGCGCCCCAAGCAATACCCACACCCCGCCCCCACAACACCCCACATGCCCTATATACACAAATCGCCCAGCCCACATAACCCCACATACACCCCAAATGGGGCCCCTATATTACACATACGCCCACCATAAACCCCACACACCCACCATTACCCCATATGAATACAACCTAACGCCCTACATAACCCCACACAAACCCCACATGGCCCTATATAAACAAACACAAATTAGCCCCCACTACCCACCAGCGCCCCACCCTATAATTCACATACCCACGTCCAAACACCCACATACCCACAAAAGAACCGGTCCACATACACGCCCGAACACCCACCATCCCACATACCTATATACATATAAAAAAACGCCCCACAATTCACCCACATACCTATATACACATACCCCCACATGCCCACATACACACATGCCTATACACACATACGAAGCCCACCATACCCCACACACCCCACCCAAAAAGACTATATACACATACGCCCACATACCCACACAATGTACCCCACATACCCACAATCCCCCTAATATACAAACCCATAACGCCCCCCCCCCACATACCCCACAACACAACACAGCGGCCCACCCAAAATAAAACTAATAAACCACATTACGCCCAAACATAACCCCCCATACCCACATTGGGGGTCCCCCTATATAGACCACTACGCCCACATACCCCTGCCCACATACCCACATGCCTATAAAAACCCCCCCAAAACCACACACCCACAATAAAAAACCTCAATATAAAACAATAACCGGCCGAACATACCCGCCCCCCCACATACCACATACACATCCCCCACATACCCACATGCCTAAATAAACACATACGTCCGCCCCCATACCCACCATAAAAAAACCCCCACAAACCTTAAAATGAAACACAATAACGCCCCCCGACCCATACCCACATGCCATACAGATACACCATACGCACACACATTCCCCACAAACGCCCACATACACCCAATACCTATATACACATAACGCCCCAACATACCCCACCCACGCCCACATACCACACGCCCACATACCTATATACACATACGCCCACATACCC
>CM064527.1:6314357-6364357 GCA_032716605.1 Paralithodes platypus
CTCTGTCTTGTACATATACACACACAAACAACACACCGCACGGACAACACAGGGCATACGCAACCCACATACACAACACACATCGTACCATACGCACACACACACACATACTTTTCAGCCCCGCCACTAAATCCGAGCCTAGTAGGTAGAGCTCTCGTCTCACACAAGACGAGAGGGTCGGGGGTTCAATCCCCGGCCGGGCGGAGACAAATTGGGCTTGTCTCCTTTCATGTGTTAGCCTACAGGTTCACCTTAGCTGTAAATACGGTACCTGGATAAGTGGACGACGTTGTGATGACGTCCCATCTGGGGTTGGCCACAAAAAATGGTTACAAGGCGAGATGGGTATCATATGGTTACACTAAGCTGATGGATACCTAAGCCTTCGGGCGAGACGGTAACAAAGGCGTAATAGTGAGAATGGTATCCCATACAGATCCACCCTAAGCCTTCGTTTCCGGGATGTACGCCAATTGGCTAAACAATACACGACTACACACACATCCACAGCCATTCCAACGATACATATAACACACTACACATATTAGGAGGCGGGAAATAACGAGCATTGCTCATACTCCCGCATATAAAAACTAGAGTAACGTACACACACACCCACACGTCTCTTAAGGGTGGTTAGGAGGGACCAGATGGTGATATAGCGAGAGGAAGGGTGTTTGTTATTGTAAGGGGAGGTTTTTAGTGTGTTCCCCCCTAGAGCTTCCATCAAGCTTGAAATTACAACCCCCCTTGACCCCCTTTCAAGAATTAAATTTGTAAATTTCTGGTAGAAAAATGTCCCGGCCAGCAGGCCGATTCCTCTTTAAATTAAAGGCTCGCTGTCGCTCGCCTTGAAAAAACAAAACCTAAATGGCACAAAAGGTCTTAAAGTGACATGAAATGGGGCGACAAATTCTTAAAATCGCCAAACTAATGGGGCGAAACGGTCTTAAAATGTCTAAAAGCAATGGGGGCCTATACATGAGGGCGAGAAAGGGGTAAAGAAAAATAATCCCTCAAGTGAAAATCTCCCCTTCAATGTAGGGGAATAATATCTTGTCTGTCTTCGTCTTCTGGTCTGTCTGTCCTGTCTGTCGGTCTGTCTGTCTGTCTGTCTGTCCGTCCGTCTGTCTAGCTATCTATCTGTATGTCTCTGTCTGTCCGTTTGTCTGTTGCTTTGTCTGTCTGTCTGTCTGTCTGTCTGTCTGTCTGTAAGTACGTCTGTCTGCCCGTCTGTCTGTCCGGTCTGTCTCGCCGTCTGTCCGTCTGTCTGTACCGTCTGTCTGTCTGTCTGTCTGTCCGTCTGTCTGTCTGTCTGTCTGTCTGTCCGTCCGTCCGTCCGTCCGTCCGTCCGTCCGTCCGTCCAACCGACCGTCCGTCCGTCCGTACCGTCCGTCCGTCTGTCAGTCCGTCCGTCACTGTCCGTACGTACCGTCCGTCAGTCCGTCCGTCCGTCCGGTTGTCTGTCCGTCCGTCCGTCCGTCCGTCCGTCCGTCCGCCCGTCCGTCAGGCCGTCCGTACGTCCGTCCGTACCGTCACGTCCGTCTCACCGTCCGTCCGTCCGTCCGTCCGTCCGTCCGTCCGTCCGTCCGTCCGTCCGTCCGTCCGTCCGTCCGTCCGTCCGTCTGTCTGTCTGTCTGTCTGTCTGTCTGTCTGTCTGTCTGTCTGTTAATTATTCACTTAACTCACATCATACTGCCAGAGAACAGCCAGTGCCTGGAACTTAAGGGGGTAGTACTCGCTTTTCATGGACCCCCTTCTCCCTCATGTTTATAATATATTAGTTTTGAGGTTTTAAGACGTTCGTTCAGTTAGCTTGGCGATTTTGAGACCTTTCGCTTCATTTTTGTTGTCAATATTAAGTCCTTTCGTGCCCTTTACATGTCGATTTTGTCCTGGCGAGCGATAGCGAGCCTCCAATGTTAGAAGGAACCGGCCTTCGGCCGGGAAATTTTTCTACCGAAAAATTTACAAATTTACCTTGAAAGGGGGCCTAGGGGGTGTTATTCTAAGCTTGATGGAGGTTTGGCGAGGAAACTCAAACATTGATATTCTCTATGCTCAGGCCCAATCCCCATTTTTCCCATTTTTTATTATATTTTATTATTTTGTTTGTTTTTTCTTGGGGGTGGCCGACTCAAGACAGAGCAAGAACAGGAAAACACAAAACACAAGACAAAACAACGAACAAACACAGACAAAACACAAAATTCACACACATGAGGGAGGAAACTCAAAAATAAGTTCATATATCTAAATACATAGACCAAAAAACCCAAACTGTTTATTATTACCGTTACTGAAGTTCATGTTTAGTGTGTCGTGGAAGTTAGTGTGTCGTGGAAGTTGGTGGTTTGATCCCCGTAGAGTCTTCAGTCTGGGCAGCTGATTTTTTTTTTTTTTTTTTTTTTTTTTTTTTTTTTTTTTATGCGAGTGAGGGAGGCAAAAGGCAGAACTGACTATAGCGAGTGCCTCCCCCCTAGTTGAAAGAGTGACAGGGGCCAAAATCATCAAGGGACGGTCGAGCCAAAATGCCAAACTTGTATATTAACCCTTTCTGTACCGCCGACGTTTGTTTTGTATTTCATTCTGGTTACTATTAGACGATGTTCTTCAGTTTCAGTTCTTCAGTTGCGACGACTACCAGGCTTTGAACTATCTCATTTCTACCCTTTCTATTCCCACAGATCCTTCTTTAACTGCACACAATCGTCAAAATCCGCCGGTACAGAAGGGGTTAAGGGGAGGTATTTAGTTTGTACCCTAAACCTCCTTCAAGCTTAAGATTACACCCCCTTGAGCCCCTTTCAAGATAAATTTGTACATTTTTCGGTAGAAAAATGTCCCGGCTGAAAGCCGGTTTCTCTTAAATTACAGGCTCGCTATCGCTCGCCACGATAAAATCGACACCTAAATGGCACGAAAGGTCTTAAAATTGACAGAAATTGGTTGAAAGTTCTTAAAATCGTCAAAATAATGGGGCGAACGTCTTAAAATTAGAAAAGCAATGGTGCTATACATGAGGGAGAAAGGAGGCAAGAAAAAACTCCCTCAAGTAGAAATCTCCGCTTAACTGCACACAAACCTCGTCCAAATATAGTTAGAGTAAAATTGAAACGACGAGAGAGAGAGAGAGAGAGAGAGAGAGAGAGAAAGAGAGAGAGAGATATAGAGAGGAGAGAGATATCCCCTCGAAAGCAGGTTAAATTTCATATGAGTTCTGAGAGAGATGAGAGAGAGAGAGAGAGAGAGAGAGAGAGAGAGAGAGAGAGAGAGAGAGAGAGAGATAATCCAAAATATATCCCACCCTATTACTTTTCCTGACCATTAATACAACTCAATTTACCAATTAATTAATAGCCCAGCCGATATTTCTCACCTGTAACTTACCTCACCAATTAAGGGGACACTGACTGGTTGTTTGGTCTATTAATTAATTTATTCATATATTTTGTTGTTTAGTTTCCTCCCTAGACCTCCATCAAGCTTAGACAAAGACCTCCTAGACCCCCCTTCAAGATAGATTTGTACATTTTTTGTAGAAAAATGTCCTGGCCAAAGACCCGATTCCTCCTAAAAGTACAGGCTCGCTATCGCTCGCCAGGAAAAAAATCGACACCTAAATGGCACGAAGGGTCCTAATATTGACAAAGAAATGGGGTGAAAGGTCATAAAACCCCCAAACTAATTGAACCAACGTCTGAAAATCTCAAAACTAGTGGGGCTAAACATTAGGGAGAAGGGGGTCCAGAAAAACGGTCTGCCTCCCCGTAAACCCTCTGAGGATATATCGCGTTTTAACACTTTATTTTGCCTATCATTAGACGGTTTTATACAGCTTAGGAAGGATCTGTGGGCATTATAAAGGCACAGTATCGCAAGATTTCACGAAGATTGGTCAGTATCTGTACCTTACCAATTTATAGCCCACCACTACAAAATATAGCCCAAACTGCGACTTAACCTTACCGATTTATAGCCCACACCTACAAATTATAGCCCACCTTTCTCTTCTACCTTACCAATTTATAGCCCAATCGTAGCCGTATCTTACCTATTTATGACTCACTTTACACATTTATAACTCAACCATTTATAAACCCACCCTTTTATAACCCACCCATTTATAACCCACCCATTTATAACCCACCCATTTATAACCCACCCATTTATAACCCACCCATTTATAACCCACCCATTTATAAACCCACCCATTTATAACCCACCCATTTATAACCCACCCATTTATAACCCACCCATTTATAACCCACCCATTTATAACCCACCCTTTTATAACCCACCCATTTGTAACCCACCCATTTATAACCCACCCATATATAACCCACCCATTTATAACCCACCCATTTATAACCCACCCATTTATAACCCACCCATTTATAACCCACCCATTTATAACCCACCCATTTATAACCCACCCATTTATAACCCACCCATTTATAACCCACCCATTTATAACCCACGCATTTATAACCCACCCATTTATAACCCACCCTTTTATAACCCACCCATTTGTAACCCACCCATTTATAACCCACCCATATATAACCCACCCTTTTATAACCCACCCTTTTATAACCCACCCATTTATAACCCACCCATTTATAACCCCCCCATTTATAACCCACCCATTTATAACCCACCCATTTATAACCCACCCATTTATAACCCACCCATTTATAAACCCACCCATTTATAACCCACCCATTTATAACCCACCCTTTTATAACCCACCCTTTTATAACCCACCCATTTATAACCCACCCATTTATAAACCCACCCATTTATAACCCACCCATTTATAACCCACCCATTTATAACCCACCCATTTATAACCCACCCATTTGTAACCCACCCATTTATAACCCACCCATTTATAACCCACCCATTTATAACCCACCCATTTATAACCCACCCTTTTATAACCCACCCTTTTATAACCCACCCATTTATAACCCCCCCATTTATAACCCACCCTTTTATAACCCACCAATTCTCCAATTCCCAGCCTCCCCTTACCTCAGCAATCCTCGCTTCACCATTTCATAGGTGTGGTGTCCCGAGGTCGAATCCCGGGAGGACCATAATTATGCTTTCATTAGTTTATTCAAGTTGATGGGGGGTTTGTAATGGATGGTTAATGTTAAGGGGGGTAGTACTCGCTTGTTATGCCCCCCCCCCCCGCCCTTTCTCCCTCATGTTTAGCATATTAGTTTTGAGGTTTTAAGACGTTCATTCCGTTACTTTGGCGATTTTGAGACCTTTCGCCTCATTTTGTTGTCAATATTAACACCTTTCGTGCCATTTAGGTGTCGATTTTTTCCGGCGAGCGATAGCGAGCCTCTAATTTTAGAAGTAATCGGCCTTCGGCCGGGACATTTTTCTACCGAAAAATGTACAGATTTATCTTGAAAGGGGAGGGGGTCTAGGGGGTGTATTTCTAAGCTTGATGGAGGTCTCGCGAGGAAACTAAAAAATATATAAATAAATATATACAGTAGACCAAAAACCAAGCACGCCCACATACCCACACACCCACATACCCACATGCCTATATACACATACGCCCACATACCCACACACCCACATACCTATATACACATACGCCAGCATACCCACACGCCCACACACCCACATGCCTATATACACATACGCCCACATACCCACATACCCACATGCCTATATACACATACGCCCACATACCCACACACCCACATACCTATATACACATACGCCCACATACCCACACACCCACATACCCACATGCCTATATACACATACGCCCACATACCCACACGCCTATATACACATACCCACACGTCCACACACCCACATACCCACATACCTATATACATATACGCCCACATACCCACATACCCACATACCCACATGCCTATATACACATACGCCCACATACCCACACACCCACATACCTATATACACATACGCCCACATACCCACATACCCACATGCCTATATACACATACGCCCACATACCCACACACCCACATACCTATATACACATACGCCCACATACCCACATACCCACATGCCTATATACACATACGCCCACATACCCACACACCCACATACCCACATGCCTATATACACATACGCCCACATACCCACATACCCACATGCCTATATACACATACGCCCACATACCCACACACCTATATACACATACGCCCACATACCCACATGCCTATATACACATACGCCCACATACCCACACGCCCACATACCTATATACACATACGCCCACATACCCACACACCCACATGCCTATATACACATACGCCCACATACCCACACGCCTATATACACATACCCACACACCCACATGCCTATATACATATACGCCCACATACCCACACGCCCACATGCCTATATACACATACGCCCACATACCCACACGCCCACATGCCTATATACACGTACGCCCACATGCCCACACGCCCACATGCCTATATACACATACGCCCACATACCCACACGTCCACACACCCACATACCCACATGCCTATATACACATACGCCCACACACCCACACGCCCACACACCCACACGTCCACACCTTCTAGGATACATAATTCTTGTCTTGTTTTACCAATTTATAGACCAATTGACCACTTGCGAGTTTCTGGCTATAAGGAAGTTGGAGCTGTAGGCATCAATATTTAACAGAATTACTAGCTTAAGGGGAGGTATTTAGTTTGTTCCCTACTTTTTCATCAAGCTTAAAATTACACCCCCTAGACCCCCTTTCAAGATAAATTTGTACATTTTTCGGTAGAAAAATGTCCGGGCCGAAGGCCGGTTGCTCTTAAATTACAGGCTCGCTATCGCTCGCCAGGAAAAAATCGACACCTTAACGGCACGAAAGGTCTTAAAATTGACAGAAATGGGGCAAACTGTCTTAAAATATCCAAACTACTACGGCGAAGGTCTTAAAATCTCAAAAGCAATGGGGCTAAACATGAGGGAGAAAGGGGTCCAGAAAAAAAATCCCTCGAGTGGAAATCTCCCCTTAACCCCTTCACCACCATTACGTTCATTTCATCATATTCTGGTTACCTATACGACTCAAATGGGTTAATACGACCTCCATAAACCCTCGTAGTAATATCAAATGACTAAGAGGGTGTACGAGAGCGAGGTGGAGGGACAGAGAGGGAGAGGTAGACCGAATGAGAGGTGGAAGGATGGAGTGAGGAAGTACATTGAACGAAGGCGGTGCTGGTTGGGCGGAGGGGCGTCGACTGACTGGGGACAGAGGTGCGTGGGGGCGGTTCGTTCGTGGCCACCCCTTCGAGGATCACGGCGTCAGGCAATAGATAGATAGATAGATAGTAATATAGGTCCTTCTTAAGGGGAGGTCTCCACTTGAGGGATTGTTTTCTTGACCCCTTTCTCCCTCATGTTTAGCCCCATTGCCTTTGATATTATAAAACGTTTGCCCCATTAGTTTAGCGATTTTAAGAACTTTCACCCCATATTAAGACCTTTCGTGCAATTCAGGTGTCTATTTTATCCTGGCGAGCGATAGCGAGCCTGTAATTTAAGAGGAACCGGCCTTCGGCCGGGAAATTTTTCTACCGAAAAATGTACAAATTTATCTTGAAAGGGACTCAAGGGGGTGTAATTTAAGCTTGATGGAGGTCTAGGGAACACACTAAATACCTCCCCTTAATCTGCATACAATCAGCTAATTTTAGCCAGAATCAAAGGTAAAAAGACGTCATGGTACTGAAGGGGTTAAATACGGTTATAGTGTAAATATAGATACTTATAATATATAGATACTTATAATCTAATTCACTATGCTTTCTTACCATCAGAAACCTACACAATTATTGCATTTTGTGTTTAGTATCCATGTTTACGGCTCCAACTTCCTTATAGCTTGAAACTCGCAAGTCCCCCAGTCCATACCTTGTCTCTTCAATCTAGGGACCTCTCTTTCTGCAACTCTATGGTTTAATTCATCTATATATTAAAAAAAAAAAAAAAAAAAAAAACACACATACACACACAATAATAATAATAATAATAATAATAATAAAATAGAAGTAAATAGAAAATTCAAAAATAAAAATAGGAAAAGTGGGGATTGGGCCTGAGTATATAGATAGATAGATAGATAGATAGATAGATAGATAGATAGATAGATAGATAGATAGATAGATAGATAGCCCACTCTGTCCTAGCGGTCTAACACTCATATTATTACATCATCAACTCCTAATTTGGTTGTCCAATCTGTATACAACTGTCAGGAAATAGTCAGAATATAATGGAAAGGGAGTTTTATGCAGCAATATGCGAGTTCAATTACCAGCTCTCTCTCTCTCTCTCTCTCTCTCTCTCTCTCTCTCTCTCTCTCTCTCCCGGTTTGTCTTTATACTCCACTACCTGAGAGGGCGTGTGGGTGTGTGGGTATGTGGGTGTGTCAGTGTATATGGGCGTGTGGGTGTGTGAGTATGTGGGCATGTGGGTATGTGGGCGTGTGAGTATGTGTGTGTGTGGGTATGTGTGTGTGTATATGGGCGTGTGGGTGTGTGAGTATATGGGCGTGTGGGTATATGGGCGTGTGGGTATATGGGCATGTGGGTATATGAGTGTGTGGGTATATGGGTGTGTGGGTATATGGGTGGGTGGGTCTATGGGCGTGTTGGCATATGGATGTGTGGGTATGTGGACATATGGGTTTGTGAGTATGTGCGTGTGTGTAGGCATGTGGGTATATGGGCGTGTGGGTGTGAGTGTGTGGGTATATGGGCATGTGTGGGTATATGGGCGTGTGGGTGTGCGGGCGTGCAAGTGTATAATGTGTGAACCTGAGGACTCCTGCCGGGATAGGGTGTCAGAAGGAACTATAGGACCTTGAAACACCTACAAAGGGTTCTGCCTCTTTGGATACTTCCTGTATACGCTCTGGCTAATTATGACTTTCCTGCTTATATTAAGGGGAGGCAGACCGTTTTTCTGGACCCCCTTCTCCCTAATGCTTAGCCCCACTAGTTTTGAGATTATAAGACGTTCGGCCCATTAGTTTGGCGACTTTAACACCTTTCGCCCCATTTCGTTGTCAATTTTAAGACCTTTCGTGCCATTTAGGTGTCGATTTTTTTCCTGGCGAGCGATAGCTAGCCTGCAATTTTAAGAGGAATCGGCCTTCGGCTGGGACATTTTCCTACCGAAAAATGTACAAATTTATCTTGAAGGGAGGGGGGGGGGGTCTAGGGGGTGTTTTTCTAAACTTGATGGAGGTCTCGGGATGAAGCTAAAACAATATATGAATACATTAATTAGTAGACCAAACAAACGGCCAGTCTCTCCTTAATCTGCATCAAAACCAAACTAGACACTAAGATATGTATCAGTTATCGCTGTTGTTGGTGTTGGGTTATGAATAGAAAATGCGTCAAAATTATAAACATGGCTTAGCAGTTCACCAACATATCAGATTTATGCGTATTAATCTTGTAGATCAATTGTACGGTGGCGCTAATAAGTCATGTCTCCGCTGTCATTACGTTTTGCTCTCCGTGTGCTGTATTAATGTCTGTCAGATGTTGAATATGGTGTGTAAAGATAGGAACATGTTTGTATGTCTCACTCGCAACGATGAATTAATGTTTAGATTGTGCTGACACCAATTATTGATCGAAATATACTTGGTGCCTCGACATTACTTATTTGGCCGACTGTACCAGGTTCATAATTATGTAGGGAACTGTACTCGGGTGAAAAATTAATAATCCAACCCATACATTCCCCTTCAAACTATCAATATATCTATGAAGGCTTTATAACCCTTCCTCCTTTAGATCCCTTGTTCAGTCGGCCAAATAAGTGATGTCGCGGCACCAAGTATATTTCGATCAATAATTGGTATCAGCACTATCTAAGCTTTAAGTCATTGTTTTGAGTGAGATATACAAACATGTTCCTATCTTTACACACCCTATTGACCATCTGACAGACATTAATACAGCACACAGAGAGCAAAACTTAATGACAGCGGCGAACCGACTTATTTGGCCGACTGTACCAGGTTTATGTGTCGTCAACTGTACTCGGGTGAAGTATGCAACGTGGTGGGGGGTCACAGAGGGGCCAGAGTTCACCAGACAGGCCTCACTCCAAATTTTGCCCTCGCCTTGGAAACTCATTAAGGGGGCGGTAGTCGCTATTTCGGGACCCCCTTCACCCTCATGTTTGGCATATTCGTTTTGAGATTTTAAGACGGTCGTTCCGTTAGTTTGGCGATTTTTTAACTTTTCGCCCCATTTCTTTGTCAATATTAAGACCTTTCGTGCCATTTAGGTGTCGATATTTTCCTAGCGAGTGATAGCGACCCTGTAATTTTAGAAGGAATCGGCCTTTGGCCGGGAAATTTTTCTACCGACAAATGTACAAATATATCTTGAAAGATAGTCTAGGGGTTGTTTTTCTAAGCTTGATGGAAGTCTAGCGAGGAAACTCAAAACTATAATAATACAAACATTCATAGAGCAAAAACCAAGCCTAGCCCCTTAATGGTTGCCCAAATTTTGAAGGGGGTGGTAGTGAGAGAGAGGAGAGGATGAATGTGTGTCAGTGTTGCAATATGTCTGCATCATGTCTGCTCTTTCTATCTTGTTGATGGCTAGGTTGCAATATGTCCGCAGTGTCAGTGTTGCAATATGTCTGCATCCTGTCTGCTCTTTCTATCTTGTTGATGGATAGGTTGCAATATGTCTGCAGTATCAGTGTTGCAATATGTCTGCATCATATGTCTGCTCTTTCTATCTTGTTGATGGCTAGGTTGCAATATGTCTGCAGTATCAGTGTTGCAATATGTCTGCATCATGTCTGCTCTGTCTATCTTGTTGATGGCTAGGTTGCAATATGTCCGCAGTGTCAGTGTTGCAATATGTCTGCAATGTCAGTGTTGCAATATGTCTGCAGTGTCAGTGTTGCAATATGTCTGCAGTGTCAGTGTTGCTATATGTCTGCAGTGTCAGTGTTGCAATATGTCTGCAGTGTCAGTGTTGCTATATGTCTGCAGTGTCAGTGTTGCTATATGTCTGCAGTGTCAGTGTTGCAATATGTCTGCAGTGTCAGTGTTGCAATATGTCTGCATCCTGTCTGCTCTTTCTATCTTGTTGATTGCTAGGTTGCAATATGAATGCAGTATCAGTGTTGCAACATGTCTGCAGTGTCAGTGTTGCAACATGTCTGCAGTGTCAGTGTTGCAACATGTCTGCAGTGTCAGTGTTGCAATATGTCTGCAGTGTCAGTGTTGCAATATGTCTGCAGTGTCAGTGTTGCAATATTTCTGCAGTGTCAGTGTTGTAATATGTCTGCAGTGTCAGTGTTGCAACATATCTGCAGTGTCAGTGTTGCAATACGTCTGCAGTGTCAGTGTTGCAATATGTCTGCAGTGTCAGTGTTGCAATATGCCTGCAGTGTCAGTGTTGCAACATGTCTGCAGTGTCAGTATTGCAATATGTCTGCAGTGTCAGTGTTGCAATATGTCTGCAGTGTCAGTGTTGCTATATGTCCGCAGTGTCAGTGTTGCAATATGTCTGCATCCTGTCTGCTCTTTCTATCTTCTTGATGGCTAGGTTGCAATATGTCTGCAGTATCAGTGTTACTATATGGCTGCAGTGTCAGTGTTGCAATATGTCTGCATCCTGTCTGCTCTTTCTATCTTGTTGATGGCTAGGTTGCAATATGTCTGCAGTATCAGTGTTGCAATATGTCTGCAGTGTCAGTGTTGCTATATGTCTGCAGTGTCAGTGTTGATGTATGTCTGCAGTGTCAGTGTTGCAATATGTCTGCATCCTGTCTGCTCTTTATATCTCGTTGATGGCTAGGTTGCAATATGTCTGCAGTATCAGTGTTGCTATATGTCTGCAGTATCAGTGTTGCAATATGTCTGCAGTGTCAGTTTTGCAATATGTCTGCAGTGTCAGTGTTGCAATATGTCTGCAGTGTCAGTGTTGCAATATGTCTGCATCCTGTCTGCTCTTTCTATCTTGTTGATGGCTAGGTTGCAATATGTCTGCAGTATCAGTGTTGCTATATGTCTGCAGTATCAGTGTTGCAATATGTCTGCAGTGTCAGTTTTGCAATATGTCTGCAATGTCAGTGTTGCAATATGTCTGCAGTGTCAGTGTTGCAATATGTCTGCATCCTGTCTGCTCTTTCTATGTTGTTGATGGCTAGGTTGCAATATGTCTGCAGTATCAGTGTGGCTATATGTCTGCAGTGTCAGTGTTGCAATATGTCTGCAGTGTCAGTGTTGCAATATGTCTGCATCCTGTCTGCTCTTTCTATCTTGTTGATGGCTAGGTTGCAATATGTCTGCAGTATCAGTGTTGCTATATGGCTGCAGTGTCAGTGTTGCTATATGTCTGCAGTGTCAGTGTTGCAATATGTCTGCAGTGTCAGTGTTGCTATATGTCTGCATCCTGTCTGCTCTTTCTATCTGGTTGATGGCTAGGTTGCAATATGTCTACAGTATCAGTGTTTCTATATGTCTGCATCCTGTCTGCTCTTTCTATCTTGTTGATGGCTAGATTGCAATATGTCTACAGTATCAGTGTTGCTATATGTCTGCATCCTGTCTGCTCTTTCTATCTTGTTGATGGCTAGGTTGCACTATGTCTACAGTATCAGTGTTGCTATATGTCTGCATCCTGTCTGCTCTTTCTATCTGGTTGATGGCTAGGTTGCAATATGTCTGCAGTATCAGTGTTGTTATATGGCTGCAGTGTCAGTGTTGCAATATGTCTGCATCCTGTCTGCTCTTTCTATCTGGTTGATGGCTAGGTTGCAATATGTCTGCAGTATCAGTGTTGCTATATGGCTGCAGTGTCAGTGTTGCAATATGTCTGCATCCTGTCTGCTCTTTCTATCTGGTTGATGGCTAGATGGCTTGCTTGGGGTGGCCTATGTCTTACTGTGTTGGTGTTGTAATGGTTTAGAAGCTTTATGTTCTGGGTGTGGTGTCCCGAGTTCGAATCCCTGGACGACCAAATACTTTCATTAGTGTATTCAAGTACAATCGGGGGTATTAAGTGTTGTCATAGATTCCAGTGGTTTTCGCTCAAAAAGTGTTATTGGTATCTTTATAGTTACTGGGAAAAGTGCTTATCCCTCAAAGTATTAGTCAGTGTCCGAAACTTTGAAATATTTGACAACACTTATTACCTCGACCGTACATTGGGGTTTGTAATTGATGATTAATGTTAACCCTTTGAAGGTCTGATGCGTTTTAGCAGTTTATTTTGGCAATCATTTGACAATTTTATGAAGCTTAGGAAGGATCTGTGGGTATTAAAAGGGTAAAGACTTTCTCAATCAACCCTTTGACTTCCATATACCGTTACTAATCTGAATTACATCATCCAATAGTAGCCAGAAAACAGAACAGAAACGCGTATTGGAGCTTGAAAGGGTTAAGGGGAGATATCCACTTGAGGGATTTTTTTCTTGACTCCTTTCTCCCTCATGTTTAGCCTCATTGCTTTTCTAATTTTAAGACGTTCGCCCCATTATTTTGACGATTTTAAGAACTTTCGACCCATTTCTGTCAATTTTAAGACCTTTCGTGCCATTTAGGTGTCGATTTTATCCCGGCGAGCGATAGCGAGCCTTTTATTTAAGAGGAACCGGCTTTCAGCCGGGAAATTTTTCTACCGAAAAATGTAAAAATTTATCTTGAAAGGGGCTCAAGGGGGTGTAATTTCAAGCTTGATGGAAGTCTAGGAAACACACTAAAAACCTCCCCTTAAGAACGTGGTGTTACGTATGTATTTATCCTGTATGTGTGTCTGTGTAATGGTTAGCTGGTGCACTGTATTTCGGTGCAAGTATCCTTATCATTGGTTGCAGGACCCATCTATAGGAAGTATTGGTTGCAGGACCCATCTATAGGAAGTGTTTGTTTGCCAGCCTCATTGTTGCCACGTACAATATACTTGCTCGAGTTTCGGCCTTTGCAATGTGTTATTTTGTCCCTTGCAGATGATTCACGTTTTCTTTTTTATAATATTCAAAAGTATGTTTATTTTCAAGTTCATGTTATTTATCTATCTATCTATCTATCTAGCTATGTATCTATATGAAAAAAGTTACTATGTATAGTTTTTTATGAAACAAAGAACTGACTGACTGACTGACTATCTCTCTCTCTCTCTATCTATCTATCTATCTATTTATCAATCTATCTATCTATCTCTCTCTCTATCTATATCTATATCTATCTAACTATCTATCTCTCTCTCTCTATCTATCTATATGTACTGTATATGCTGTGTATATATTCATATATCTATCTTTCTATCTATCTATCTATCTATCTATCTATCTATCTATCTATCTCTCTCTATCTGTATCTATATCTATCTAACTATCTATCTCTCTCTATCTATCTATATGTACTGTATATGCTGTGTGTATATTCATATATCTATCTTTCTATCTATCTATCTATCTATTTATCAATCTATCTATCTATCTATCTCTCTCTATCTATATCTATGTATATCTAACTATCTATATCTCTCTCTCTATCTATCTATATGTACTGTATATGCTGTGTATATATTCATATATCTTTCTATCTATCTATCTATCTATATCTATCTCTCTTTCTCTATCTATATCTATCTAACTATCTATCTCTCTCTCTATCTATATTTTGTTCTGAAAGCGCGGTAAGACTAATTGCTAAAATGTTTTCATCATTTATTGCACATGGACATTTGCCTGATGAGATGACGTCCGGACTTATTTTGCCCCTTATTAAAGATAAATATAAAGATCAAAGCTCCTTGGATAATTATAGACCTATTATATCATCGCCAGTTTTCTTAAAATTATTTGAATATTGCTTAAAATATAAAATTTTGCATTATGTGAACTTTAATGAGAGGCAGCATGGGTTTAGGGCTAATCACTCTACATCCTCAGCGTGCTTGATTTTTAAAGAAACAATTTTAAGATACAGATTAGAAGACTCAAATGTTTATACAGCTTTCATTGATTTTAAAAAAGCTTTTGATAAAGTTAATCATTTCACATTAATAAGTAAACTTATTGAAGCAGGTATTCCACACTTTTATGCGAACATAATATTATATCTTTATAGAAATCAACTGGTTGCTACTAAGCATAAAGACTCAATATCAAAACCCTGGAAAATAATGAATGGAGTAAGACAGGGAGGAGTCTTGTCTCCGATATTATTTAATCTTTATATAGAGAGTGTGCATGAAAAAGTGTCTAAATGTAAAAAGGGGTGCACACTAGGAAATATATCCAGTAATATTAGTGCTTACGCTGACGATATTGTTTTATTAGCACCATCGTCATCGGGATTACAGTTTTTACTGAATATGCTTGGAAATGAAGCAAAAGAAATTGATATTGACATTAATATTAATAAATCATCATGCATGTATTTCAAAGACAATAAAGATAAAAACTTAAAGCCAAAGTTGATGCTATGTGGAGAGATATTGAATGTTGTTAATGAACAAAAGTATCTAGGGTTTATAATAGATGATAATTTAAATAATGACAAAGACGTAATTAGGTTGTCGTAACAAGTTTTATAATGAATTTACTTGTTTTTTACGTAAATTTTCTAATGCTAATGTTAGGGTTTTTACTCAGTTGTTCCAAAGTTACTGCTCAAGTTTTTATGGTTCTGAATTATGGTTTTATAACAAAAAGTGCAAACTTCCTCTTAAGCAATTTGCAATTGGTTACCACAAAGCAATAAAGAAAAGCATGAAATTAAAATATTGGGAAAGTAATCATCATGCATGTGAATTGGCGGGACTAATGACATTTAATCATTTAATGAATTGGTTAAAAATTAGATTTGCTCACAAATGTCTCCTAAAACCTTGCAAGTTTTTACAGAAATGTTTATTAAACCTTGATGAATACTTATCGTTAGGAAAGGAAGTTAACCATATCCTATTACATGAATATGACGTATCAGATTTGAAAACTAATGATATAAATGCTATCAAGTCAAGAATTATGTTTGTACAAAACCATGAACCTAGAATGCGGTAATGTATGAGGTTACTGTTATCTCTATTGTATATATGTAAAAAGTTAATTGTATTGCCTTTTATGAAATAAAGATTTGAGTCTGAATCTATCTGTATATATGTAAAATGTTACCATGTAACCTTTTATGAAATAAAGAATTAACTAACTAACTATCTATATGTACTGTATATGCTGTGTATATATTCATATATCTATCTTTCTATCTATCTATATATCTATCTATTTATCAATCTATCTATCTATCTATCTCTCTCTATCTATCTCTCTCTATCTATATCTATATCTATCTAACTATCTATCTATCTATCTCTATCTATCTATATGTACTGTATATGCTGTGTATATATTCATATATCTATCTATCTATCTCTGATCTGCAATGAGTCTGTTCTGTCACTAGTTTGGTCTCCAACTCTCCTGGACATGCTTGGGGCTTGGTCACGGGCATTTTCCTGCTACCTGTGTTTACAAATATTTCCCTTGTGTGTGTGTGTGTGTGTGTGTGTGTGTGTATGCCAAAGGTTTCATTGCGTTGATTTGTTCTATTACCTAGTCATTACTAAACTGTGTGTGTGTATATGTGTGTGTGTGTGTGTGTGTGTGTGCCAAAGGTTTCATTACATTCATTACCTAGTACCTGGTAATTGTGTGGTGGTGGTGGTGATTGTGTGGTAGTGATGCTGATGTCCTGGCAGTGGTGATTGTGATGTACTGGTAGTGATGATAAGGGTAATATAGTGATGATAGTGGTGATTGTGTGGTGGTGATGGTGATGTACTGGTAGTGATGATGGTGGTGGTGATTGTGTGGTGGTGATGGTGATGTACTGGTAGTGATGATAGTGGTGATTGTGTGGTGGTGATGGTGATGTACTGGTAGTGATGATGGTGGTGGTGATGGTGATGTACTGGTAGTGATGATAGTGGTGATTGTGTGGTGGTGATGGTGATGTACTGGGTAGTGATGATGGTGGTGGTGATGGTGATGTACTGGTAGTGATGATAGTGGTGATTGTGTGGTGGTGATGGTGATGTACTGGTAGTGATGATGGTGGTGGTGCTTGTGTGGTGGTGATGGTGATGTACTGGTAGTGATGATTAGGGTAACATAGTGGTGATGATGGTGGTGGTGATTGTGTGGTGGTAGTGGTGATGTAGCCTACTGGTAGTGATGATTAGGGTAACATAGTGGTGATGATTGTGTGGTGGTAGTGGTGATGTAGCCTACTGGTAGTGATGATTAGGGTAACATAGTGGTGATGATTGTGTGGTGGTAGTGGTGATGTAGCCTACTGGTAGTGATGATTAGGGTAACATAGTGGTGATGATTGTGTGGTGGTAGTGGTGATGTAGCCTACTGGTAGTGATGATTAGGGTAACATAGTGGTGATGATGGTGGTGGTGATTGTGGTGGTAGTGGTGATGTAGCCTACTGGTAGTGATGATTAGGGTAACATAGTGGTGATGATGGTGGTGGTGATTGTGTGGTGGTAGTGGTGATGTAGCCTACTGGTAGTGATGATTAGGGTAATATAATGATGGTCATGATGTGGCTCACCGAGAGGGAGGTCGACAACTAAATGGCACGATGGGTCTTAATATTGACAAGGAAATGGGGCGAACGGTCTTAGATCGACAAGCTAGTGGAGCAAACGTCTTGGAATCTGCGAGCTGGTGGGGCTTAACATGAGGGAGAGGGTAACCTAGGAAATTACCCAATGTCTTGTTCACAGAAAACGGGAGACATTTGGTGGTTTTGGCGGGAAATGCGTGACATTTTGGCCGCCTTGGCTGGGTACCCGGAGGGGCAAATCAAATCACCTTCCATATTTAACTCTAGGTGATCGTCATAATTTTTTTCATTATCACAAATCAACATACTGATATTGACTTAAGTGGTTTAATAGTTAAGTCGATTTTTAAGCCGCGTGTTTCTGTTATCGTATGCAAGTGTCTGGGTGAAGGACTATAGACTCTCGCTTGATTCCCAGAGGTGGCGACTCTCGGCAAAGACGCATCGCTCTTCCCGTAGTTATTTTTGCTTTTTGTGCGCGATATTCGGGATTCCGGAAGTGCGGAAAGAGTCTATAAGTGGCGTTTGACAAATAGCGGACGATCTGGGAGGAGAATCGGAAGGAAATAGGCTGAAATAAGGTGAGATATTTGTGATATACGTAACCCTTTCAGGATACGATGATGCAATCTTTCATTATGTTCTGGCTATTTTTCGGCAGTTGCATGCAGTTTAGGACAGACCACTAGGTATGAAATGAGTATAAACCATCGTAATTAACCCTTTGATAGGATTATGACGCGTGTTGACAGTTTATGCTGGCTACTAATAGACGACTATATTATAATGGTGTGTGGTGTGGATATGGTGAGAGAGAGTTACACAGATACTCAGAACACACAGACCTTGCGGTCTCTACTAGGTGGTCCGGCCTTAATACTACTAGACAGGGACAGTTTATAGTAGAAACATAGGACAGCAAAGTAGAAAGCTCTCTCCCCACCCTCCGGTTAACGGTGTTGTAGATACACGTAGGTGGAATAGGTTACCAAGTGTGTTAGGCGCAAATCTGGCCACCCAGGATATGATAGAGGTGTTAAAGTGGGTTAAGCCGGAGTCATACGAGCCCTTTTTCGAGCAATTTTTACGGGCAATTATGGTCTGGAAGCCTCAAAATGTACACTTTATCAGAATTCAGCCTTTTTAACATAATCTACCTTTAGTCTAGTTGCCGATCCCAGTGCGAAATAGTCCCGAAATAATATGAGAAAAAGCTTGCTCATGGAAAATTGACGGAAAAAGCGCTCGTGTGACCGCGGCTTTAGTGGGATTAATAAAGGGGACATATGTACTAAAGCTCAGTGATAGCGAAAGAACTCGAACAAATGGTTCCAAATTTGATACATTTCGTTTCAGAAAAGATATAAGCAAATACTGGTTTGGTAACAGAGTTGCAGAGCTATAAGATAAAATTAGATAGGCCTATAGGCGAGATGGGTTGGGTGTGAGGGGGATCTGCCGGGTGTGGGCCAATTGACTATGCAGACCCCCGTTTTCTCTTACGTTGACCTTTGACCGTTTTGGTGAGGTCGATCCTTATGGTGTTAGTAAGTTGGGCCTATAATTAGGGTTGGGTGTGAGAGGGATCTGCCTTGTCTGGGCCAAAAGAAAAAAAAAATCGGCTTTCTGCAGACTTCCACTTTCTTATGTTCTTATGACTAAAACAAAAACAAAATAATAAAACCGAGGTAAGAGTGGACATAATGAATCCAAGCACTCCTAATGTTTGGTTAGACTGAAAAATGCTTGAACCGCAAGTAAACATTTTGTTGCGCTTCAACCTATAATTTACGCTCGCTCTCTCTCTCTCTCTCTCTCTCTTCTTCTTCTTCATCTTTGCTATCCTTTCCTTCCACTTTCTCTTAGGGTTGCTATCTCTATTAGGATTAAGTCCTGGTCACCTCGCAGGGATCGTGAGATATATGTGTGGCCAGTGTATCTATGTAAATCTCTCTCTCACTCTCACACTCTCTCTCTCTCTCTCTTCTTCTTCTTCTTCATCTTTGCTATCCTTTCCTTCCACTTTCTCTTAGGGTTGCTATCTCTATTTGGATTAAGTCCTGGCCACCTCGCAGGGATCGTGAGATATGTGTGGCCAGTGTATCTATGTAAATCTCTCTCTCTCTCTCACTCTCACACTCTCTCTCTCTCTCTCTCTCACTCTCACACTCTCTCACTCACTCACTCTCACACACTCACTCACTCTCACTCTCACACTCTCTCTCTCTCTCTCTCTCACACTCTCACTCTCACTCTCTCTCTCTCTCTCACACACTCTCTCTCTCTCACTCTCACTCTCACACTCTCTCTCTCTCACTCTCACACTCTCTCTCTCTCTCTCACTCTCACACACACTCTCTCTCTCTCTCTCACATTACCAGACGAGAGATAATATAGCAATAGATATAAAGTATATTTTTTTTTTTTTTTTTTTGTCTATGTGATTGAGGGAGGAAAAAGGCATAACTGCCTATAGCGAGTGCCTCCCCCATAGTTGAAAGAGTGACAGGGCCAAAATCAAGGGACGTTCGAGCCAAAATGCCTGGACACACGGAGTTTGAAGCAATTTAAGTCATAGGAAGCGGGAAAAACTGATTCTGGGAGAGAGTTCCAGAGCTCAGCTGTTGAGTAGAAGAAAGTTTGAGAGTAACGTTTCACTCTTGGGTTGGAGAGTTGCACAGAGTAGGGGTGGGATTGAGTTGCAAGACGGGTACCACGTGCCCTACGCAAAGGAGGTAGTATGCACTGGGATAGCTCTGAGGAACACTGATTATTATAGTAGCGATAGAATAGCGAGAGAGATGCAACATTGCGGCGGAGAGAGAGAGATTGCAGAGAGTTGGTGAGTGGACGGGAGTTAATGATACGAAAGGCCTTCCTTTCAACCTTGTCTAGGAGAGCGGTGTGAGAGGAACCTCCCCACACATGTGAACAATACTCAATACAAGGGTGCACTATGCCCCTGTACAGAGCAAGAAGCTGTGCAGGGGAAAAGAACCCCCTAAGGCGGATGAGCACACCCAGCTTCTGGGAGGCTGCCTTAGCAAGACTGGTAATATGGTCCTTCCAAATGAGAGCAGAAGAAAAAGAGACACCAAGAATATTGAGAGAAGATGAAGGGTTGATTTTTGTATTGTTGAAGAATAAGGGATAGTCCGCTGGGAGATCCTGACGGGTAGATAGATGGAGAAATTGGGTTTTGGAAGCATTTAAGTTAACAAGGTTTTCTCTGCCCTAATTGGAAATAGTATTTAGATCAGAATTTAAGAGTTGTATGGCTTCATTACGTTTGTCGTTGAGGGATTGCTGGCTGAGGCGTTCTGAAAAAGTAATGGAGTAGTGTAAGGTTGAGTCGTCTGCGTATCAATGGATGGGAATTAAGGTACAGTTAAGGAGATCATTTATAAAAATTAGAAAGAGAATAGGAGATAGGACAGAGCCCTGAGGAACACCGGAGTTTATAGGGTGAGGAAGTGAACAATGGCCGTCCACAACCGCGGCTATGGAACGGCCGGAAAGGAAATTAGAGACAAAGGCACAGATGGAGGGATAGAAACCGAAGGAGGGTAGTTTAGAAATTAAAGATTTATGCCAGACTCTATCGAAGGCTTTCGATATGTCTAGTGCAATAGAAAAAGTCTCACCGAAGTCCCGAAAGGAGGATGACCAAGAGTTAGTAAGATATGAAAGAAGATCACCAGTAGAGCGACCCTTAAGGAAGCCATACTGGCGATCTGAGAGCAGATTATGAGAAGAGAAATGCTTAAGAAATTTGGAAGCAAGAATAGTTTCAAAAACTTTAGAAAGACAAGAAATGAGAGCAATTGGACGATAGTTGGAGGGTTGAGAGCGGTCACCCTTCTTTGGGACAGGTTGAATGTGAACAAACTTCCAGCATGAAGGGAAGACGTTAGAGGATAGACAGAGACGAAAGAGTTTGCCTAGGCAGGGAGTCAGCACGGAAGCACAGTTTTTGAGAACAACAGGAGGAACACTGTCCGGACCGTACGCCTTATTAGTGTTAAGGGTAGAAAGTACATCTTTTGAAGAGGGACACCAAGAGGGACAAGTGACCCCATTTATTGGAATTTGGACTTATTGTGCAATATGATGTAAAACCAGAGGGGACAATATCACGAAATGAGATTATTCTTAAGGGGAGATTTCCACTTGAGGGATTTTTTTCTGGACCCCTTTCTCCCTCATGTTTAGCCCCATTGCTTTTGAGATTTTAAGACGTTCGCCCTAGTAGTTTAGACATTTTAAGACATTTTGCTCCATTTTTGTCAATTTTAAGACCTTTCTTGCCATTAAGGTGTCAATTTTTTCCTGGCGAGCGCTAGCGAGCCTGTATTTTAAGAGCAATCGGCCTCCGGCCGAGACATTTTTCTACCGAAAAATGTACAAATTTATCTTGAAAGGGGGTCTAGGGGGTGTAATTTTAAGCTTTATGAAAACGTAGGGAACAAACTAAATACCTCCCCTTAAATACCTCCACTTAAATACCTCCCCTTAAATACCTCCCCTTCAAGACATTTAGTGGGGTGACGTATTACTTGCAACCAATTTTTGACGAACAATGTAAAGCTTTTTGTGAAGTAAACTGTATATGAGTGGAGTTTACTGTATATGAGTGGAGTTTACTGTATATGAGTGGAGTTTACTGTATATGAGTGGAGTTTACTGTATATGAGTGGAGTTTACTGTATATGAGTGGAGTTTACTGTATATGAGTGGAGTTTACTGTATATGAGTGAAGTAAACTGTATATGAGTGGAGTAAACTGTATAATTATGAGTGGAGTTTAAGAGAATATAGTCTGAATGTGAAAGGTCCTCTTAAAATAAAAAGTGACTGGTTCAACAAATGATGCAGGATTGTTAAGGATAAACAAAATAGTTACTCTGGCAAAGATGCAGGAGACGTAACAGTAATCAATCATATGACAGAATTCTAGTGTTTAGAAGTGAATACACGAGGAGGGTGAGAAGAGCAGAAGAAAGAAACATTTTAAATTAAACTGTCATTTATTCTTCTTAAGCTTCATCATATTGTCTAAATGCAACTGAGATAAAAGCAAAAAGATAAAATAATACAAGAGTGCAATCCAGTTGAAAGGAATACAGCCCCAATTATAAAGTATTGTTGTTACTTAGTGAGAGCAAGGGTGTGTGTGTGTGTGTGTGGTTGTGGTTTTGTGTGTGTGTGGTTGTGTCTGTGTGTGTGTGTGGTTTTGTGTGTGGTTTTGTGTATGTGTGTGTGTGTGTGTGTGGTTTTGTGTATGTGTGTGTGTGTGTGGTTTTGTGTGTGTGTGTGTGTGTGTGGTTTTGTGTGTGTGTGTGTGTGGTTTTGTGTGTGTGTGTGGTTGTGTTTGTGTGTGTGTGTGTGGTTGTGTGTGTGTGTGTGTGTGTGGTTTTGTGTGTGTGTGTGTGTGGTTTTGTGTGTGTGTGTGTGTGTGGTTGTGTGTGTGTGGGTGGTTTTGTGTATGTCTGTGTGTGTGGTTTTGTGTATGTGTGTGTGTGGTTTTGTGTATGTGTGTGTGTGTGGTTTTGTGTATGTGTGTGTGTGTGGTTTTGTGTATGTGTGTGTGGGTGGTTTTGTATATGTGTGTGTGTGTGGTTTTGTGTATGTGTGTGTGTGTGGTTTTGTGTATGTGTGTGGGTGGTTTTGTGTATGTGTGTGTGTGGTTTTGTGTATGTGTGTGTGTGGTTTTGTGTGTGTGTGTGTGTGTGATTGTGTGTGTGTGTTGGTGTGTAAGGCGTGTGTGCGTCGTGTGTGCGTCAGCGTGTGTGTGTGTGTGTGTGGGTGCATGTGTGTGTGCATGTGCATGTGTGTAAGGCGTGTGTGCGTCAGCGTGCGTGTGTGTGTGGGTGCATGTGTGTGTGTGTGTGTGTGTGTAAGGCGTGTGTGCGTCGTGTGTGCGTCAGCGTGGGTGTGTGTGTGTGTGCATGTGAGTATTTACTAATGTTTATGGGCGTTTTTCCCTCAACTATTATCGCCAACACTGGTCTGTCAGGTTATAAGGTAAACGTTTTCTATTAGCCTGTTAGCTATATTAAGGGGGGTGACCTGCTGGCTGTTATTTCTGTCCTTTTCTCTCTTTCTCTGGCTTGTATCCATTCGGCCCCATTGAGCCAACTATTTTAAGACGTTTATCCCCATCTAGGTGTCGATTTCTTCCTGGCGAGCGATAGCGAGCCAGCATTATTTGAAGAAATCCGGCTTCGCCGGAGACATTTTTCTATCGAAAAATGTACAAATTTAGCCTGCTGTCTAACAAAAATTAAAAATATGCTGGCTCACTACCGCTCACCAGTAAGAAATTGACACCTGGATGGGGATAAACGTCTTAAAACAGTAGGCTGAATGGGGCCAAATGGATACAAGCCAGAGAAAGATAGAAAAGGACAGACCAAAAACAGGTCACCCCCCTCCCCCCTTAATAGTCGGGCAGATAGGTCTATCCATCATAAGAATTGTGGGTTTAGACGTACAAGCATGACATTTGGCACAGTCATAGATAATAATCTAATGAATAATTCCAGATATGGACCCACCGCGAAAACGTCCTATGGTAGCCGTGGCGGCCGCCGTTTTGACCGCGATTATTTTTAACCGGACGACACATATGCTTCTTTATGTTCTAATGAAATGACTAGATTCACATATATGCCATAATTGTATTCTCCAAATGACCACAACTTTCATTTGTGTTGCCAGCAATGTCAATTAACCCACCAGGGAGCGTAATAAGTGCTGACTCATCAAATTTCGGAACCTCCGCGTTCAGGAGTCAATGTTTCAGTGAAATTACAGGACCAAATTAACTAGTTGACAGGTAAGTACATATTTATTTTAAGTAAACCACTATTATCTATGACTGTGCCAAATTTCATGCTTGTACGTATAAACCCACAATTCTTATGATGGATACACCTATCTGCCTGACTTAAAATTAAAAAATTTAGTAACTGAGAAAATTATTTGGTGGCTAAGATTGATTTAGCTTCCAAGTTTGATTTAGCGAGAAATAGTGAAATAATAAATAGGCTCCCCGTATATAGATATGTCCCATCATCCCAACAATATATACCCAATATATATGAAATGACAACAAGTTGCTCTGAACATTGAAGATTAGTGATATTGACATTATTAAGCATGAGTAAAGCACTGTAACGGTAACTTACTAGATAGTTCCAGTTTGATCTTGTTTATACGTCACAATTTTCTCCACCACACTGGCACAAAGCGGTACATTTCAAACTAGCTTGTTTGCACTTGCATCGTCCCTTGCAACCCTTTTTGCATTTACAACAAATCAGCTCCCTTGATGAAGTGCTGGCTTCAGGAAGCATGGACCACAGGGGTTTCCAGTTGTGGGGATCGATCCATCCCCAATCCCCAGGTGAGGGCAGATCCATAACAACCTTGAGCATGTTTCCCCAGCAGTGGCCACCCGTGTACACAGCCCTCTTGATTTGTTGTACCAGGGCTCCTCTGGTAGGGGGAATAGCTTCCATGGCTCGTCCTTTCTTCGTGAAGAGTGCCTGTCGAGCTTCGTCTATGTTGACGAGATTGCTGGTGCGATCGTAGAGAAGAATGGTGAACCGCTCGAGCACTGCCACAACGTCATCAGAGATGTCTGCTGTCCCCGTGGAGAGATGAACTAACGCTGGCGTCAATTCAGTTTGCGTCAGTTGTGGAGTTCGGATGGTGGTCGATATTATCAACCGCTGCCGTTGTGAATAAGCCCTCGCGTAGATTGAGTGGACACACTACCTCATCTCGGTGATACTGCTCACACACTCTGTTTCCCATGGATGTGGAGATTGCCATCACTCGGTCATAGGAGATGGACAGTCCGAGATCAAACAACATCTCAATGAGGTCACGTTTCCGAGTCCTTGCATGGACTGTGAGTCCCACGTAGATGGGCAATGGGGTTTCTCTGTCTTTGTTGTGACGCACAGTAGTACTACCCACTCTGCGACGGATAGAGCTATTGTACTGCAACAACTGAGCTGTGCTGAGGGTTGCTTGGGTTACACCATCACCTGATTGAGACTTGATGTTGGGGCCGTCGAGGATCATGGCCACCAAAGTCAACAGTGACTGAGGTACTGATTTTACTTGGCAGTCCTCATCAAATGAACCTGTGAATGTAGCTGCAGTTTGGAACATTTCTCTACGTACTATCTTCGCTGCCCTTGCAAGACATATGGCTTCGTCATCGTAGTCTTCTTTGCAGACTTTACGGAGGGCAGGTCCTACATCTTTATCATATGCAAGTAGTATATCACGCCCTTCCTTATGAGCCGTAAGGTATGGGATTTGGGCCAGGATACGATTTTTTAACTCTGTGCTATGTTGTCTGACATGCTGCTCCACTCCAAGTTGTTCTAGATGATAGAATAAAGTTTGACGAGATCTGCAAGTTTAAAGACAGGGGCATGCTCTTCATCTATTCTTGTTTCATCGATAAATGACAGCAACTCGGCTAGTGCAATCCCATGGTTGACTTTATCAGTTGTGTCCATCTTCTGTTTATCTTGTAATGATTTAGTTTTGTTGTAAAGTGAAACAAGACACCTTAGATGATATTTTGCATCTTGTGCGACCATGTCCCCAGCACTCAATTTTGCAAGTAGCCTCTCGTCCTGCAGGTCTAATGCACATCTTCGTACGCGGGAGTCTAGACGAAAAGTTGATGCCTCACGGAGTGGTTCGGAAGTTGACACATCTTCGCATAAAAAACAAACATCCGATGCTGCCACTTCATGATGAGCGACTTGACGAGTGTATTTCTTGGATGTAGTAGCATCAGGGTCGCAACCCTGTGTGCATTTCCTTTTTTCTGCTCGTTGTAGTTTTATATTATTTAATTTTGTATGGCAGGATTTGGGCCACTTGGCATTGTTCTCCAGAAACGTAGCTTCAATGCCATTCCCGTCATCAAGGCGTCCTAATTCTAGTGGCATCGGTAATTCGTGAAGTTCATTGAAACGTCTGATGTTGAAGGCAATGGTAGAATAACCAACTCCAACATCGTGCCGTTTTGATTCTGCTGGGCATTGCAAACTTTCCCGTGTGATTTTTTGGCACAAAACGCACTTGTTCCAATCCGTCTGTACCTGCGCCTTTGATTGTCCAGGTTGCAGTGGATCCACTAGCTGATAACTCTTAGACATTTCGCTGTTCGAAACACCAACTGAAAAACAAACAAATATGATAATATATGAGGACAAATAGGATACGATAACAAGTTGCAATAAATAAATAAACACTTTATTATCACTCACTACATGGACACTAATAAATGTATTTCTAAAGGTTCATATGCAAAACTCTTTGGTGTAAACAGATCACATTTTAAATGGGTTTATATAAATCCTTGTCCCTCAAAACATAGGTCTAGACACCTTATTTGCTCAGTTATCTTCAATATTGGCCGAGATATAGGCGAATATAGAGTTTTTGGTAATGGCGGTACTAATTTGCATAAAAATGATACGTGGGACATTGTTTCAACTATTTATAACATAGCAAATAATTTTCTACACATTGATGAGAAGTATATTTCGGGGGGGGGAGGGGGGGGGGTGCACCCCTATCTAGCCACTAGACTAAAAAGCGGCCATTTTGTAAAATGGCCGCCACGGCTACCATAGGACGTTTTCGCGGTGGGTCCATATCTGGAATTATGCATTAGACTATTATCTCTGACTGTGCCAAATTTCATGGCTTGTACGTTATAAACCCACAATAATTGTTACACCTATCTGCCCGACTATAAGAGGAGATGGGGTCCTTAGGTATCTTATTAATATTTAAATACTTTTCTCCCTAGACCTCCATCAAGCTTAAGGGGAGATTTCCGCTTGAGGGATTTTTTTCTTTACCCCTTTCTCCCTCATGGTTAGCCCCATTGCTCTTGATATCTTAAGACGTTCGCCCCATTAGTTTGTCGATTTTAAGAACTTTCTCCCCATTTCTGTCAATTTTAAGACTGTCCGTGCCATTTAGGTGTCGATTTTTTCCTGGCGAGCGATAGCGAGCCTGTAATTTAAGAGGAATTGTCCTTCGGCCGGGACATTTTTCTATCGAAAAATGTACAAATTTATCTTGAAAGGGATAGGTCTAGGGGCTGTAATGTTAAGCTTGATGGAAGTCTAGCGAACTAACTAAAAACCTCCCCTTAAAAAAACATCCACCAGATCCCCCTTCTAGATTAATTTAAATAACACCCGCTCAAGACCCTCCATCAAGACAAATTTGTACATTTTTCGATCGAAAAATGTCCCGGCCTAAGGCCGGTTTCTCTTAAATTACAGGCTCGCTATCGCTCGCCAGGAAAAAATCGACACCTAAATGACACAAAAAGTCTTAATATTGACAAATATATAGGGGCGAAAGGTCTTAAAATCGCCAAACTAATGGGCCGAACGTCTTAAAATCGCCAAACTAATGGTGCTAAACACGAGGGAGAAGGTGGCCCTACAAACAGGCTCATCCTCCTTTAACCTCTCCTCAGCTTAAAGGTTCGATATACCAGTGCAAAAGATCCCAATAATGTTGCCGCAATTGGCCACTTGCGAGTTTCAGGCTATAAGGAAGTTGGAGCCGTGTGAACATCGATAAGAATGCCAGAAGAATGTAGGTTTCTAATGGATTAAAGGTATGTTGAATTGGGTTTTTTATGCTTTTATAGTCAACATTCGATGATCAACATTTTTCTGGCAACATTTTTGGAATATTTTGCCCTGGTACTGGTATCGGAAACTAGACTTGACGATAGATGAATTTAGGGAACCAAAATTTATAAAATGTTGATCTCCTAAGCTGCCAGACTAGTGTTGAGGATAAATGTTGAGGGTAAATGTTGAGGGGAAAAGTGCTCGTGTGATACCGGCTTTATAGGACTTGTAGAAAAATCTATCTATCTATCTATTTATTTATTTATTTATTTATTTATTTATTTATTTATCTATCTATCTATCTATCTATCTATCTATCTATCTATCTGGCCCAATCCCCACTGTTCCTATTTATGTTTTTCTATTTTCTATTTAATTCTATTTTATTATTATTTTGTTTTCTTTTTCTTGGGGGTGGCCGCCTCAAGACAGAGCAAGAACAGGGAAAAACACAAAACACAACTTACAACAAGGAACAAACACAGACAAAACACACTTTCCCTTTTGTATTTACTGTTTTGTGTTAACGTTATATAATTCTCTTGTTACAGGTACGTGAGTGAGTTGCTTGTAGCCTACCTGTGCATCTACCTGGCTGATTCAGGTATGTGTATCATGAAGCCTCCAGTTTGATCTTATAAACAATGTCTTTAAGGGTCGAGATAGGCCGGTTTTCTGGACCACTTTCTCCCTCGTGTTTAGCCCCATTAGTTTTGAGATTGTAAGACGTTCGGCCCATTAGTTTGACGATTTTAACACCTTTCGCCTCATTTCGTTGTCAATTTTAAGACTTTTCGTGCCATTTAGGTGTCGATTTTTTTCCTGGCGAGCGATACCTCGTTATCGCTCGTCAGGAAAAAATCGACATCTAGATAGGTATGAAAGGTCTTAAAATTGACAGAAATGGGTCGAAGATTCTTAAAATCGCCAAATTAATGGAGCGAACGTCTTAAAATCTCAAAAGCAATGGGGCTAAACACGAGAGAGAAAGGGGTTCGGAACAAAATCCCTCCAGTGTAAATGTATCTGCCCTAAAACTGTGTTATTGTATGTTATGTTATTGGTACGACCAAGGGGGGGACGGGGGGGGAGGGGGGTGGGGGGAGGGGGGGGGGGGTGTATATGGGAGGGAGGAGGGGGAGGGGGTTGGGGGTGTATATGGGAGGGAGGAGGGGGGAGGGGGTTGGGGGTGTATATGGGAGGGAGGGGGGGGGGGGGGGGCAGGGGCTCCTTCTCAAATGGGTTTATCAGGCTTGTTCAGAGAGAGAGAGAGAGAGAGAGATTTACACAGAGCTACACATATATTTAGACCACACAGACCTTTCGGTCTCTACTAGGTGGTCCGGCCTTAATACTACTAGACAGGGACAGTTTATAGTAGAACAATAGAACAGCAAAGCAGAAGGCTCCCTCCGCTCCCTGAGAGAGAGAGAGAGAGAGAGAGAGAGAGAGAGAGAGAGAGAGAGAATAATTATATGCAAAGCAAGTGATTCCGATGTCTGATAATGCTGAAAGTAATGGACAAGGCATTTGCAAGGAAGTAGTTAACCCCTTCAGCGCCATGATGCCTTTGATTCTGGCTAAAATTAGAAGATTGTATGCAGTTTAAGAAAAACCTACGCTATTCAGGGGGTTTATTGAGATTGTGTTCACCCATTTGAGTCCTAGAGGTAGATTATGTACTAAAGAAAATCGTAACATGAAGATGATGCAAATTACGCCATGGTAGTGAAGGGGTTAAAAGGGTACCTGAGATTATACAGTAAGCTTAATATCTGAACTGGTAATAAGAGAGAGAGAGAGAGAGAGAGAGAGAGAGAGAGAGAGAGAGAGAGAGAGAGAGATTTAATTTAATTTAATTCTTTATTGAGAATGCATAAATACTGATAATTACATGTACATAGTCTCAAAAGAGCAAAGGTGATTATACATTCCTTTACCCTACTCCTAATTTATATACATATAAACTCAAAAGCATTAACAATATCATAAAATTACCTTGAGAGAGAGAGAGAGAGAGAGAGAGAGAGAGAGAAGGAGAAGGAGGGATGTTAGTTTTGTGGAGGGATGTGGGTTAATGGGAAGCTGGGGCCTCACACGCAGAACTGGGCTGAAGAGGAGAGAGTTGGACTTAACGTGAACACCAGGACACCCAGGGACATGCAGCAGGACACAGGCAGGACACATCACAACACCAGGACACAGGCAGGACACATCACAACACCAGGACACAGGCAGGACACATCACAACACCAGAACACCCAGGGACATATATCAAGACACAGTCAGGACACACCACAACACCAGGACACAGGCAGGACACATCACAACACCAGGACACAGGCAGGACACATCACAACACCAGGACACAGGCAGGACACATCACAACACCAGGACACCCAGGGACATATATCAGGACACAGTCAGGACACACCACAACACCAGGACACAGGCAGGACACATCACAACACCAGGACACCCATGGACATATATCAGGACACAGGCAGGACACATCACAACACCAGGACACCCATGGACATATATCAGGACACAGGCAGGACACACCACAACACCAGGACACAGGCAGGACACATCACAACACCAGGACACAGGCAGGACACATCACAACACCAGGACACAGGCAGGACACATCACAACACCAGGACACAGGCAGGACACATCACAACACCAGGACACCCAGGGACATATATCAGGACACAGGCAGGACACATCACAACACCAGGACACCCAGGGACATATATCAGGACACAGGCAGGACACATCACAACACCAGGACACAGGCAGGACACATCACAACACCAGGACACCCATGGACATATATCAGGACACAGGCAGGACACATCACAACACCAGGACACATCACAACACCAGGACACACAGGGACATATATCAGGACACATCACAACACCAGGACACCCAGGGATATATATCAGGACACAGGCAGGACAGGGTAGGACACATCACAACACCAGGACACCCAGGGACATATATCAGGACACAGGCAGGACAGGGCAGGACACATCACAACACCAGGACACCCAGGGACATATATCAGGACACAGGCAGGACAGGGTAGGACACATCACAACACCAGGACACCCAGGGACATATATCAGGACACAGGCAGGACACAGGCAGGACACATCACAACACCAGGACACCCAGGGACATATATCAGGACACAGGCAGGACAGGGTAGGACACATCACAACACCAGGACACCCAGGGACATATATCAGGACACAGGCAGGACAGGGTAGGACACATCACAACACCAGGACACCCAGGGACATATATCAGGACACAGTAGGACACATCACAACAACAGGACACCCAGGGACATATATCAGGACACAGGCAGGACAGGGCAGGACACATCACAACACCAGGTCACCCAGGGACATATATCAGGACACAGGCAGGACAGGGTAGGACACATCACAACACCAGGACACCCAGGGACATATATCAGGACACAGGCAGGACAGGGTAGGACACATCACAACACCAGGACACCCAGGGACATATATCAGGACACAGGCAGGACACATCACAACACCAGGACACCCAGGGACATATATCAGGACACAGGCAGGACACAGGCAGGACACATCACAACACCAGGACACCCAGGGACATATATCAGGACACAGGCAGGACAGGGTAGGACACATCACAACACCAGGACACCCAGGGACATATATCAGGACACAGGCAGGACAGGGTAGGACACATCACAACACCAGGACACCCAGGGACATATATCAGGACACAGGCAGGACAGGGTAGGACACATCACAACACCAGGACACCCAGGGACATATATCAGGACACAGGCAGGACAGGGTAGGACACATCACAACACCAGGACACCCAGGGACATATATCAGGACACAGGCAGGACAGGGTAGGACACATCACAACACCAGGACACCCAGGGACATATATCAGGACACAGACATGACAGGGTAGGACACATCACAACACCAGGACACCCAGGGACATATATCAGGACACAGGCAGGACAGGGCAGGACACATCACAACACCAGGACACCCAGGGACATATATCAGGACACAAGCAGGATACAGGCAAGACAGGGTAGGACACATCACACCAGGGACATATCACAGAACCCAGGCAAGACAGGATCGATAGGACAATACATAACACGGCAGGATATTAAAGGGTATGACACGGTAGGATAGGACATCACAGGATAGAACAGGGCATTACAGTATAGGACAGGGAAGTGTTGGATAGGTCATAACACGGCAGGACAGGACAGGGGCTTAAGGGGAGGTTTTTAGTTTGTTACCTAGACCTCCATCAAGCTTAAAATTACACCCCCTTGAGTCCCTTTCAAGATAAATTTGTACATTTTTCGGTAGAAAAATGTCCCGGCCGAAGGCCGGTTCCTCTTAAATTACAGGCTCGCTATCGCTCGCCAGGATAAAATCGACACCTGAATTGCACGAAAGGTCTTAATATGGGGTGAAAGTTCTTAAAATCGCTAAACTAATGGGGCAAACGTTTTATAATATCAAAAGCAATGGGGCTAAACATGAGGGAGAAAGGGGTCCAGAAAAAAATCCCTCCAGTCGATATCTCCCCTTAAAGGTTTATGCACAAGCCTACGACTTATTGTCCATTTTTGAATACTGGATATTAATCTAATCATGTACACTCGGTCCAAAAAATATCTGCACCCCTACCCTGATAATCTGGTGTGTACAGCTTGGTAGAGTTTGCATATCTACCCGTCATACTACTATCTACCTATACTACCTACGACCTACAACCTGTATCTACCAAGCCTGTAGGGTTTTTTTTTTTTTTTTTTTTTTTTTTGGTACACACCAGATTATCAGGGTTGGGGTGCAGATACTTTTTTGACCGAGTGTACATATGCCCAACTAACAGACATAAGCTCGGGGTTTGCATAGAAGACCTAGGGGGTAGGGCAAGACACGGTTGGCAAGACATGGCGACGGTTTGTCAATATTATTTATACGTATTTAGGCTGTTCAAGAAACATCTGTGGCAGTAAGAAGGCTTAAGGGGGGTGACCTGCTTTTTGTTATTTCTGTCCTTTTCTCTCTTTCTCTGGCTTGTATCCATTCGGCCCCATTCGGCCAACTATTTTAAGACGTTTATCCCCATCTAGGTGTCGATTTCTTCCTGGCGAGCGATAGCGAGCCAGCATTGTATGAAGAAATCCGGCTTCGCCGGAGAAATTTTCCTATCGAAAAATTTGCAAATTTAGCTTACTGTCTAACAAAAATACAAAATATGCTGGCTCGCTACCGCTCACCAGTAAAAATTTGACACCTGGATGGGGATAAACGTCTTAAAACAGTAGGCTGAATGGGGCCAAATGGATACAAGCCAGAGAAAGATAGAAAAGGACAGAACAAAAACAGGTCACCCCCCTTAAGTGAGATAGCCTAGAATGAAACTTGTTAATTGGTGAAGGTCCCTTTTAATCTGAATGAATTCGTCTTATAGTGCCCAACATCAAAGTAAAAGGACGGCACCGGTATGGAAAGGGTTAAGTAAAAAAAAAAAAAAAAAAAAAAAAAAAAAAAAAAAAAAAAAAAGGTAATACAGAGGTGAAACTAAATCTAAAGTAAGTTAATTAAATACAATAAAATACATACACAGGGCATATAACTACATACACAGGGCATATAACTACATTCACAGGGCATATAACTACATACACAGGGCATATAACTACATACACAGGGCATATAACTACATACACAGGGCATATAACTACATACACAGGGCATATAACTACATACACAGGGCATATAACTACATACACAGGGCATATAACTACATACACAGGGCATATAACTACATACACAGGGCATATAACTACATACACAGGGCATATAACTACATACACAGGGCATATAACTACATACACAGGGCATATAACTACATACACAGGGCATATAACTACATACACAGGGCATATAACTACATACACAGGGCATATAACTACATACACAGGGCATATAACTACATTCACAGGGCATATAACTACATTCACAGGGCATATAACTACATACACAGGGCATATAACTACATACACAGGGCATATAACTACATTCACAGGGCATATAACTACATACACAGGGCATATAACTACATACACAGGGCATATAACTACATACACAGGGCATGTAACTACATATCATAAAAAATGCATATAATGAGCAGAGATCCAGGCATAGAACTGGGTATGATAAAGGAAAACGTTGAACAGAGACAAGGCTAGGATATCAAACGTTGAACAGAGACAAGGCTAGGATATCAAACGTTGAACAGAGACAAGGCTAGGATATCAAACGTTGAACAGAGACAAGGCTAGGATATCAAACGTTGAACAGAGACAAGGCTAGGATATCAACGTGAACAGAGACAAGGCTAGGATATCAAACGTTGAACAGAGACAAGGCTAGGATATCAAACGTTGAACAGAGACAAGGCTAGGATATCAAACGTTGAACAGAGACAAGGCTAGGATATCAAACGTTGAACAGAGACAAGGCTAGGATATCAAACGTTGAACAGAGACAAGGCCAGGATATCAAATAGGGTAGAATAAGGGACCACAAAAGATAATGATATATAATTAACGAAACCAATATGTTGCCTTTATTACCATAGTGCAGCCCTCTTGGGATCTCGGGACTGCTCTTTAAGGGGAGATTTCCACTTGAGGGATATTTTTCTTGACCCCTTTCTCCCTCATGGTTAGCCCCATTGCTCTTAATATTTTAAGACGTTTGCCCCATTAGTTTGGCGATTTTAAGAACTTTTGCCCCATTTCTGTCAATTTTAAGACTTCGTGCCATTTAGTTGTCGATTTTTTCCTGGCGAGCGATAGCGAGCCTGTAATTTAGGAGGAATCGGCCTTCGGCCGGGACATTTTTCTACCGAAAAATGTACAAATTTATCTTAAAAGGGGGTCTAGGGGGTATAATTTTAAGCTTGATGGAGTTCTAGGGAAGAAACTAAATACCTCCCCTTAATTAAACTGCTCAGGATACGGGTTTTTCGGCTATATTGACATTTTGGTAGCTACCTACTGTATTCAAACATCGCCCGTTCTGAATATATCTTTATGGTGAATTAAAGGATATAAGTGGCTTTAAAAGTGGATTGTTGAATGTCTGTAGGTGTGATACTGGGTGATGAGGGTGGTGGTGGTGTGTGTGGAGGGTGAGGGGGAGATATGAGGAGGTGATAGAGATGTGAGGGATGGGGAGTGATGGAGGGGGAGAGGTGTTAAGAGAATTATGTGTAGAGGAGAGGGGGACTTTAGGGGGGTGGGGGTGGTAATGGTGGGGATGGTAAGATATTAGGTGGGTTATAACGTATGGGGGTGAGGAGGGGGTGAGGGGGAGGTGAGGGGGAGGTGAGGGAGTTGTAGGTAATGATGGATGAGGGGGATGGTAGTATTTGAGGTTAAGGGGGATTTGAGTGGAAGGGTTATGAGGGAGGTGATTACAGAGGAAAGCAAACAACAGCAGCAGAGTGAACTAGTTGGTATGAGGGAGGCACAATAGGCAATCTTTCACCTATAACTTACACTATCCCTCCCCCTCCCTGCCCCCCCCCCCCCCTCCCTCTTTTGATCACCCTTCACCACACCTGTACCATGAGAGAGAGAGAGAGAGAGAGAGTGAATGAAAGTGAAAGAGAGATAGACGGTGAGAGTGTAAGTGAGAGTGAGAGTGCTAAAATGCAAGGCCTATACAACATTTATATAGGATCAATTACAAAATCCGTGGTATATATATATTCCAGATAACTATAGTGGCATTATTTATTCTTGCTCTTAGACATACTTATTAGAAGTACTTACCAGTAACGATATATATATATACAGAATTTCACCTTAAGGGGGGTCACCATTTTGTTTTACCTTTCTCTCCTTTTATCTCTTTCTCTGGCTTGTATCCATTCGGCCCCATTCAGCCAACTGTTTTAAGACGTTTATCCCCGTCCAGGTGTCGATTTCTTCCTGGCAAGCGATAGCGAGCCAGCATTGTATGGAGAAATCCGGCTTCGGCGGAGAAATTGTCCTATCGAAAAATGTAAAAATTTAGCTTGCTGTCAAAAACAATATATATATATATATATATATATATATGCTGGCTCGCTACCGCTCGCCAGGAAAATATTGACACCTGGATGAGGGTAAACGTCTTAAAACAGTAGGCTGAATTGGGCCGAATGGATACAAGCCAAAGAGAGAGGGAGAGAAAGAGAACAAAAAGCAAGGTGGGCTCCCTTAATCCGTTTAGTCCAGCGAAAACTTGTAACATAAACACAGCTCCTACCAGGCGACTTTTTTCACATCCTCCTCTCAGACTAATTGACAATCACGAACGTTTGCAGACAAAAGGTAGTGACATTATTGTAATCACACTGTAATTGTAAAAAAAAAAAAATAGAATGAAAAAAAAGCGTTATCGATCTATCTATCTATTAAATTTTATATCTATCTATCTATCTCTATCTATCTATCTATCTATCTATCTATCTATCTCTCTCTCTCTCTCTCTCTCTCTCTCTCTCTCTCTCTCTCTCTCTCTCTCTCTCTCTCTCTCTCTCTCTCTCTCTCTCTCTCTCTCTCTCTCTCTCTCTCTCTCTCTCTATTGTTAACATAACTAAATCTCTTTTATTAGAGGAATAGTTTTGCTTTACGTTTTCCTTTACGGTTGAGCTTACGAGGGTTCTCTATGGAAAGGGTTAAGGAAACGAGTGTGTGTCTGCAAGGGCGGTAGTAGCACAAACAGGGATATTCTTCACTTAAGGGGACACTGGCCGTTTGTTTGGTCTATTAATTCATTTATTCATATATTTGTTTAGTTTCCTCCCTAGACCTCCATCAAGCTTAGAATAACACCCCCTAGACCCCCCTTCTAGATAAATTTGTACATTTTTCGATAGAAAAATGTCCCGGCCGAAGGCCGATTCCTCTTAAAATTGCTCGCTATCACTCGCCAGGAAATAATCGACACCTATATGGAACGAAAGGTCTTAAAATTGACAACGAAATGGGGCGAAAGGTGTTAAAATCGCCAAACTAATGGGCCGAACGTCTTATAATCTCAAAACTAGTGGGGCTAAACATTAGGGAGAAGGGGGTCTAGAAAAACGGTCGGCTTCCCTTTAACTCTACATGTAGGACAGTAGTGTGTGGGTGGGTGTGGGGTGATGGGTGCGTGTGTGGGTGTGGGGTGATGGGTGCGTGTGTGGGTGTGGGGTGATGGGTGCGTGTGTGGGTGTGGGGTGATGGGTGCGTGTGTGGGTGTGGGGTGATGGGTGTGTGGGTGGGTGTGGGGTGATGGGTGCGTGTGTGGGTGTGGGTTGATGGGTGCGGTGGGTGTGGGGTGATGGGTGCGTGTGTGGGTGTGGGGTGATGGGTGCGTGTGTGGGTGTGGGGTGATGGGTGCGTGTGTGGGTGTGGGGTGATGGGTGCGTGTGGGGTGTGGGGTGATGGGTGCGTGGTGTGGGTGGGGTGAGGGGTGCGTGTGTGGGTGTGGGGTGTGTGGTGGTGTGTGGGTGATAGGTGCGTGTGTGGGTGTGGGGTGATGGGTGCGTGTGTGGGTGGGGGTGATGGGTGCGGGTGTGGGTGTGGGGTGATGGGTGCGTGTGTGGGGGGGGGTGATGGTGCGTGTGTGGGTGTGGGGTGATGGGTGTGTGGGTGGGTGTGGGGTGATGGGTGCGTGTGTGGGTGTGGGGTGATGGGTGCGTGTGTGGGTGTGGGGTGATGGGTGCGTGTGTGGGTGTGGGGTGATGGGTGCGTGTGTTGTGGGGTGATGGGTGCGTGGGGGGTGCGGGTGAGGGGTGTGGGGGGGTGTGGGGTGATGAGGTGGTGGTGTGGGGTGATGGGTGGGTGGGGTGTGGGGTGATGGGTGCGTGTGTGGGTGTGGGGTGATGGGTGCGTGTGTGGGTGGGGGTGATGGTGGTGTGGGGGGTGATGGGCGTGTGTGGGGGGTGATGGGTGATTGTGTGGGTGTGGGGTGATGGGTGCGTGTGTGGGTGTGGGGTGATGGGTGAGTGTGTGGGTGTGGGGTGATGGGTGCGTGTGTGGGTGGGGGGGGGTTGTGTGTGTGTGTGTATGTGTGTGGGAAATATTTACAGTCGCATTGAAAACTATAATTCCGAGTCTGTCTGAACCAATCTCCAGCAGCAGAGTAGCAACACATTAAGCTTAACCGTTCTAGGAGTGGAGGTACAGTCAAGGATAATAATTAGAGAATATGAGTATAATATATTACATAAAATGAAAAATACAACTAATTAGGATTAAGCTGTAATATTGATGGTACAAAATGTTCATGTTACTTGTCTACCGATATATTAAGTTCTAGAAGCCAATTGTGCATACAGATATCTTGTGTATATATACTGTATATATATATATATATATATATATATATATATATATATATATATATACAGTATATATAGAGAGAGACAGAGAGACTGTATATAGAGACTGTATATATATAAAGAGGGATAGAGAGTGTGAGTGAGAGATACAGAGAGACAGGGAGGGAGATCGAGAGTGAGAGTGAGAAAGCGTTCATGAGTCTGTTTGTGTACGAGCAAGCCAGAGAATTATATGGCAAAGATCAAAGGAACTAAAGAGTGAAAGTGACTGTGTGTGTGTGTGTGTGTGTGTGTGTGTGTGTGTGTGTGTGTGTGTGTGTGTAAAAAATGAACTATAATGGAATGGGGTGAGAGCCAGGGTGTGCGTGCGCGCGCGTGCGGGGTCTCGCGCACAAGCCAAGGTCAGGTCAGAATTAGATTTGACCGTCTGCCACACCTGACCCAGTCCCATAAGAACAACAACAACGAAGACAAACACAATAATAAATACAATAATTAATACAATAATTAATACAATAATTAATACAATACAATAATAAATACAATAATAAATACAATAATAAATACAATACAATAATACAATACAATAATAAATACAATACAATAATACAATACAATAATAAATACAATAATAAATACAATAATTAATACAATAATAAATACAATAATAAATACAATAATAAATACAATAATAAATACAATAATTAATACAATAATAAATACAATAATTAATACAATAATAAATACAATAATAAATACAATAATTAATACAATAATAAATACAATAATTAATACAATAATAAATACAATAATTAATACAATACAATAATAAATACAATAATTAATACAATACAATAATAAATACAATAATTAATACAATACAATAATACAATACAATGATAAATACAATAATTAATACAATACAATAATAAATACAATAATTAATACAATAATTAATACAATACAATAATACAATACAATGATAAATACAATAATTAATACAATAATTAATACAATACAATAATAAATACAATAATAAATACAATAATAAATACAATACAATAATACAATACAATAATAAATACAATACAATAATAAATACAATAATAAATACAATAATAAATACAATACAATAATAAATATAATAATAAATACAATACAATAATACAATACAATAATAAATACAATAATAAATACAATAATAAATACAATACAATAATACAATACAATAATAAATATAATAATAAATACAATAATAAATACAATACAATAATACAATCCATAATAAAATAATAATAAATACAATAATAAATACATACAATAATACAATACAATAATAAATATAATAAATAATACAATGGAATAATACAATACAATAATACAATACAATAATAAATATAATAATAAATACAATAATAAATACAATACAATAATACAATACAATAATAAATATAATAATAAATACAATAATAAATACAATACAATAATACAATACAATAATACAATAATAAATACAATACAATAATACAATACAATAATAAATATAATAATAAATACAATACAATAATAAATACAATACAATACAATAATAAATACAATAATTAATACAATACAATAATACAATACAATACAATAATACAATACAATAATAAATACAATACAATACAATAATAAATACAATAATAAATACAATAATACAATACAATACAATAATAAATACAATAATAAATACAATATCAAGTGCATCAACCAAAGACTGACCATTTATACATTAACCCCTTCTGTACCGGTGACGTCTTTTTAATTATATTTTAGCTATATATAGACGATTTTGAGTAGCTTAAGAAAGATGTGTGGTAGTACAAAGGGTTAAGTGAGATAGTTCGAAGCCTGTTAATGGCTGGAGGTCCTTTTTAAACTGCATTAAATCGTCTAATAGGAGCCAGAATAAAGTTCAAAACACCTACCCGGTAGGGAAGGGGTTAACTAGGAAGGGTTTATTTCATATATTGTTTATTTCATATATTGTTTATTGTTTTAGTTTCCTTGCTAGACCTTCATTAAACTTATAAACACATCAATTAGGTCCCCTTTCTAGATTAATTTGTACATTTTTCGGTAGAAAAATTTACCGGCCAAAGGCCGGTTCTTCCAAATATACAGACTCACTATCAACGTTCGTCAGGAAAAAATTAACACCTAAATAGCACGAAAGGTCTTAATATTGACACCAAAATGGGGCGAAAGGTCTTACAATCGCCAAGCTAATGGGGCAAACATCTTGTATTCTGAAAACTAATGGGGCTAAACATGAGGGAGGAAGGGGACCAGAAAAAATGACCCATCTCCCCTTAAAGCTATCCATTCATCGTGCTATAAATGCATGTACTATATATTAACACTATATGTTAACACTAATAGGGCAATAACTATACAAAAACACAATACCAATAACTAAAGATAACGGCAATAACACAATAATTACCAGTTATGTTTTAGTACCATGCATTCTACTGTGAAACAATAATATTACTACGAACAAATGAACGAAGACATTATTATAAATACAATTAAATCCCACGAATACTCAAGAACATCATCAACAACTACTACTACTACTACTACTACTACTTCAACCTCAACAACAGCTACTACTACTACTACTACTTCAGCCTCAACAACAACAACAACAACAACTACTACTACTACTACTACTACTACTACTACTACTGTGCATCCCCTCTTTGGACCCTAGACTAGGTCAGAATAGTCATCAAAGCGCCTGACTTCGTTGTCATTCAGCTACTTCCTATTCCGGGGTAAGCACTCAGACTCATCATCGTGGATTACTACTACTACATTGATTTTTATTTAATATTTTTCATACATTTCATGTTACTACTACTACCATCACCACCTCCACCATCACCACCACCACTACCATATATTTAATATTGTACACATACTAAATTTCACAAGCATCAGATACTACTATTCTACACCATGCAACTTCAATCCAGTCTCCTTCCAATGCGACCCTCTGCCACTGCTGCCTCGTAGTCTACTTCTGCCACCGTCACTGGTTGTGGTGCAGACCTTCTTGTTCCCCGCAGGCATAGTAGTGCTGATCTGAGCAATGAGAAAGATAGACGGCATCTCATCCAGGCTACGACGTGACTACTACTACTACTACAACAACTACTACTACTACAACAACAACAACAACTACTACTACTACAACCATCTCAACAACAACTACTACTACTACTACTTCAGCCTCAACAACAACAACAACAACTACTACTACTACTACAACAACAACAACAACAACAACAACAACTACTACTACAACCACCTCAACAACAACAACAACAACTACTACTACTACTACTACTACAGCCTCAACAACAACAACAACTACTACTACTAATACTACTACTACAACAACAACAACAACAACTACTACTACTACTACTACAACCACCTCAACAACAACAACAACAACAACAACTACTACTACTACTACTACTTCAGCCTCAACAACAACAACAACAACTACTACTACTACTACTTCAACCTCAACAACTACTACTACTATTACAACAACTACTACTACTACAACAACAACTACTACTACTACTACAACAACAACTACTACTACTACAACCACCTCAACAACAACAACCTCAACAACAACAACAACAACTACTACTACTACTACTACAACCACCTCAACAACAACAACAACTACTACTACTTCAACCTCAACAACAACTACTACAACAACAACAACAACAACAACTACTACAACTTTTTTAAAACACAACTACTACTACAACAACCTCAACAACAACAACTACTACTACTACTACTACTACTACAACCTCAACAACAACAACAACAACAACACCAACAACCATTACTACTACTACTGCTACTACAACAACAACCTCAACAACAACAACAACAACAACATCAACAAGAACAGTGTCAACATTAACAACACCAACAGAGTTGCGATAGGCTATAATGCCATAATATGTCTTCCTCAATTTATTGGGCTGTTTTGCTAATGTGTTTGTGTGTGTGTGTGTGTGTGTGTGTGCTAGTGTGTGTGTACGCGCATGTGTTTTAGTGTGTGTGTGTGTGTGTGTGTGTGTGTACGCGCATGTGTGTTAGTGTGTGTGTGCACGCGCATGAGTGTTAGTATGTGTAAGCGCATGTGTGTTAGAGTGTGTGTGTGTGTGTTAGTGTGTGTGTGATTGTATGCTGTTTTATTTTTACGTGTACGAAGGAGACAACAGACAGACTGCCCGTAACGAGTGTATGTGTTTGTGCGATATTAATATGTATGTGTGTGTGTTTCTGTTGGTCTTTTCTTAGGATTGCGTGTGTGTACGAGTGTGTCCCAAGCTGTGTGTGTGTGTGTGTGTGTGTGTGTGTGTGTGTCAGGCAAACCGGTGATGACACACACATACCATCTTGTGTGGTAGCCAAGCCGGACACTTGGTATGGTAGTTGTGGTAGTGATAGTGGTGGTTGTTGTGGTTGTAATGGTTGTTGTAGTTGTGGTAGTGATAGTGGTGGTTGTTGTGGTTGTAATGGTTGTTGTAGTTGTGGTAGTGATAGTGGTGGTTGTTGTGGTTGTAATGGTTGTTGTAGTTGTGGTAGTGATAGTGGTGGTTGTTGTGGTTGTAATGGTTGTTGTAGTTGTGGTAGTTATGTAGTTGGTAGGTTATTGTGGTTGTTGTTATGGTGGTGAATGTGGTTGACATGAGGGGCGTCCCGTTAGACACCTTCAAGAGACCCCTCGATCTCGAACTGTATAATGTGCCAGACGAGCCCATCTTCGCAGGGGAGCGCTCCACCCCTTCGAACAGTCTGCTGCACCAATTATCAAACAGGGCGGTGCGCTCCTTGGTGCCACTAGCAGAGTGGCGAACTCCACTTAAGCCGGTATCACACGAGGGCTTTTATAGTCAACATTCGATGATGAACAAATTTCTGGCAACATTTCTGGAATATTTTGCACTGGTATCGGAAACTAGACCGATGGTAGATGAATTTAGGTGACCGAAATATTTCAAATGTTGACCTCATAAGCTGCCAGACCAGTGTTAAGGGGAGATATTCACTTGAGGGATTTTTTTCTTGACTCCTTTCTCCCTCATGTTTAGCCCCATTGCTTTTGAGATTCTAAGACGTTCGCTCCATTAATTTGGCGATTTTAAGAACTTTCGACCCATTTCTGTCAATTTTAAGACCTTTCGTGCCATTTAGGTGTCGATTTTATCCTGGCGAGCGATAGCGAGCCTGTAATATAAGAGGAACCGGTTTTCAGCCGGGAAATTTTTCTACCGAAAAATGTACAAATTTATCTTGAAAGAGGGTCAAGGGGGTGAAATTTTAAGATTGCTGGAGGAGTAGGAAACAAACTAAAAACCTTCCCTTAAGTAACAATGTTGAGGGAAAAAACGCTCGTGTGATTAAGGTGAACGTAGGTAGGTGTGGTAGTGGTTGTAATGGTCCTTGAAGGTAGGTGGGGGGGGGGGGTCCGTTAGTTATGTTCGTGGTGTGTGGTTTACGTGAAGGTCGTAATGTTATGATTTTTTTTTTTTTTTTTTTTTTTTTTTTTTTTTTGGTGCACTGGTTGTAGTTGTTGAGGTAATTTTGGTGGTTTTGGTAGTTTAAGGGGAGGTTTTTAGTTTGGTCTCCGGATATCCATCAAGCTTAAGATTACACCCCGTTGAGCCCCTTTCAAGACAAATTTGTACATTTTTCGGTCGAAAAATTCCCGGCTGAAAGCCGGTTCCTCTTAAATTACAGGTTCGCTATCGCTCGCCAGGATAAAATCGACAGCTAAATGGCACGAAAGGTCTTAAAATTGACAGAAATGGGTCGAAGGTTCTTAAAATCGTCAAAATAATGGGGCGAACGTCTTAAAATTAGAAAAGCAATGGGGCTAAACATAAGAGAGAAAGGAGTCAAGAAAAAAATCCCTCAAGTGGAGATCTCCCCTTAACATCATTCTGTACCAGCGACGTCTGCTACAGTTTATTCTAGCTGTATTGAAACGATTACAATTATGCAGCTTCGTAAGGATCTGTAGGAGTCAAAAGGAGTTCAAATCTTTATAAGTGCTGGAGAGCCTACCTAAGTTGAACACCAGTGATTAGTAATGGCCAGAATAGAGTAGAAAGAATGTCGACGGCAAATGACCACCCATATCGAGGGGCGTCGCGCTCCTTGGTGCCGCTAGAAGAGCAGCGAACACATCCAAAGGTATCCAAAGGTAAGGTACGGAAGGGGTTGATGTTTGGTGATCGCTGGTGTGACTGTCTTGGGGGTTTTCTACAAAATATCCTTCTACTTACAACAGAGACGAGTTTTGTGGGAGATTTCTACCTGAAGGATTTTTTTCTGAACCTCTTTCTCCCTCATGGTTAGCCCCATTGCTTTTGATATTATAAGACGTTCGCCCCATTAGTTTGGCGATTTTAAGAACTTTTGCCCCATTTCTGTCAATTTTAAGACTTCGTGCCATTTAGGTGTCGATATTTTCCTGGCGAGCGATAGCGAGTCTGTAATTTAAGAGGAACCGGCCTTTGGCCGGGAAATTTGTCTACCGAAAAATGTAAAAAAATATCTTGAAAGGGGGTCTAGGGGCTGTAATGTTAAGCTTGATGGAAGTCTAGCGAACTAACTAAAAACCTCCCCTTAAGTTAATTTACCCCTTCCAAGTTTCAGGCTATAAGGAAGTTGGAGCCGTGAACATCGATATTAAACAAAAGCGCAATAATAATGTACGTTTCTGATGGTATGTTGAATTGGGTTTTATGTATTTATGAATGTACTACGACCGTTCACGGCTCCAACTTGCTTATAGAACGAAACTCGCAAGTCGGGAATTGACGGAATGGATCGATAGATACTCTACTTGATATATATTGGAATGGTGCCAGAGGTATATTGGTATTGGTGGCAGGGATGTTATTTGGGTAGTAGATATGATATATATATATATATATATACTGTATATATATATACTGTATATATATATATATATATATACTGTATAATATATATATATATATATATATATATATATATATATATATATATATATATATATATATATATATAACGAGAGAGAGAGAGAGAGAGTAGTAGTAGTAGTAGTGAAAGTAGTAGCAGCATCACACCCCACTAATATGCTATAAGTGGTAGTAATAGTGTTAGTGGTAGTAGTAGTAGTAGTGAAAGTAGTAGCAGCATCACACCCCACTAATATGCTATAAGTGGTAGTAATAGTGTTAGTGGTAGTAGTAGTAGTAGTAGTAGTAGTAGCAGCATCACACCCCACTAATATGCTATAAGTGGTAGTAATAGTGTTAGTGGTAGTAGTAGTACTAGTGAAAGTAGTAGCAGCATCACACCCCACTAATATGCTATAAGTGGTAGTAATAGTGTTAGTGGTAGTAGTAGTAGTAGTGAAAGTAGTAGCAGCATCACACCCCACTAATATGCTATAAGTGGTAGTAATAGTGTTAGTGGTAGTAGTAGTAGTAGTAGTAGTAGCAGCATCACACCCCACTAATATGCTATAAGTGGTAGTAATAGTGTTAGTGGTAGTAGTAGTACTAGTGAAAGTAGTAGCAGCATCACACCCCACTAATATGCTATAAGTGGTAGTAATAGTGTTAGTGGTAGTAGTAGTAGTAGTAGTAGTAGCAGCAGCATCACACCCCACTAATATGCTATAAGTGGTAGTAATAGTGTTAGTGGTAGTAGTAGTAGTAGTAGTAGTAGCAGCAGCATCACACCCCCCTAATATGCTATAAGTGGTGGTAATAGTGTTAGTAGTAGTAGTAGTAGTAGTAGTAGTAGCAGCATCACACTCCACTAATATGCTATAAGTGGTAGTAATAGTGTTAGTGGTAGTAGTAGTAGTAGTAGTAGTAGCAGCAGCAGCATTACACCCCACTAATATGCTATAAGTGGTGGTAATAGTGTTAGTAGTAGTAGTAGTAGTAGTAGTAGTAGTAGTAGTAGTAGCAGCATCACACCCCACTACTATGCTATAAGTGGTAGTAATAGTGTTAGTAGTAGTAGTAGTAGTAGCAGCATCACACCCCACTAATATGCTATAAGTGGTAGTAATAGTGTTAGTAGTAGTAGTAGTAGTAGCAGCATCACACCCCACTAATATGCTATAAGTGGTAGTAATAGTGTTAGTGCCAAACACCAGTGCCAACAGTAGTATTTGACCCTGGCACCCTATCTCTTGCAATGAATGGTCACAGCAGCTCTCACTTTTAGACTCTCATATAGTTAAGGGGAGGCAGTTGGTTTTTCGAGTCCTCCTCCTCCTCCCTCGTGTTTAGCCCTTTTAGTTATGAGATTTCGAGACATTCGCCCCATTAGTTTGGCGATTTTCAGACCTTTTACCCCATTTGTTTGCCAATATTGAGACCTTTCGTGCCATTTAGGTGTCGATTTTTTTTCTGGCGAGCGAAAGCGAGCCGGTTTTTGAAGAGGAATCGGTCTTCGGCCGGGACATTTCTCTACTGAAAAATGTACACATTTATATCGAAGGAGGGTCTTGTGTTTTTTTTTTTTTTTTTTTTTAAGTTTGATGGAGGTTTAGAGAGCAAACTAAACCCCTTCCTTAAACCATTGAGCCGAACCAGTAAATTATGCTGCACCATACCGTCTGAGCTCCCTAATTAACAGGTGGCTATTGGTTCGTATAACAATATCTAAGCATATGAATTGTGTTACGTGTGCAGCATTAGGATATCATTACACACTTCTTATTGTTCCAGATATATCCTGATCTTATAGCCAACTTAGAATCAATAGTCAAATATAGAAACACACATGTAGATAGATAATGATAGATAATGATAGATAATGATAGATAATGATAGATAAAGATAGTTTTATGGAAATTGGTTAACTAATCTTAAACATATATATTTTGATTTGTTATTCTATTTATTTGTTTTATTTTAATTGTAAAATGTATATTAATCTTGCTTCATTGCTGTCTTATGTACGCCATTTATATATATATATATATATATATATATATATATATATATATATATATATAGAGAGTATATATAACCTCCTACACCTGCCCTCTCTTTTAGTTTCTTCACTCTTACAGTTTATCATCTACTTTCCAACTTTGATGACTTCCTCCTCTTATTTGTTCTCTCACTTCCTCCTCCTTCCTTCCTCCTCCTCCTCCTCCTCTTCCCCTTCTTCCTCGAACAACCTTCTTCTTCGAACAACCAAAAATCTCATCAAACGAAGTAAGAAGAATCTGGAACTTCATATTGCCAGCTCCAGCAAGTCCAATCCGAAAGAATTTTACAGCTATATAAGAAACAGAAAAACGGTAACTTCAACAATAGGCCCACTTGTTGCGGAAAATGGAGATCATACAGATAACAAAGTACAAATGGCGAATATCCTAAATAACTATTTTGCATCAGTTTTCACGTCGGAAGATACTACCGGTAACCGACCTACCCCTACGAATCAATCAAATGGCACTGAGCTCGAAAAACTTTAACGATTTATGAAGACGATATCCTGTTCGCAATCAACAATTTGGAAAGTTAATAAAACCCCAGGCCCTGATAAAATATCCCCAAGGATCCTAAAAGAAGCAAAACACGAATTATTAAACCCACTCGCAAATCTGTTCAACAAATCATTGAATGTTGGGATAGTTCCAAACGAATGTAAACTAGCTAACGTGACACCCCATATACAAAAAAGGAAATAAGTCTTCTCCCGGCAATTATCGACCAATTAGCTTAACATCGGTAACGGGCAAATTAATGGAAACCATTATAAGGGACAAAATAGTAAAACATTTGGAAGAAAATAATTTAATAAAAGATTCTCAGCACGGTTTTAGAAATGAACGTTCATGCTTAACAAACTTACTCAACTTCTTCAATGATGTTTACAAATCATATGATAAGGATAGAGCAGTTGATATAATTATTTCGATTTTCAGAAAGCTTTCGATACCGTACCCCACAAGAGACTAATTGACAAAATAAAAGCTCATGGCATAACAGGAAAAACTCTGAAATGGCTCGAAAATTGGCTCTCAGACCGTAAACAACGAGTTGTAATAAATGGTGAAGAATCAGATTGGTGCAAAGTAAATAGTGGCGTTCCCCAGGGCTCGGTATTAGGTCCTATTCTTTTTATAATTTACATAAACGACTTAGACGAAGGAATAGAATGCAAAATTTCGAAATTTGCTGACGATACAAAAATTACTAATAAAGTAACCTCAACAGTACATTGGCAAAAACTACAAGGTGACCTAGACACTTTAGAAAACTGGGCAGTAAAATGGCAAATGAAATTCAACATAGAAAAATGCAAAGTATTACACATCGGTAGTAACAACGCTAAAAAGATTACTCAATGAACAACATCAACTGTCAAATACAAATAATGAAAAGGATCTGGGAGTTATAATATCAAGTGACCTGAAGCCGAGTAAACAGTGTACAGAGGTAATAAAAAACTGCTAATAAATTGGTGGGTTTCATCGGCAGAACATTCAAATTCAAATCAGAAAAAATCATACTTACTCTATTCAACTCATTGGTGCGTCCCCATCTCGGAATACTACTGCGTGCAATTCTGGTCACCGTACTAACCGAAAGGACATAAATAAACTTGAAAGGGTGCAACGCAGAGTCACTAAAATGATACCCAGATTGCGTAATAAACCGTACGAAGAGCGCTTACAAGAACTAAATTGGTTTAGCTTAACAAAGCGCAGAATGTGAGGTGACTTCATACAGCTGTTCAAAATCTTCAAGGGATCCAGCAACCTAAATGTAAGCGAATTATTTACGATGAATCAAGCAAACACGAGAAAACAATGGTTATAAGATTATAGGAAAGCGTTTTCATTCTCAACGAGGCGAAGCATTTCTTCTTCAAACCGCGTTGTGAATAACTGGAACAGACTACCCTCGAAACATTGTAAACTGTAATACTGTCGAAACATTTAAGAACCATCTGGATAAACACAGGGCAAATAACCCCCGATTAACACAGTTACTTTCAGATTAAAGCGCAACGAAATGACAACGCATACCGCAATGGATATTGATTTTCATACCTCTGTTCCCTTTCGGA
>CM064527.1:6369357-6371309 GCA_032716605.1 Paralithodes platypus
ATAGATAGAGAGAGAGAGAGAGAGATAGAGAGTAAGAGAGATAAGCAGATAGAGGGAGCACACCACACAAACCCACAGAGCAGCTTGGTGTAGCACGAGAGGAGAGAGAGAGAGAGAGAGAGAGAGAGATAAGCAGATAGAGGGAGCACACCAGCAGATTGGGTTAGCAGGGAGAGAGAGAGAGAGAGAGAGAGAGAGAGAGAGAGAGAGAGAGATAAGTAGATAGAGGGAGCACACCAGCAGATTGGGTTAGCAGAGAGAGAGAGAGTACAAAGGAGTACAAAGGAAATCAAGCAACAACAGGTCTAGTGACCATTCTATCTTGCTTGTCCCCCTCTCCAAAACCCTGAGGATCAAGTTTCAAAACAGTGGTTTAGAGAGTGGGGATAAGTGGACAAATTGGAAATGTACTACAGCCCTAGAACTAATGTCCGTGGCAGGATTAGGAAGTTAGTAGGGGACAGATGGGTTAGTAACTGAGGGGGGATAAAATAAAGTTATTCATTTACAAACGCAGTCAGTCGCGGGTTTGATGCGAGATATTTGTCTAAGGCGGAGTTTACATGAAAAAAATCAACGTGTGCTGGCATTTCCTATAACGTCTCGGGGAAGCCCATTCCACAAGTTGACAACTCGATTGAAGAAGAAATTCTTAGATTCGTGTCGTTAAAAGATTTCCCAATAATTTTTCAACCGTTTCTCCCCGCGTGTAATTAGATTGGTCGATAGGTGGAAGTACTTACTAGCGTTCATTTATTGTCGATGCCTTTGATGATTTTGAACACTTGAATTATAAGTCACCTCTTCATCTGCGCTGGGGTTAAAGGAAATAGATTTAATTCTCTTAAGACGCTCTTCATCAGGTTTGTTCTTTAGGCTATTTATCATTTTGGTAACTCTAACGTTGGAACTCGGTCTTCGGGGGTTGTTGGTGAGGGGGTATATCTTTTTGGTAATAAGGGCACCAAAGGAATTGAACGCAGTATTCCCGAAGAGGGCGGACTAAGGAATTTTGTAAAGGGTTAGGATAACTTTCTTGGATTTAATGCTCACATGACCCCTCCTATAACGCCAATTAGAGAGAGAGAGAGAGAGAGAGAGAGAGAGAGGGCGAGAGAGAGAGAGAGAGAGAGAGAGAGATAAAATCAGATAGAGAGGAAGCAGCCAACCCAGCAGATTGGGTTAGCAGAGAGAGAGAAAGAGATAGATACGCAGATAGAGGGAGAGAGAGAGAGAGAGAGAGATAAGCAGATAGAGGGAGCACACCAGCAGATTGGGTTAGCAGAGAGAGAGAGAGAGAGAGAGGGGGGGGGGGAGGGGAGAGAGAGAGAGAGAGATAATTAGATAGAGGGAGCCAAACACCACAGATTGGGTTTATCAGAGCGAGAGAGAGGAGAGGAGATAGAGAGAGAGAGAGAGAGAGAGAGAGATAAGGAGATAGAGGGAGCACACCAGCAGATTGGTTAGCAGGGAAGAGGAGAGAGAGAGAGAGAGATAGAGGAGAGAGAGAGAGAGAGAGAGTATAATCAGCATAGAGGGAGCATACCAGCCGAATTGTGTTAGCAGGAGAGAGAGAGAGAGAGTAATCCTAAGAGAAGAAGATAGAGAAGAAGGGAAGGGAGAGAGAGAGAGAGAGAGAATCAGAATCCAGAATATTTATTTTTTCCATTTTACAATGGTTCTTCATATAAAACAGCAAAACATATTAAAATACATACATTATATATATCCATATTTTACAATAAGAAACATCTCTAGTATGGTTACTATGGACACCGTCCTTCAAATATCTAGAAAACAAAATGACAGTTACAGTATTATTACATTTTTTGTTTATAGAATCCATTTTCCAACTGTTTCAGAATAAGAATCTGTGGGATTGAAAAAATGTGGTGGCTTAAACGTGGTGTTGTCGGGTTGAGTTGTGTCCTTTACTGATCCTCCGGCAACCT
>CM064527.1:6371409-6386409 GCA_032716605.1 Paralithodes platypus
GATAGAGAGATAAGTCGATAGAGGGCCACCACCAGCATGATTGGGTTAGCAGAGCGAGAGAGAGATGAGGAGTGAGAGTATGATAGAGAGATCGATAGAGAGAGATAGATGCAGTAGATAGATGAGCACACCAGCAGTATTGGGTGTTATCAAAGAGAGAGAGAGAGAGAGAGATACTAATAGTTAGGGAGCACACAATCCAGATTGTGTTTAGCAGGAGATTTGGTTAGCATAGAGAGATATAGAGGAGAGAGATTAGAGAGAGAGAGAGAAGACGAGAGATAGAGAGAGATAAGCAGATAGAGGGAAGCACACCAGCAGATTGGGTTATGCAGAGATAGAGGAAGAGAGAGAGCGATAGATAGAGAGAGTAGAGAGAGTAACGAGAGATAAGCAGATAGAAGGGAGCACACCAGCAGATTGGGTTCGTAAGCAGAGAGAGAGCGAAGGATGTAGAGAAGAGATAGGATATAGATGGAGAGCACACCAGCAGATGGTTTAGCAGAGGAGAGAGGGAGAGAGAGAAGAGAGGGAGAGATACGGGAGAGCGAGAGAGAGAGAGATAAGTAGATTAGGAGGGAATGCACACCCAGCACGATTGGGGTTTTAGCATAGAGATGAGAATTGGAGGTACAAAGGAGGAAGTAGTTAAAAGAAGTAGTAAGAATAGAAGGTAAAAAGTTACAAATGGGGGAAATCAGAGCAACAACAGGTCTAGTGGGACCTATTCTAGGCTGCTTGTCCTCCAAAAACAACTGAGGATCCGGGGTTCCAAACAGTGGTTTTTAGAGTGGGTAAAGGGAACCATTGGAAAAGGGAACTACTGCGCTCCTAGAACTAATGTCCGTGGAAAGGATTTAGGAAGTTAGTAGGGGACAGCAGATGGGGTTTAGTAAACCTGAGGGGGGATATAAAATAAAGTTATTCATTTACAAACGCAGTCAGTCGTCGGGTTTTGAATGCGAGATATTTGTCTAAGCGGAGGTTTTAAAATGACAATCAACGGTGCTGCCGTCTATAACGTCTCGGGAAAAGCCACCATTTCCACCAAGTTGACAAACTCGATGTGAAGAAGAAATTCTTAGATTCCGTGTGAGTTAAAAAGATTTACCGAATAATTTTGCAAACCGTTTCTCCCCTTGGTGTAAATTAGATTGGTCGATGTGAAGTACTTACTACAGTTCACATATTGTCGATGCCTTTGATGATTGTGAAACACTTTGAATTAAGTCACCTCTTAATCTCGCGCTGGGTTAAAGGAAATAGATTTAATTCTCTAACGGACGCTCTTAGTATGGTTTTGTTCTTCTTAGAGGCTAGGGATCAATTTGTGGGTTTAACTCTACCGGGAACTCGTTCTAGCTTGTTTATATCTTTTTGGTTAATAAGGGCAAACCAGGATTGAACGCGCAGCATTCCAGAAGAGGGCGCGGACCGCGGGCGGGCGGCGCCGCCGCGCCGGAATAAGGAATTGTAAAGGGTTCGGATAACTTCTTTGGATTTTTGCTCAAATGACCTCCTATATGTCAAAGCCAATTAGAGAGAGAGAGAGAGAGAGAGAGAGAGAGAGAGAGAGAGAGAGAGAGATAAGCAGATAGAGAGGAAGCATCACCAGCCAGATTGGCACGTTAGCAGAGGGAGAGGAGAAAGAGGATAGATACGCAGATAGAGGGAGAGCGAGAGAGAGAGCTGAGAGAGTGGAGAGAGAGAGAGAGAGAGAGAGATAAGCAGATAGAGGGAGCACACCAGCAGATTGGGTTAGCAGAGAGAGAGAGAGAGAGAGAGAGAGAGAGAGAGAGAGAGAGATAAGTAGATAGAGGGGAGAAAGAGCACCCCAGCAGCATTGGTTGTTTAGCGAGAGAGAGAGAGATAGAGGAGAGAGAGAAGAGAGAGAGATGAGAGGAGAGAGGGGGGAGAGAGAGAGAGAGAGAGAGAGAGATAAGTAGATAGAGGGAGCACACCAGCAGATTGGGTTAGCAGGGAGAGAGAGAGAGAGAGAGAGAGAGAGAGAGAGAGAGAGATAAGCAGATAGAGGGAGCACACCAGCAGATTGGGTTAGCAGAGAGAGAGAGAGAGAGAGAGAGAGAGAGAGAGAGAGAGAGAATCAGAATCAGAATATTTATTTTTCCATTTTACAATGGTTCTTCATATAAAACATCAAAAAATATTAAAATACATACATTATATATATACATATTTACAATAAGAAACATCTCTAGTATGTTACTGTAGACAGTCTTCAATATCTATAAACAAAATGACAGTTACAGTATTATTACATTTTTTGTTTATAGATCCATTTCATGTTTCAGAATATAATCTTTTAATATGCTTAAACGTGTTTAGGTTATTTGTGTCCTTTACTGATCTCGGCAACCTATTCCATATTTTAGGACCTGCTACCAAAAGCGATCGTTCTCCATAAAAGGTGTTTGTTCTCTGTACATATAGATAGATGGTTTTGCTGTCTTGTGTTACTATTTATGATTTCATTAACAATAGGAAAGTGTATTAGCCAGTTTGGAATTAGCTTATGCCTTTCTTTATACACCGCAATAGCTGTATCATATATATATTTTTGCTTTATTTTTAGCCACTCTAATTCCTTTATTATCGGAGTTACATGGTCGTATTTTTTTGCTCCACCCACTGCTACCTTTGCAGCAAAATTCTGCATTTTTGTACAGTATTTAATATAGTGCAATTAGTTGAACCCCATATCATTATGCAATAATTTATCAAACTTAAAATTAGCGATTGAATTACAATGACCCTAGTAGCTTTGTCAAAATTACCTTTTATACGATTCACATACATCAACGTTCCCATGACTTTCTTGTTCAGTTCACTTGTGTGTTTGTTGAAAAGCATGTTACTATCTATATGTAGACCTAAAGAGAGAGAGAGAGAGAGAGAGAGAGAGAGAGAGAGAGAGAGAGAGAGAGAGAGAGAGAGAGAGAGAGAGATGCATGCAGTTAAGGGGGGTCAACGGCTTTTTTATCTTTCTCTCCGTTTCTCTCTTTCCCTGGCTTGTATTCATTCGGCCCCATTCAACCAACTGTTTTAGGACGTTTATCCCCATCCAGGTGTCAATTTTTACCTGGCGAGCGATAGCGAGCCAGCATTGGCTGGAGAAATCTGGCTTCGCCGGAGACATTTTTCTATCGAATAATGTACAAATTTAGCTTGCTGTCAAAACAAAGATATATATATATGCTGTCTCGCTACCGCTCGCCAGGAAAATATTGACACCTTGATTGGGGTAAACGTCTTAAAACAGTAGGCTGAATGGGGCCGAATGTATACAAGCCAAAGAGAGAGGGAGAGAAAGAGACAAAAAGCGAGGTGGGTTCCCTTAAGCGATATGAGACACACACACCTACACACACACACACACACCTACACACACACACACACACACACCTACACACACACACACACTTACACACAGATACAGACAGAAACAAACGCATACAGACACACACACACACACAAACAGACACACACACACGGACAGACACACACACACACGCACAGACACACACACACACCTACAGAGAGACACACACCTACAGATACACACACACACACACCTACAGACACACACACACACACACAAACAGACACACACACACACACACACCAACAGACACACACACACACACACACACACACACAGACACACACACACACACACACACACACACACACACACACACACACACACACACAGAGTCTGGCTACCGTCTATGTATTCTATAGCTCACGAGTCACATCTAAGCTTAGCCCAACACACAGGCTAGCATCACCCCGGGCTCAACCCACCCCTGCTCATATATTCGTGCTCACTGAAAAGTTATGAGAGTGTTCCGGAACCAAATTGTCTGTTTTATATAAGTGTGTCTATAAGCTTAATTAAGGGGAGGTATTTAGTTTAATTAAGGGGAGGTATTTAGTTTAATTAAGGGGAGGTATTTAGTTTAATTAAGGGGAGGTATTTAGTTTAATTAAGGGGAGGTATTTAGTTTAATTAAGGGGAGGTATTTAGTTTAATGAAGGGGAGGTATTTAGTTTAATTAAGGGGAGGTATTTAGTTTAATTAAGGGGAGGTTTTTATTTAATTAAGGGGAGGTATTTAGTTTAATTAAGGGGAGGTATTTAGTGTAATTAAGGGGAGGTATTTAGTTTAATTAAGGGGAGGTATTTAGTTTAATGAAGGGGAGGTATTTAGTTTAATTAAGGGGAGGTATTTAGTTTAATTAAGGGGAGGTATTTAGTTTAATTAAGGGGAGGTATTTAGTTTAATTAAGGGGAGGTATTTAGTTTAATTAAGGGGAGGTATTTAGTTTAATTAAGGGGAGGTATTTAGTTTAATTAAGGGGAGGTATTTAGTTTAATTAAGGGGAGGTATTTAGTATAATTAAGGGGAGGTATTTAGTTTATTTAAGGGGAGGTATTTAGTTTATTTAAGGGGAGGTATTTAGTTTATTTAAGGGGAGGTATTTAGTTTAATTAAGGGGAGGTATTTAGTTTAATTAAGGGGAGGTATTTAGTTTAATTAAGGGGAGGTATTTAGTTTAATTAAGGGGAGGTATTTAGTTAGTTCCCTAGACCTCCATCAAGCTTAAAATTACACCCCCTTGAGTCCCTTTCAAGATAAATTTGTACATTTTTCGGTAGAAAAATATCCTGACCGAAGGCCGGTTCCTCTTAAAATACAGGCTCGCTATCGCTCGCCAGGATAAAATCGACACCTGAATTGCACGAAAGGTCTTAATAAGGGGTGAAAGTTCTTAAAATCGCTAAACTAATGGGGCAAACGTTTTATAATATCAAAAGCAATGGGGCTAAACATGAGGGAGAAAGAGGTCAAGAAAAAAATCCCTCAAGTGGAGATCTCCCCTTAATATACTCGAATCGCGGTATTCAGATTGGTCAGAATAACATGTAGGGTCATATTCGACATTTAATAATATGTGGGGTCATATTCGACATTTAATAATATGTGGGGTCATATTCGACATTTAATAATATGTGGGGTCATATTCGACATTTAATAATATGGGGGGTCATATTCGACATTTAATAACATGTAGGGTCATATTCGACATTTAATAATATGTGGGGTCATATTCGACATTTAATAATATGTAGGGTCATATTCGACATTTAATAATATGTGGGGTCATATTCGACATTTAATAATATGTGGGGTCATATTCGACATTTAATAATATGTGGGGTCATATTCGACATTTAATAATATGTAGGGTCATATTCGACATTTAATAACATGTAGGGTCATATTCGACATTTAATAACATGTAGGGTCATATTCGACATTTAATAACATGTAGGGTCATATTCGACATTTAATAACATGTAGGGTCATATTCGACATTTAATTGGTCTCTTTCAATGCTTTCATTAATTTCATTGGAGGTGTTTGGTGTTGTGGTGAAATTAATAAAATCTAGATGATATGCATATGATAATAATATGTATTTATAAGCTATGTACATATGGATTCGCATGGCTAATGGACCAATGGAATGAATTGAGGTTTAAACAAGTGAATATTGTATGTCATTTGCGAAGGTTTTAAACCCTCTTACTTCCAGAAGCCTCATTGTGTAAGTTGGCAACGATTAAGGGGACACGGACTGCTTTTTTGGGCCTATAAAAATTCATTCATTCATAAATTCTTAGTTTCCACGGTAGACATCCCCTAAACTTAGAAAAACATTCCCTAGACACCCCCCCCCCCCCCCCTCAAGATAAATTTGTACATTTTTCCGTACCGGCTGAAGGGCGGTTCCTCTTACAATTACAGGCTCGCTATCGCTCACCAGGAAAAAAAATCGACACCTAAATGGCACGATAGGTCTTGACATTTATAACGAAATGGGACAAAAGGTCTTAAAATTGCCAAACAAATGGGCCGAACGTCTAAAATTCTCAAAAATAATGGGACTAAACACGAAGGAGAAAGGGGTCCAGAAAAACGACCGTCTCCCCTTAACCCTTTCACGCACATATGACGCAGAGGTTGCCAGATTAGCAATAAGAAATAGAGTTCTCTCACTCTTATAATTACCTCTCGGAAATTAGTTTTCTGCTCACAGCTAACTCAAAGGCAACTGCAGAGGTTGAAGTAACTAAACTAAAGGTTTCTAAATACCCCTGATGGTAACAAAGGCTTTAAAGTATCCCCAATAGGCTCAACACAGCTAACTCAAAGACAACTGCAGAGGTTGAAGTAACTAAACTAAAGGTTTCTAAATACCCCTGATGGTAACAAAGGCTTTAAAGTATCCCAATAGGCTCAACACAGCTAACTCAAAGACAACTGCAGAGGTTGAAGTAACTAAACTAAAGGTTTCTAAATACCCCTGATGGTAACAAAGGCTTTAAAGTATCCCTAATAGGCTCAACACAGCTAACTCAAAGACAACTGCAGAGGTTGAAGTAACTAAACTAAAGGTTTATAAATACCCCTGATGGTAACAAAGGCTTTAAAGTATCCCCAATAGGCTCAACACAGCTAACTCAAAGACAACTGCAGAGGTTGAAGTAACTAAACTAAAGGTTTTCTAAATACCCCTGATGGTAACAAAGGCTTTAAAGTATCCCCAATAGGCTCAACACAGCTAACTCAAAGACAACTGCAGAGGTTGAAGTAACTAAACTAAAGGTTTCTAAATACCCCTGATGGTAACAAAGGCTTTAAAGTATCCCTAATAGGCTCAACACAGCTAACTCAAAGACAACTGCAGAGGTTGAAGTAACTAAACTAAAGGTTTATAAATACACCTGATGGTAACAAAGGCTTTAAAGTATCCCCAATAGGCTCAACACAGCTAACTCAAAGACAACTGCAGAGGTTGAAGTAACTAAACTAAAGGTTTCTAAATACCCCTGATGGTAACAAAGGCTTTAAAGTATCCCCAATAGGCTCAACACAGCTAACTCAAAGACAACTGCAGAGGTTGAAGTAACTAAACTAAAGGTTTCTAAATACCCCTGATGGTAACAAAGGCTTTAAAGTATCCTCAATAGGCTCAAAATCGCGTCATATGTCGGAGAGGGTTAAAATAACAAATAATATGTCATCTTAATTGTAATGAATGATATGGTTTAATTGGATGATAGAGTAGTCTTCCCCAAGTGTATGTTAGGGCCCGAGGGGTGTTTTGGGCCCGTGATAGCCCATGTACTTAAGGGGGGATGGTTCACTTTAAGGGGGGGATGGTTCACTTTAAGGGGGGGATGGTTCACTTTAAGGGGGCGATGGTTCACTTTAAGGGGGGGATGGTTCACTTTAAGGGGGGGATGGTTCACTTTAAGGGGGCGATGGTTCACTTTAAGGGGGGAAGGTTCACTTTAAGGGGGGGAAGGTTCACTTTAAGGGGGGGAAGGTTCACTTTAAGGGGGGGAAGGTTCACTTTAAGGGGGGGGATGGTTCATTTAAGGGGGGGATGGTTCACTTTAAGGGGCGATGGTTCACTTTAAGGGGGGGATGGTTCACTTTAAGGGGGGGATGGTTCACTTTAAGGGGGCGATGGTTCACTTTAAGGGAGGGATGGTTCACTTTAAGGGGGGGATGGTTCACTTTTTGGGCGATTTTTGCATGAATTCATTATTTTTCTAGTTTCCTCTTCAGACCTCCATCAAAAAACAAAAAACAAAAAAAAACATCCGTTAGATCCCCCTTTTAGATTAATTTGTACATTTTTCGGTAGAAAAATGTTCCGGCCGAAGGCCGGTTCTTCCAACATTACAGGCTCACTATCGTTCGCCAGGGAAAAAATCGACACCAAAATAGCACGAAAGGTCTAAATATTGACGAACAAATGGGGGCGAAAGGTCTTATAATCGACTAACTAATGGGGCAAACGTCTTAACATCTGAATACTAATGGGGCTAAACATAAGGGAGAAAGTGGTACAGAAAACCGGCCCGGATTAGTGTGGTCTTCCCCAAGGGTATGTCAGGGCCCGAGGAGTGTTTTGGGCCCGTGATAGCCCAGGCACGGGTTAAAGGGGTTAAGGGTGCTTGGTTTTTGGTCTATTTAATTATATATTTAATTATTTTTCCACCAACCAACTTCACCTCTAAACTCAATTAATGAAATCAACAAATACATGTGGCACTCCAAGGACTCGAACCTAGGATACTCACATCGAAATTCCGCGCACTTGTGCATTACGCTATCAAGACACTTAATATTCTTTAGTTTTCTTGCTAGACCTCCATCAAGCTTAGAAAAACACCCCCTAGACCCCCTATCAAGATATATGTGTACATTTTTCGGTAGAAAAATGTCCCGGCCGAAGGCCGATTCCTTCTAAAATTAGAGGCTCGCTATCGCTTGCCAGGAAAAAATCGACACCTGAAGGTCACGAAAGGTCTTAATATTGAATACAAAATAAGGCGAAATGTCTCAAAAGCGTCAAACTAACGGAACGAACGTCTTAAAACCTTAAAACTAATAGCCTATGCTAAGCATGAGGGAGAAAGGGGTCCAGACAAAGCCAGTAATAGTACCCGGTTAATTCGTCCTGACACACACACACACACACACTTCGGCTCCATGCCATAATGTGTTAATACTCGGTTCCGGTGCTAGCTCGGCCTTGGTGATGGTGAGAGAGAGAGAGAGAGGGGGGGGGGGGAAATAAAAAGAAAGAAATACAAAAAATAGAGAGAGAGAGAGAGAGAGAGGAGAGATTATGTTTATAGAATGATGTACCGGTACATGCCTATTTATATGCCAGCATTCATGCTTAATTAAGTGTATGATTTAACGAATGCAAACATATATATATACCATTTGCACACATGTACTGCAAGCATACATACATACATACATGCGTTGTTAAATATAATACATTACTAACATCACCAACCCACCAATTAACCAAGAAATGTAAAGATTATCAAAAGTGGAGCAGATTGACGAAAATATGGATGACAAATACTATTACTGTATGATCCGGCGACGACCTTGAATCTATTGTAGCCAGATCACCTTACTTTGGTTCTCAATGCTTGCTGCTGCTCTCCTCATATGCTGTTCTCCTCATATGCTGTTCTCCTCATATGCTGTTCTCCTCATATGCTGTTCTCCTCATATACTGTTCTCCTCATATGCTGTTCCCCTCATATGCTGTTCCCCTCATATGCTGTTCTCCTCATATGCTGTTCTCCTCATATGCTGTTCTCCTCATATGCTGTTCTCCTCATATGCTGTTCCCCTCATATGCTGTTCTCCTCATATGCTGTTCCCCTCATATGCTGTTCTCCTCATATGCTGCTCCCCTCATATGCTGTTCTCCTCATATGCTGTTCTCCTCATATGCTGTTCTCCTCATATGCTGTTCTCCTCATATGCTGTTCTCCTCATATGCTGTTCCCCTCATATGCTGTTCCCCTCATATGCTGTTCCCCTCATATGATGTTCCCCTCATATGCTGTTCCCCTCATATGCTGTTCCCCTCATATGCTGCTCTCCTCATATGCTGTTCCCCTCATATGCTGTTCTCCTCATATGCTGTTCTCCTCATATGCTGTTCTCCTCATATGCTGTTCCCCTCATATGCTGTTCTCATATGCTGTTCCCCTCATATGCTGTTCTCCTCATATGCTGCTCCCCTCATATGCTGTTCTCCTCATATGCTGTTCTCCTCATATGCTGTTCTTCTCATATGCTGTTCTCCTCATATGCTGTTCCCCTCATATGCTGTTCCCCTCATATGCTGTTCCCCTCATATGCTGTTCTCATATGCTGTTCTCCTCATATGCTGCTCTCCTCATATGCTGTTCTCATAGTTATGCTGTTCCCCTCATATGCTGTTCCCCTCATATGCTGTTCTCCTCATATGCTGTTCTCCTCATATTCTGTTCTCCTCATATGCTGTTCTCATATGCTGTTCCCCTCATATGCTGTTCTCATATGCTGTTCCCCTCATATGCTGTTCTCCTCATATGCTGTTCTCCTCATATGCTGCTCTCCTCATATGCTGCTCTCCTAATATGCTGTTCTCATATGCTGTTCCCCTCATATGCTGTTCTCCTCATATGCTGTTCTCCTCATATGCTGTTCCCCTCATATGCTGTTCTCATATGCTGTTCCCGTCATATGCTGTTCTCATATGCTGTTCCCCTCATATGCTGTTCTCCTCATATTCTGCTCCCATACTCAGGTTTTGGATCTAGCTAGCCATCTAACAATTCGCTCGGTGTGACGTCACAGTTACAAGGTTATGTGTGTAGATGCCTGTTGATTAATTGTTCTTAGCTACCTTATCTTCATAATTAAACTTCAGATTGGTTAAGTTCGCTCGTCAGGAACAAATCGTCAGGTAAATGGGGTGAAACGTCTTAAAACAGTAGGCTGTATGGGGCGAAACGTCTTAAAACAGTAGCCTGTATGGGGCGAAACGTCTTAAAACAGTAGGCTAAAAAGGGGTGATACGTGTTGCCCGCAGTGTATTAGATGTATGAGGGGTTATTGTTACTGCGCCAGGCTACGTATGCTTGGAGATCCCCTGCTGTAGCCCACCTTACCCATCAGTCCCGTGGTGGCATGTGACAGTAGACGCCCATGTGACAGTAGACGCCCATGTGACAGTAGACGCCCATGTGACAGTAGACGCCCATGTGACAGTAGACGCCCATGTGACAGTAGACGCCCATGTGACAGTAGACGCCCATGTGACAGTAGACGCCCATGTGACAGTAAACGCCCATGTGACAGTAAACGCCCATGTGACAGTAGACGCCCATGTGACAGTAGACGCCCATGTGACAGTAGACGCCCATGTGACAGTAAACGCCCATGTGACAGTAGACGCCCATGTGGCAGTAGACGCCCATGTGACAGTAAACGCCCATGTGACAGTAGACGCCCATGTGACAGTAGACGCCCATGTGACAGTAAACGCCCATGTGACAGTAAACGCCCATGTGACAGTAGACGCCCATGTGACAGTAGACGCCCATGTGACAGTAGACGCCCATGTGGCAGTAGACTCCCATGTGACAGTAGACGCCCATGTGACAGTAGACGCCCATGTGGCAGTAGACGCCCATGTGACAGTAGACGCCCATGTGACAGTAAACGCCCATGTTACAGTAGACGCCCATGTGACAGTAGACGCCCATTTGACAGTAGACGCCCATGTGACAGTAGACGCCCATGTGACAGTAGACGCCCATGTGACAGTAGACGCCCATGTGGCAGTAGACGCCCATGTGACAGTAGACGCCCATGTGACAGTAGACGCCCATGTGACAGTAGACGCCCATGTGACAGTAGACGCCCATGTGACAGTAGACGCCCATGTGGCAGTAGACGCCCATGTGACAGTAGACGCCCGTAATGAACCCTTTAGAACGACCTTGAATGTGACCCAAACCTTCTATATCCGTGAAGAATGCATGCGAATCCCCTTTGAATGTGTGCCGTGTCTGCCTCTCTTGAATGTTTGAGGCTTAACCCTTTGAGTACCAGCGACGTGTGTTATATTTTATTCTAGTTTTATTTAGTGATATTATGCAGCTTAACACTTACACTGCGGGCATATTTCGCTATATTAGGGCTCATTCAGACACTCCTGAATGATTGAGAAAGTGTCTAAATGAAATTAAATTTATTTAGCCTAAAACTAGAAGAAAATAGCTTCAAAATGTCACCAGAACAAGCTTCGTAGCGCTCGGGATTCATCCGCAGGGCCACCATAGACATATGCTAACACTGAGCGAATATCGCTAATGTCTCGCTACATTTGCCTTTGGCAGCGCTGCTGTGTCTAGTGGGTTTATGGCTCATACCCTCAATGCCACAGCCGCCTGGCTGGAAAGCAGACATGGGCCTGTCGCGCTCCCGCTCATTCGGACTCATCTCTACAGGCTTTAAAAACCTGTAAATTGCTATAAATTGCCATGGCGTTCCGGAATTCTCCCGTAGTCAATGGGTTAAGAAGGATCTGTGAGAGATAAAAGGGTTGGCCGAGATAGTTTGAAGCCTTGTTTATTGCTAAAGGTCTTTCCTAAGCTGAATACAATCGTCTAATAGTTGCCAGAATATAATAAAAAAGACGTCCCTGGTACTGTAAGGGTTAAAGGAGGATGTTTTGAATCAGTTTAAGAAGGATCTGTGGTAGTAAAAAGGCTTAAGTAAGTTAGTTCGAAGTCTGTTAATTGCTGGAGGCCCCTTTTTAAACTGAATAAAATCGTCTAATAGTTAAATAAAGTTCAAACGACGGCACCGGTACTGAATAGGTTAAGGGGGGATGGTTCACATTTTTTTGTCGATTTTTTTCATGTATTTTATTATTTTTCTAGTTTCCTCCCTAGACCTCCATCAAACTTAAAAGAACATCCATTAGATCCCCCTTCTATATTAATTTGTACATTTTTCGGTAGAAAAATGTCCCGGCCGAATGCCGGTTCTTTCAAAATTACAGGCTCACTATCGTTCGCCAGGAAAAACAATCGACACCGAAATAGCACGAAAGGTCTTAATATTGACAAGGAAATGGGGCGGAAGGTCTTAAAATCGCCAAACTAATGGGGCAAACATCTTAGAATCTGAAAGGTAATGGGACTAAACATGAGGGAGAAGGGGATCCAGAAGAAACCTTCCATCTCCCCTTAAATCCGCTAAGAATCCATGATAATTTGTTTAATCCATCTTGATCCACTTTGAATGTCCGGGATCCAAACTTAAAGTGTTCCTAATCCATGTTGCAAGTGTACAAATCCGACCTGCAAAGCTTTTAATCCACCTTAAGTGGGGTCACCGGCTTTTTTGTTATCTTTCTCTCTTTTTCTCTCTTTTCCTGGCTTGTATCCATTTGGCCCCATTCAGCCTACTGTTTTAAGACGTTTATCCCCATCCAGGTGTCGATTTCTTCCTGGCGAGTGATAGCGAGCCAGCATTGTAATGAGAAATCCGGCTTCGCCGGACACATTTTTCTATCGAAAAATGTAAAAATTTACCTTGCTGTCAAAACAAAGATATATAAATGCTGGCTCGCTACCGCTCGTCAGGAAAATATTGACACCTGGATGGGGGTAAACGTCTTAAAACAGTAGGCTGTATGGGGCCGAATGGATGCTAGCCAAAAAGAGAGGGAGAGAAAGAGAAAAAAAGCGAGGTGGGCTCCCTTAACCCCTTCTGTACCGGCGGCGTCCTTTTAACTTTATTCTGGCTACTATTAGACGAGATTATTCTGATGGGTGGATGGGACTCGTTAGCCTTGGTCGGCAACTCATCTAGGGGAGACAACCTTATACAAATCCGGGTGGATGGGACTCGTCAGCCTTGGTTGGCAACCTGTCTAGGGGAGTAAATCTGATACAAATCCGTACTGCTTACCTAAGGGTAAGGCAGGTTAGTGGATGGATTAGCCGAACACCACTGTAGAAAAATAGTGCTAAGAAGATACACAGAGGGCCTCGGAGTCGGACGGATCCTAAATTGAGTGGTCAATCCTGTAAGTCCTTCACTAAACTGGCTCGGGTTGTCCCTCTCACAGGGAATAGGTCCGCTTGGGGGCATTCTGTGTATGACCAGCCTCGTAAGGGAGTAAGGCGTCCGGCAATAGATAGATAGATTCAGTTTATAAAGGGCCTCCAGCAATTTGATTCAGTTTATAAAGGGCCTCCAGCAATTTGATTCAGTTTATAAAGGGCCTCCAGCAATGATTCAGTTTATAAAGGGCCTCCAGCAATGATTTCATATTTGTTTTCACCAACTCACCAATCAATTTACAAAGAAAACCAACTTATAAAATCAATGAAAGTGATGAATACATGTGGTACTCCAAGGCTTCAAACTATCTCCATTAACCCTTTCTACTACCACAGATCCTTCCTAAACTGTACATGATCGTCTAAATATTTTAACATAGCTAGGATAAAATTAAGAAGACGCCCCCGGAACAGAAGGGGTTAAAAGCGAAAGCATACGTTAAGGCGGTTGACCTGCTTATTTTTTCTCTCATTTTCTATCTTTCTCTGGCTTGTATCCATTTGGCCCCATTCAGCCTACTGTTTTAAGACGTTTATCCCCATTCAGGTGTCAATTGTTTACTGGTGAGCGGTAGCGAGCCAGCATATTTAAAAAAAAAAATTGACAGCAGGCTAAATTTGTACATTTTTCGATAGAAAAATATCTCCGGCGAAGCCGGATCTCTTCATATAATGCTGGCTCGCTATCGCTCGCCAGGAAAAAAATCGACACCTAGATGGGGATAAACGTCTTAAAATAGTTGGCTGAATAGGGCCGAATGGATACAAGCCAGAGAAAGAGAGAAAAGGAGAAAAATACAAAAAACAGGTCACCCCCCTACAAGCTGGTATCACACGAGCGCATTTTCACTCAACATTTATATTCAACAATTATCTGGCAGCTTATGAGGTCAACATTTACAATATATCGGTTATCTAAATTCATCTACCATCAATCAAGTATCCGATACCAGTGCAACATAGTCCAGAAATGTTGATCATCGAATGTTGACTATAAAAGCGCTCGTGTGATATATACCGGCTTTAGCGTATATCCGTATAAGCCTTCTCCTATATATTAGCCTGGTGAGGATAAAGGTATAATGGGTTGATTGTTTGTGTAATCTTTTGTAATCGCCATCATCATCATCATCATCATCATTATTGTCATATTTCTTATCCTTCGTCTTCTCTTCCCCGTCATAATTATCTTCATCATCATTATAATTTCCACTGTCTTCTCTTCTTGTTCTTTCTTCCCCTCTCCCTCTCCTCTTTCTTCCTCTTTATCCTCCTCCTCCTGTTCCCCCCTTCCTCCTCCTCCTCCTCGTCCATTTCCTACGTTTTGTGTTTATCTCTGGTGACCGCAACAACTTAGCTCACCTGTCACTTCCCACACACACACACATATCTTAAAAAACTGTCCTCTCTCCCTCTCTCTCTCTCACACACACTTACATACACACAGCAAACAACGTATTA
>CM064527.1:6391409-6417096 GCA_032716605.1 Paralithodes platypus
TCTTTCCATTCCTCTTTACTCCTTCCTCCTTCCTCCTCCTCCTCTTCTTCCTACACCCTTGACTTCGTTCCTTCCAGTTCCTCTTTCCTTCCCTTCCTTCCAGTTCCTCTTCCTCCTTCTCCTCTTCCTACACCCTTAGCTTCTTTCTTTCTCTTCCTTCCAGCTCCTCGTTACTCTCTTCTTTCTTTCTTTCTCTCCTGTCCTAACTCCTTCCTCCCCTGCCTTCTTTCCTTCATTCCTTTTCTGTCCTCGTTCTTTAATTCCTTCTTAATCACTTTCTACTCTTACCTTTCTTTCATTCCTTCCTTCATTTATTCCTTCTTTCTGTATAGCCTGTCCTAACTCATTCCTCTTTTCCATTCCTGCCTTCTCTCCTTCATTCATTATCGCCTGTCCATACCCCTACCTCTTTCATTCCTGCCTTCTTTCCTTCATATATTCCTTCCTTCTTTATCGCCTGTCCTATCTCATTCCTCTCTTGCCTTCTTTCTATCCTTCCTTCCTTCCTTCCTTCTTTATCGCCTGTCCTATCTCATTCCTCTCTTCCACTCTTGTCTTCTCTCATTCCTTCCTTCCTTCCTTCATTTTCGCCTGTCCTGGCTTATTCTTCTCATCCACTCTTGCCTTCTCTCATTCCTTCCTTCATTTATTCCTTCCTTCCTTCCTTCCTTCCCTCGTCCTTTCTTCCTTCTCCTATTTCCTTTTCAAAATTCTCTCTTCTTTTATCTTCGTGTATTTCTTTCTCTGTTCCTTCTATTTTACTACATGGTTTTCTTGTATTGATCTGTCGTCCTCACTTGCCTTATTTCTTTCCTTCCTTCGCTTCCTTCGTTCTTTCCTCCCTACTTTATCTTCTGTCGTATCTCTTCCACTTCCACTCTTTCTCTTTATTCCTTCTTTGTACTTCTGTTTCCTCTTCCTTCCCCCGTTCTTACACCTTCCTCCTCCTCCTCCTCCTCTTCCTTCCTTCTCTCTCCTCGTTCTTCCCTTCCTGTGTTATTCCTTCCTTCCTTCCCTCTTCCCCTCTCTTTCTTTCATGTTGCTTGTCTTCCATTCGGTGTTGCAGTGTATTCAGTGTACCGGTATTCTATTACATGTTATTCCTTCTCACTTACAGTACATTAATTCCTTTCTTCTATGTGCTTCCATTTATTGTATGTGTTTTATGTTTTTTATGTCTATCCTACATGTTGCTCCTGCAGACATGCCTCGCGAGTGCGAGGCACCCGCCTTTCAATACAATCCCACTCATAATCTGTCCAGCTCTCTAACCCAAGAGTTGGTAAGTTTTCTCAGCCTTTCTTCTACTTATTAAGTGAACTCTGCAAATATCTCCCTCATTCAATCGTTCCTTCATCCTATGATTTAAACTGCTTTAAATTTCGTGTGTTCAGGCATTTTGACCCCAACGTCCCTTGAAATTGGCTCCTTATCAATCTTTTGGCTTTAGGGGAGACACTCGTTACAGGCAACATGCCTTTTGTCTCCTTCATACACATAGAAAAGAAAATATATATATTTCTTTCCCTTTTTGTCTTTCATTCATCTGTGTTATTATTAGTTGAACTTTATTAATCTATTTAACATTTGTTTGCTACAACTTCCATCACCGCCCTGTGTTCATCCTTCCAAATTTGGCTTTATTTCATTGTTTCCTTCCTTACTTCCTGCCTTTTCTCCTGACACGTCTTCTCTCTTATCTTCTTTTCTTCATTCCTATCTCTCATACTTCCTTTCTTCCACCCTTCCTTCTCCTTCCTTCTTTGTTGTCTTAATTTGTCATTCACCTTTCCTTCCTTATCCCTTCCTCCCTAGTCTTCCCTTGTTCATTTTGTATTAAATATTCATATATCGTAAGTTCAACAAATTAAATATTCATATATCGTAAGTTCAACAAATTAATCTTCGCTGGTTGTTCATTTTCCTCCTTCCTTTAGTATTTATTTATTTTGTTTTATTTGTGCGGACCATCTTTATACCTTTATCATAACTAAATAATAAATAATTATGGGGAAGAGTAAGGTTATGGTCTTTGAAAGGGGTGCAGTCATAGAGTGTGAAGTGAGGTTGAATGGTCAGGTTATGGAGAATGTCAGCTCATTCAAGTATGTGGGCAGTGTGATGAGTAAAGATAGGAGTATGGTGGATGAAGTGTGAGAGAGGGTGCAACAGGGGAAGAGGGTTGTAGGAACACTGCAAACAGTGACAAGGAATAGGGTGGTCAGCATGGATGTTAACAAGTCATTGTACGATAGTGTGGTAATCTCGACATTGACGTGAGGGACTGAAGAAGCATGGACTTGTTGGAGAGACATAAATCAAGAGTGAGAGGGGTGGAAATGAGTTACTTGAGAAGTGAATGTGGAGTTACAAGGAGAGATAGACAGACGAATGAGAGGAAGTATGAGAGTGTTGTGGCGTGAATGTGGATGTACTGGAGAGTGTGACAAGGAACACCTTGAGATGATTCGGTCATGTAGATCGTATGGGGAGTGAGAGAATGACTAAGAGAGTGTACGAGAGTGAAGTGGAAGGACAGAGAGGGAGAGGCAGACCGAGAGTGAGGTGGAGGGATGGAGTTGAGAGGTATATGAGTGAGAGTGATGTTGGGTGGGATGAGGGGTACCGGCTGAGAGAGGAGAGAGGTGCATGGATGCGATTCATTCGTGGTCACCCCTTCTGACAATAGATAGTATTATTTTCTAATGGTTTTCTGTATTACTTTCGCAATCTTTCTTTCTCTCTCTCTCTCTCTCTCTCTCTCTCTCTCTCTCTCTCTCTCTCTCTCTCTCTCTCTCTCTCTCTCTCATTGTTTTCTGCCCTCCCCTTCATCAGCTAACAACCACGTCTACAGTTTTATTGTTCCTCCTCTCTGCCAGTTCTCTTGTGTTGTGTTTCCACTTTTGATCCTTCTTCCCTCTCTCGACTAAGGGGAGATGGCCCGTTTTTCTGGTCTATTAATTATTAATGTATTCCTTTGTTCTTAGTTTCCTCGCTAGACCTCCATCAAGCTTAGAAAAACACCCCCTAGACCCCCCTTCAAGATAAATTTGTAAATTTTCGGTAGCAAAATGTCTGGGCCGGAGGCCGGTTCCTCTTAAATTTTCAGGCTCGCTCTCGCTCGCCAGGAAAAAACCGACACCTGAATGGCACGAAAGGTCTTAATATTGACAAAGAAATGGGGTGCAAGTCATAAAATCGCCAAACTAAAGAGTCGAACGTCTTAAAATCTAAAAACCAATGGGATTAAACATGAGGGAGAAGGGGACCAGAAAAAACAGCCCATCTCTCGATTAAGTTTAAATTTTTCCTAACCTGGCTAAACCTTGTCTATTCGTGTGTGTGTGCGTTTGTCCATGTCTTTGTATTTAGTTTTCCCCTCACAAATTAATGTTTACCTTTCATTGCGACTGACATGTTTTCCTCGCTCGCTCTCGTGTCTTTATTCGCCTCTCCTATTATTTTTGCTCGCCTCTTCCTTACGTTTTTTATTTTCCCCTTTTCTCCCTTTTTTTTTTCTTCTCTTCGTCTCCCTTCTTTCTTCTTCTTCTCTTCGGCTCCCTCCTTTTTTTTTCTTCTCTTTGTCTCCCTCCTTTCTTCTTTTTCTTCTCTTCGTCTCCCTCTTTCTTATTCTTCTCTTCGTCTCCCTTCTTTCTTCTTTTTCTCTTTGTCTCCCTCCTTTCTTTTTCTTCTCTTCGTCTCCCTCCTTATTTTCTTCTCTTCGTCTCCCTTCTTTCTTATTCTTCTCTTTGTCTCCCTCCTTGTTTTCTTCTCTTCGTCTCCCTTCTTTCTTCTTCTTCTCTTTGTCTCCCTTCTTTTTTATTCTTCTCTTTGTCTCCCTTCTTTTTTATTCTTCTCTTCGTCTCCCTTCATCTTTTCTTCTCTTTGTCTCCCTCCTTTCTTTTTCTTCTCTTCGTCTCCCTTCTTTCCTTATACATTGGTTTTGTGCGATTCTCTCTTTTATTAAGTGTTTGGTGTACTCCCATAGGTCTATATTCGCAGTCCCCTCTTCCATATTCCCTCCAGTAACTCTTAACCATATTTCTGGTTGATGTAAAGGATTAAACACAATTCATCGCATTCAATCGACTACCTGCCCCTTAAGAAGATATCGTAGGAGTTAGATGGTTTATTTATTTGGTTTGTACCCCATTCATTTATTTGGTTTGTACCCCATTCATTCACTACATCCTTCCTAATATGCACAACATCATCTAGTGATACTCATAATAAAAGGAAATAATATTTTCATCGAAAACCAAAAGAGTCGATAAGTCTTAACATTTACAACGAAATGGAGCTAAAGGTGTTAAATTCGCCAAACTAATGGGCCGAACATCTTAAAATCTGAAAACTAATGGGGCTAAAAATGAGAGAGAAGGGGGGTCTAGAAAAACAGCCCATCTCCCCTTAATGTAAACGCTTATACTGTGGAGTTAAGCCTTGACTTTTGAGCATCACTGTACTCTATCACTCGTCCTCGTCTCAACACTCTCGAGTTTCTCTCTCACTTCAAGGATTCCTATAGATAGCTCTGCCACAAACAAGTATTCACCACATCGCACCACATCCACACCACCCTTACCTTACCCCCACCCCACTAAATAACCCCCACCACCCCACTCCAACACCCTTAATACACTCACACACCCACACCATCCCATTAAATCACCCCCACTACACCCCACTCCACCACCCATACTACACCCCACACCACCTCACTAAATCACCCCCACCGCCCCACTACACCCCACTCCAACACCCTTACTGCAACCCCCACCCCCCACACCCACTAAATCACCCCCCACCACCCCACTTCATCACCTTTACTACACCCCACACCACCCCACTGAATCACCCCCACCGCCCCATTACACCCACTTCAACACCCCACTAAACCACCCTACTACACCCCCTTCCAACAACCCCACTAAATCACCCCCACTGCCCCACTACACCCCCTCCAACACCCTTACTACCCACAACACCCTAACCACCCCACTAAATCACCCCCACCGCCCCACTACACCCCAACCCTTACACCACGCCCCTACCCTCCCACCCCAATATAACCCCATTGCACCCACTACACTTAAGCCTTCCTCCACACCTCAACACATATTATTCCCATCTTCAGCCCCCATTGTTATCCCCCATCACCCTCTCTGCCCAACCATTCCCCCCATCACCCTCCCTCCCCACCACCACTACCACCTCCGCAACACCAATGAACCCCCCTCTCATCACCCCTGCTACACCAATTAATCCTCCCCCAACCACCACTACCAGTACCACCCCTGCAACACCAATTAATCCTCCCCCACCACCACTACCACCCCTGCTACACCAATTAATCCTCCTCCACCACCACTACCAGTACCACCCCTGCAACACCAATTAATCCTCCCCCACCACCACCACCACTACCACCCCCACATCACCAATGAACCCCCCTCCACCACTTCTACCTCCACCACTACCAATGAACCCCCCCCCCCCACCACCACCATACCCAGACCTCCCAAAATCTGGACCCACAACTTAATTATCGGTGCCTGACAGGTGTGACCAGGTATCGTCTCTGGCTGCCTCACCTGTCCAATTATCTCGTCCCCAGCCCCTAATACCCGTTCCCTCCTAATTGACGTTTAATAGTTCGAGTATCTCAGGTGTGGTGGTGTTGGTTTTTACATCGAGGAAGATATTTTATTATTATTATTATTATTATTATTATGTTTATTATTGTTGCTATTATTATTATTATTACTATTATTATTATTATTATTATTATTATTACTATTATTATTATTATTATTACTATTATTATTATTATTACTATTATGTTTATTATTGTTGCTATTATTATTATTATTACTATTATTATTATTATTATTACTATTATTATTACTATGATTGTTATTATTATTATTATTATTATTATTATTATATATATATATATATAATTTATATAGATATATTTTTTTGTTCTGTCTGTTTGGGGGTGAGTTTTGTTTATCTCTTACCTGTTATAATTGTACTTGCATGATCTCTATGGTACAATTGGTCAAATAAGTAGTGTCGTCGCTGTCATTACGTTTTGCTCGCCGTATGCTGTATTAATGTCTGTCAGATGTTGAATGGGGTGTGTAAAGATAGGAACATGGTTGTATATCTCACTCTGAACGATGAATTAAGCCTTATATAACGCTGATACCAATTATTGATCGAAATATACTTGGTGCCGCGACATCACCTATAGTCTGTTCGCTGTAAGTAGGCGATAAATCTTAACTTCTATCCTCCATAACTCACAAACTACTAGAGTAATCGAGCTAATATTTCTACCATTTAGGAAGAGTCAGTCATGGAATAGATGTGGAAATTTACAGCCAATTTGCACTAGCCCTTTTTTAATTACGGAGGATAGAGTTCATGATTTCCCGCCTACTTACAGCGAATACACTATAGCTATACACCCTATTCTAAGTCACTCTCGACCATCCCAGCTTCCCACTTATACCTCCACTCCCAATACCTACCCACCTACCCACCTACCCACCTACCCACCTACCCACCTACCCACCTACTACCGGTACTCCTCCTCTCCCCCATCTTCCCTCCACACCCCACTATACAGTATCACCCCAGGCACCCCTATAGTACCCCACTCCTTTCACTCCACGCCCCCATACCCCCAGTAACAACCCACGCCCACCACACCCACAAGGGACTGGAGTTCTCGAAAAGGGGCTCCAGTCCTGACGTTATTCTTGACTTACAGTGTGCTGGCTTAATAATCCAGAAGGGTTGATAGCCTCTGAGGTCCTATTATAACTACCTAACTAACCACACCCACAACCAACACCCTCAAGGAGGGTACAAAGGAGTACAAAGGAAATCAAGCAACAACAGATCTAGTGACCCTTCTAGGTTGCTTGTCCTCCAAAACACTGAGGATCAAGTGTCCAAACAGTGGTTTAGAGTGGGTAAGGGAACATTGGAAAGGGAATTACTGCCCTGGAACTAATGTCCGTGGCAGGATGACTTGCTTTTTTCTCTCTCCTTTTCTCTAGGCTTGTATTCATTCAACCTACTGTTTTAAGACGTTTATCCTCATCCAAGTGTCGATATATTTCTGGCGAGCGATAGCGAGCTAGCTTTGTATGGAGAAATCCGGCTTCGCTGGACACAATTTTCTATCGAAAAATGTACAAATTTAGCCTGCTGACAAAAATATTACAAACATATATGCTGGCTCGCTACCACTCGCCAGGAAAAAATCTACACCTGGATGGGGATAAACGTCTTAAAACAGTAGGCTGAATGGGGCCGCATGAATACAACCCAGAGAGAGAGGGAGAGAGAGAACAAAACGAGCTGGGCCCCTTTAAGCCGGCCATCCTCCAGCCCCACAATCTGGCTCCAGGATTCAATGATCACTGGATTCCGACCGATGGGACCGAGTGTTTTGTCTGCGGTCACTTCGCCTGTCCAATTAAGGGGAGGTAGACCGATTTTCTGGACCCCCTTCTCCCTAATGTTTAGCCCCACTAGTTCTGATATTAAAAGACGTTCGGCCCATTAGTTTGGCGATTTTAACACCTTTTGCCCTATTTCTTTGTCAATTTTAAGACCTTTCGTGCCATTTAGGTGTCGATTATTTCCTGGCGAGCGATAGCGAGCCTGCAATTTTAAGAGGAATCGGCCTTCGGCCGGGACATTTTTCTACTGAAAAATTTACAAATTTATCTTGAAGGGGGGTCTAGGGGGTGTTTTCTAAGCTTGATGGAGGTCTAGCGAGGAAACTAAACAAAATATATGAATACATTAATTAATAGACCAAACAAACGGTCAGTCTCCCCTTAACTCCTCCATTACTTGATGCCTATTAATTGATGACATATCTTGGTATCTTAGCATATATTCCAACCCTAACCATCCTCCCACAACCCCTGAGTTTTGTTCACCCGTTCACACACTCCATCTCACCCCTCCCCCACCTCATTACCTAGCCACACACCCCACTACATCCCCCATTGTCACCTCCTAAACCACCTAACCCCACAACCATCCTCCCACACGCACGCCTTCAACCATCCTCAATACCACCCTGCGATCCCAATTATCCACCAACACCGCTATCACTACAATCGTCCACTAACAAACCCTCTATTAACCCCTACCCCCCCTGGCACCCACCCAACCATTCAAGCACCCTCTCAAACCGTTCCCCCAACACCCATACCCCTTCAAACACCCTCACAAACCGCCCCCCCCCCACCCCCCACCTCACCCCTCCAAACCGCCACGCCCACCCCCACCCCTCCAAACCCCCCACCCCCACCCCTCCAAACCGCCCACCCCCACCCCTCCAAACACCCACCCCCACCCCCCAAACTAGCCCCCACGACTCAATGGTCATGGTGTCCGACAAGTGTGACCAGGTGTCGTCTTCGGCCACTTCACCTGTCCAATTAACTCCTCCATTACCTTATACCTGTTAATTAATGCAGAGTTCAGGTATCTCCGTGGGTGGGGAAGCTGGTTCATCGAGTTTGGGTGAATAGGAGGAGGGAGAGGGTTAGGAGGTGGGTGGTGTACTAGGAGGAGGGTTGGTGTACTAGGAGGAGGGTTGGTGTACTAGGAGGTGGGTGGTGTACTAGGAGGTGGGTGGTGTACTAGGAGGAGGGTGGTGTACTAGGAGGAGGGTTGGTGTACTAGGAGGTGGGTGGTGTACTAGGAGGAGGGTGGTGTACTAGGAGGAGGGTGGTGTACTAGGAGGAGGGTGGTGTACTAGGAGGAGGGTGGTGTACTAGGAGGAGGGTTGGTGTACTAGGAGGAGGGTTGGTGTACTAGGAGGAGGGTGGTGTACTAGGAGGAGGGTTGGTGTACTAGGAGGTGGGTGGTGTACTAGGAGGAGGGTGGTGTACTAGGAGGAGGGTTGGTGTACTAGGAGGAGGGTGGTGTACTAGGAGGAGGGTTGGTGTACTAGGAGGAGGGTGGTGTACTAGGAGGAGGGTGGTGTACTAGGAGGAGGGTGGTGTACTAGGAGGAGGGTGGTGTACTAGGAGGAGGGTTGGTGTACTAGGAGGTGGGTGGTGTACTAGGAGGTGGGTGGTGTACTAGGAGGAGGGTGGTGTACTAGGAGGAGGGTTGGTGTACTAGGAGGAGGGTGGTGTACTAGGAGGTGGGTGGTGTACTAGGAGGAGGGTGGTGTACTAGGAGGAGGGTGGTGTACTAGGAGGAGGGTGGTGTACTAGGAGGTGGGTGGTGTACTAGGAGGAGGGTTGGTGTACTAGGAGGAGGGTGGTGTACTAGGAGGAGGGTGGTGTACTAGGAGGAGGGTGGTGTACTAGGAGGAGGGTGGTGTACTAGGAGGAGGGTGGTGTACTAGGAGGAGGGGTGGTGTACTAGGAGGAGGGTTGGTGTACTAGGAGGAGGGTGGTGTACTAGGAGGAGGGGTGGTGTACTAGGAGGAGGGTGGTGTACTAGGAGGAGGGTGGTGTACTAGGATGTGGGTGGTGTACTAGGAGGTGGGTGGTGTACTAGGAGGTGGGTGGTGTACTAGGAGGAGGGTGGTGTACTAGGAGGAGGGTGGTGTACTAGGAGGAGGAGGGTTGGTGTACTAGGAGGAGGGGTGGTGTACTAGGAGGAGGGTGGTGTACTAGGAGGAGGGTGGTGTACTAGGAGGAGGGTTGGTGTACTAGGAGGAGGGTTGGTGTACTAGGAGGAGGGTGGTGTACTAGGAGGAGGGTGGTGTACTAGGAGGAGGGTGGTGTACTAGGAGGAGGGTGGTGTACTAGGAGGAGGAGGGTGGTGTACTAGGAGGAGGGTTGGTGTACTAGGAGGAGGGTGGTGTACTAGGAGGAGGGTGGTGTACTAGGAGGAGGAGGGTGGTGTACTAGGAGGAGGGTGGTGTACTAGGAGGAGGGTGGTGTACTAGAAGGTGGGTACTAGGAGGGTTGTACTAGGAGGAGGGTTGGTGTACTAGGAGGAGGGTTGGTGTATTAGGAGGAGGGTGGTTTACTAGGAGGAGGGTTGGTGTACTAGGAGGAGGGTGGTGTACTAGGAGGAGGGTGGTGTACTAGGAGGAGGGTGGTGTACTAGGAGGAGGGTTGGTGTACTAGGAGGAGGGGTGGTGTACTAGGAGGAGGGTGGTGTACTAGGAGGAGGGTGGTGTACTAGGAGGAGGGTGGTGTACTAGGAGGAGGAGGGTGGTGTACTAGGAGGAGGGTTGGTGTACTAGGAGGAGGGTGGTGTACTAGGAGGAGGGTTGGTGTACTAGGAGGAGGGTTGGTGTACTAGGAGGAGGGGTGGTGTACTAGGAGGAGGGTGGTGTACTAGGAGGAGGGTGGTGTACTAGGAGGAGGGTGGTGTACTAGGAGGAGGGGTGGTGTACTAGGAGGAGGGTTGGTGTACTAGGAGGAGGGTGGTGTACTAGGAGGAGGAGGGTTGGTGTACTAGGAGGAGGGTGGTGTACTAGGAGGAGGGTGGTGTACTAGGAGGAGGAGGGTGGTGTACTAGGAGGAGGGTGGTGTACTAGGAGGAGGGTGGTGTACTAGGAGGAGGAGGGTGGTGTACTAGGAGGAGGGTGGTGTACTAGGAGGAGGGTGGTGTACTAGAAGGAGGGGTGGTGTACTAGGAGGAGGGTTGGTGTACTAGGAGGAGGGTTGGTGTACTAGGAGGAGGGTTGGTGTACTAGGAGGAGGGTGGTGTACTAGGAGGAGGGTGGTGTACTAGGAGGAGGGTGGTGTACTAGAAGGAGGGGTGGTTTACTAGGAGGAAGGTTGGTGTACTAGGAGGAGGGTTGGTGTACTAGGAGGAGGGTGGTTTACTAGGAGCTGGAGGGTGGTGTACTAGGAGGAGGGTGGTGTACTAGGAGGAAGGTGGTGTACTAGGAGGAGGAGGGTGGTGTACTAGGAGGAGGGTGGTGTACTAGGAGGAGGGGTGGTGTACTAGGAGGAGGGTGGTGTACTAGGAGGAGGGGTGGTGTACTAGGAGGAGGGTGGTGTGGAGGGTGGTGTACAGGAGGAGGATGGTGTACATGGAGGAGGGATGGGATACTAGGAGGAGGGTGGTGTACTAGGAGGAGGGTGGTGTATAGGGCTGGGGGTGGTGTACTAGGAGGAGGGTGGTGTACTAGGAGGAGGAGGGTGGTACTATAGGAGGAGGGGTGGTGTACTAGGAGGAGGGTGGGGTTTGTACTAGGAGGAGGGGTGGTGTACTAGGAGGAGGGTGGTGTACTAGGAGGAGGGGTGGGTGGTTACTAGGAGGGGAGGGTGGTGTACTAGGAGAGGGGTGGTGTGTTTGTAGGAGGAGGAGGGTGGTGTACTAGGAGGAGGGTGGTGTACTAGGGAGGAGGTGGTGTACTAGGAGGGAGGGGTGGTGTACTAGGAGGAGGGTGGTTGTACTAGGAGGAGGGGGTGGTGTACTAGGAGGAGGGTGGTGTATAGGAGGAGGGTGGGTGGTGTACTAGGAGGAGGGTGGTTGTACTAGGAGGAGGGGTGGTGGTGTACTAGGAGGAGGTGGGTTACTAGGGAGGGTGGTGTACTAGGAGGAGGGAGGGTGGTGTACTAGGGAGGCGGGTTGGGTGCGGTGGTATAGGAGGGGGTTTAGCGGTTGTGTACTATATCGAGGAGGGGGTGTTACTAGGCGGCGGTTGAGTAGGGTGGTGTCCTAACTAGGAGGAAGGGTGGGTACTAGGAGGGTTTTTGGAGAGGGTGGTGTAACTAGGAGGAGGGTGGTGTACTAGGAGGAAGGTGGTGGTGTGTACTAGGAGGAGGGTGGTGTACTAGGAGGAGAGGGTGGTTGTACTAGGGAGGGGTGGTGTACTAGGAGGAGGGTGGTGTACTAGGGGAGGGTTGGTGTACTAGGAGGAGGGTTGGTGTACTAGGAGGTACTAGGGTGGTGTACTAGGAGGAGGAGGGGTGGTGTACTAGGAGGAGGGTGGTTGTCCTAGGAGGAGGGTGGTGTACTAGGGCGGAGGGTGGTGTACTAGGAGGAGGGTGGTGGACTAGCAGGAGGAGGGTGGTGCAGTAGGGGGAGGGTGGTGGAGTGGGAGGAGGGTGGTGTACTAGAGGTGTTGGTGTACTAGGAGGAGGGTGGTGTACTAGGAGGAGGGTGGTGTACTAGGAGGAGGGTGGTTTACTAGGAGCTGGAGGGTGGTTTACTAGGAGCTGGAGGGTGGTGTACTAGGAGGAGGAGGGTGGTGTACTAGGAGGAGGGTGGTGTACTAGGAGGAGGGTGTACTAGGAGGTGGGTGGTGTACTAGGAGGAGGGGTGGTGTACTAGGAGGAGGGGTGGTGTACTAGGAGGAGGGTGGTGTACTAGGAGGAGGGTGGTGTACTAGGAGGAGGGTTGGTGTACTAGGAGGAGGGTGGTGTACTAGGAGGAGGGTGGTGTACTAGGAGGAGGGTGTGTACTAGAGGAGGAGGGTGGTGTACTAGGAGGAGGGTTGGTGTACTAGGAGGAGGGTGGTGTACTAGGAGGTGGGGAGGAGGTGGTACTAGGAGGAGGGTGGTGTACTAGGAGGAGGGTGTGTACTAGGAGGCGGGTGGTGTACTAGGAGGAGGGTGGTGTACTAGGAGGAGGGTGGTGGTGTACTAGGAGGAGGGTGGTGTACTAGGAGGAGGGTGTGTGTACTAGGAGGAGGGTGGTTGTACTAGGAGGAGGGTGGTTGTGTACTAGGAGGAGGGTGGTGTACTAGGAGGAGGGTGGTGTACTAGGAGGAGGGGTGGTGTACTAGGGGAGGGGTGTTACTAGGAGGAGGGTGGTGTATAGGAGGAGGGTGGTCTAGGAGGAGGTGGTGTACTAGGAGGTGGGTGGTGTACTAGGAGGAGGGGTGGTGTACTAGGAGGAGGGTGGTGTACTAGGAGGGGGGTGGTGTACTAGGAGGAGGGTTGGTGTACTAGGAGGAGGGGTGGTGTACTAGGAGGTGGGTGTGGTTGTACTAGGAGGAGGGGTGGTGTACTAGGAGGAGGGTTGGTGTACTAGGAGGAGGGGTGGTGTACTAGGAGGAGGGTGGTGTACTAGGAGGAGGGGTGGTGTACTAGGAGGAGGGTTGGTGTACTAGGAGGAGGAGGGTGGTTGGTGGTGTACTAGGAGGAGGGTGGTGTACTAGGAGGAGGAGGGTGGTGTACTAGGAGGAGGGTTGGTGTACTAGGAGGAGGGGTGGTGTACTAGGAGGAGGGTGGTGTACTAGGAGGAGGAGGGTGGTGTACTAGGAGGAGGGTTGGTGTACTAGGAGGAGGGTGGTGTACTAGGAGGAGGGTGGTGTACTAGGAGGAGGGTGGTGTACTAGAGGAGGGTGGTGATACTAGGAGGGTGGTGTACTAGGAGGAGGGTGGTGTACTAGGAGGAGGGTGGTGTACTAGGAGGAGGGTGTACTAGGAGGAGGGTGGTGTACTAGGAGGAGGTGGTGGTGTACTAGGAGGAGGGTGGTGTACTAGGAGGAGGGTGGTGTACTAGGAGGAGGGTGGTGTGTACTAGGAGGAGGGTGGTGTACTAGGAGGAGGGTGGTTGTACTAGGAGGAGGGTGGTGTACTAGGAGGAGGGTGGTGTAGTAGGAGGAGGGTGGTGTACTAGGAGGAGGGTGTACTAGGAGGAGGGTGGTGTACTAGGAGGAGGGGTGGTGTACTAGGAGGGTGGTGTACTAGGAGGAGGGTGGTGTACTAGGAGGAGGGTGGTGTACTAGGAGGAGGGTGGTGTACTAGGAGGAGGGTTGGTGTACTAGGAGGAGGGTGGTGTACTAGGAGGAGGGTGGTGTACTAGGAGGAGGGGTGGTGTACTAGGAGGAGGGTGGTGTACTAGGAGGAGGGTTGGTGTACTAGGAGGAGGGTGGAGGACTAGGAGGAGGAATGGTGTCCTAGCAGGAGGGTGGTTTACTTGGCGGAGGGTGGTGTACTAGGAGGAGGAGGTGGTGTACTAGGGGAGGGTGGTACTAGGAGGAGGGTGGGTTGTGTACTAGGAGGAGGAGGTGGTGTACTCTAGGAGGGTGGTGTTGTACTAGGAGGAGGGTGGTGGTGTACTAGGAGGAGGGTGGTGTACTAGGAGGAGGGTGGTGTACTAGGAGGAGGTGGTGTACTAGGAGGAGGTGGGTACTAGGAGGGTGTTGTACTAGGAGGAGGGTGGTGTGTACTAGGAGGAGGGTGGTACTAGGTTGGTGTACTAGGAGGAGGGTGGTGTACTAGGAGGAGGGTGGTGTACTAGGAGGAGGGTGGGGTACTAGGAGGAGGGTGCCAAGGAGGGTGGTGTACTAGGAGGAGGGTGGTTGTACTAGGAGGAGGGTGGTGTACTAGGAGGAAGGAGGGGTGGTGTACTAGGAGGAGGGGTGGTGTACTAGGAGGAGGGTGGTGTACTAGGAGGAGGGTGGTTGTACTAGGAGGAGGGTGGTGTACTAGGAGGAGGGTGGTGGTGTACTAGGAGGAGGGGTGGTGTACTAGGAGGAGGGTGGTGTACTAGGATAGGGGGGTTCGGTTGTACTAGGAGGAGGGTGGTGTACAGGAGGGTGGGGTACTAGGAGGAGGGTTGGTGTACTAGGAGGAGGGTGGTGTACTAGGAGCAGGGTGGTGTACTAGGAGGAGGGTGGTGTACTAGGAGGGGTACTGAGGAGGCGGGGGTGGTGTACTAGGAGGAGGGTGGTGTACTGGTGGGTACTAGGCGATGATAGGAGGAGGGGTGGTGTACTAGGAGGAGGGTGGTTGTACTAGGAGGAGGGTGGTTGTACTAGGAGGAGGGTGGTGGTGTACTAGGAGGAGGGTGGTGTACTAGGAGGAGGGTGGTGTACTAGGAGGAGGGTGGTGTACTAGGAGGAGGGTGGTGTACTAGGAGGAGGGTGGTCTACTAGGAGGAGGGTGGTGTACTAGGAGGAGGGTGGTGTACTAGGAGGAGGGGTGGTGTACTAGGAGGAGGGTGGTGTACTAGGAGGAGGGTGGTGTACTAGGAGGAGTGTGGTGTACTAGGAGGAGGGTGGTGTACTAGGAGGACGGTGGTGTACTAGGAGGAGGGTGGTGTACTAGGAGGAGGGTGGTGTACTAGGAGGAGGGTGGTGTACTAGGAGAGAGAGAGAAGTAGGAGGAGATGGAAAAGACTGCAGGGGTAACATGGCAACGTCTGGCAAAGTCTCGTGAGTCATGGAGAAGGGCAAGAGAGGCCTTTGTCTAGCATTGGACTCCTAATGGCTGATGATGATGATGAAGTTGTTATTCAGTATATATATTATCTGTATATATATATATATATATATATATATACAAAAATGGAGAGAGAGAGAGACGAGAGAGAGAGAGAGAGAAGGAGAGGTGAGAAGATGGACGAGAGAGGAGAGAGAGAGGGGGGGGGGGGGGGGAGGGAGATATCATAATTGCCTCCCATCCTCCCTTCTTCCTCCCAATTATTTTGTTCCCTATCCCCGACCAATGTTGTGACTTTTTAGAACAGTTCCTCCGACAACATATTAAAGTCTGGCCTAATGAGCCGTTCATTGGCCACCACACGGGTTATACACTGATGAAGGAGGGAGGGGAGGGGAGGAGGAGGAGGTGGAGGAGGAGAAACAGAAACAGAAGCAGGAAGAGAAAGGGGTGATTTGGGAGGAAGGGAAATAACTTAAGTACTAATAATAATAATAATAATAATAATAATAATAATATAAATAATAATAATAAAAATAATACTATCTATCTATCTATCTATCTATTTACTCAGGCCCAATCCCCACTGTTCCTATTTTTGTTCTTTTCTTTTTTTCACTTGTTTTGTTCTTTACTACTAATAATACTAATAATAATAATATGATAATGATGATGATGATGACAATAGAAGAAGAAGAAGAAGAAGTCGAGTGAGGGAGAGAGAGAGAGAGAGCGGGAGGGAGGGAGGGAGGGAGGGAACAGTCTATTGAACTGGTGAACGAGTTTCAGAGGAATTTTACAGTGATTTAATGATCGGTTCTGAACGGTTGGTTGATTGAGTGGCTTGGCTTTTATCTGGCTTTTAATTGGTGAATTTTTCTTCCTGGAATTGCAGGGAGGTAAGTGGCTTTATTGGTGAATGATTGGTCTAGGGAATTACTGGGCTATTCTTAACCCTTTGAGTACCAGCGACGTGTGTTATATTTAATTGTAGCTATATTCAGACGATATTATGCAGCTTAGGAAGGATCTGTGGTAGTTGTTGTTGTTCCCCAGGCTGTCTGACCGAACAGCCCCAAGGTCTTGAGCAAGGCCAAGGCCACAAACGAGCGCCCCCACAAAATCCTCCCTGCTTACCACTAACAAAGCCCGGGTGACCGAAGCCAATCCAAGGCAGGGAGCTGAGGAGGGTGCGGAAACGCCCGGGAAACCAAAGCCCCACCCAAGGCCCCGTGCCCCTCAGCAATTATGAAGGGAAAGTTGAGGGGCAAGGGAAAAATGTGACGCTTTGGCTCCCAATCTGCCAACTTCTAGGTTGGCAGTAGGGAGGTCAATCCACGGTCAATGTGGTAGTTAAAAGGGTTGGTGGAGATAGTTTGAAGCTTTATTTTTGCTAGAGGTCTTCCTAAGCTGAATTAAATCGTCTAATCATGGCCATCATATAATTAAACGATGGTACTGGTGCTGAACGGGTTAAGGGGAGATGGGCCGGTTTTCTGGTCTCCCTTCTTCCTCGTGCGTATCCCCATTAGTATTGAGATTTTAAGACGTTTGCCCCATTAGTTTGTCGATTTTAAGACCTTCCGCCCCATTTCCTTGTCAATATTAACACCTTTCGTGCTATTTAGGTGTTGATTATTTTCCTGGGGAACGATAGTGAGCCTGTAATTTTGAAAGAACCGGCCTTCGGCCGGGAAATTTTTCTGCCGAAAAATGTACAAATGTGTCTAGAAGGGGGATCTAATGGATGTGTTTTTTAAGTTTGATGGAGGTCTAGGGAGAAAACTAGAAAAATTATTAATAAATGAAAAAAATCGACCAAAAAGTGAACCATCCCCCTTAATCATTTATTATAATGATGTGTTATAATGTTTTAATATTATAATGATGTGTTATAATGTTTTAATATTATAATGATGTGTTATAATGTTTTTTGTATGGTCTATCTCTAAATCCAGAACTAGGCTCTCTATATATCCCCTCGAGTCTGTTTGCTGCCGGTACTGTACTTGGTAAACCAGACTATTCTAGGGAGCAGCTCTCTCCCCCATGAAGGATGGTTGATCAGGCACCATCTGGATATGGTTGTGCAAGGTTCTCTTGAACACTTCCGATGGACGTATACAAACTAATAACACACACAACAAAGCCACTCCAACAGCTTCCTCTCTCTCCAACACCCCTTCTCCCCTCTCTACACTATACAGACTAATAATACATAACAAAGCGCCACTTCCAACAGCTTACTCTCTCTCCAACACCCCTTCTCCCTCTCTGCACTTCAGAAAAATAGGAAAAGTAGAATATAGCTACGAGGTGCCGTTTTTTATCCCTCAATACCTTCACCTGGAACATCATATCATTAATTTGTGAATGGTTCAGCGATTTGTTCAACACGATGTTTTAAATGGGAGGATGAGAGAGAGAAGAGAGATTTTTATACATAGATAGAGAGAGAGAGAGAGGCGTATAAGTCGATGTTCGGAGGAGGAATTTTAGACTGGTGTGAGTTAGTTTTTATTGGGATTGTTTCTGGGTGATTGGTTTAATGGAAGTGGTTGTTAGTTCAGCAGGTGATTGAGGAAGGGGGGGGGGGGGAAGCGGATATGAGATATGAGACCATTGACATCATAGGGGGTTAGGGTTTATTTGGGTCTACTGTATATATATGTGTTTTATTTATGTATGTTTAGTTTCTTCACTAGATCTCCATTAAGCTTTTAAAAAAATAAAAAAATAAAAAAAAATAAACAAAAATAGACCTTTTTTTCAAGATAAATATGTACATTATATGGTAGAAACATTTCCCGGTTCCTCCTAAAATTACAGGCTCGCTTTCGCTCGCCAGGATAAAATCGACATCTAAATGGCACAAATGATCTTAGAATCGCCAAACTAAGGAAGCGAACCTCTTAAAATGTGAAAACTAATGGGGTTAAGCATGAGAGAGAAGGTGGTTAAAACAAAAGCAACTACCTGCCCCTTAACCCTTTGAGTACCGGCGACGTGTGTTATATTATATTCTAGCTATATTTAGACGACATGGGAAGGATCTGTGGCAGTTGAACAAGGCTGGTTGAGATAGTTTGAAGACGCTTATTATTGCTAGAGGTTTCGTGTCATTTTGGTGTCGATTTTTCAAAGGCTGGGACATTCTTCTGTCGAAAAATGTATAAATTTATCTTAAAGGAGGGGTCTTGGGCAGGTTTTTTTTTTTTTTTTTTAAGCTTGATGGAGGTCTAGGGAGGAAACTAAAAAATAAAAATAACAAGATACATAAATAAAAATAACAAGATACATAAATAACAAGATACATAAATAACAAGATACATAAATAACAAGATACATAAATAACAAGATACATAAAATAACAAGATACATAAATAACAAGATACATAAATAAAAATAAGATACATAAATAACAAGATACATAAATAACAAGATACATAAATAACAAGATACATAAATAAAAATAAGATACATAAATAACAAGATACATAAATAACAAGATACATAAATAACAAGATACATAAATAACAAGATACATAAATAACAAGATACATAAATAACAAGATACATAAATAACAAGATACATAAATAAAAATAAGATACATAAATAACAAGATACATAAATAACAAGATACATCAATAACAAGATACATAAATAAAAATAAGATACATAAATAACAAGATACATAAATAACAAGATACATCAATAACAAGATACATCAATAAAAATAACAAGATACATAAATGAGCCAATAAATACGCCCATCTTATAATTAACATATTGAATACATTATTAAATTAATAGATTTTGGTATTTAAACAAAATATAGAGTTAATGCATGTATGTATGTATGTATGTATGTATGTATGTATGTATGTATGTATGTATGTATGTATGTATGTATGTATATACTGTACTCAGGCACATAACCCATAGCTGGGGGTGTCCGGCTCGAGACAGCGCCCGAACAGAAACCGCATTTATCGTTCCAAGTCGTAGGGTTCGGAACCACTTTCGCGTTCCCTCGCCCCTCTCTCTGCCTCGTCTAGTAGGTGAATTTCACAAGGGGAGGTGGATTTCTAGCCTACCGCCCGCGAAGTAGGACAAGTCGTACAGGAAAAGAGACCGACAGAAACGGCTAAGGTTGGGTAGAGAATGCCAAACCTCACTCTGGACAGGACCAGCCCTCACCCGATACCAAACAATAAAGCACTTACTAGATCGTTAATTCGAATCATGGTAAGCATAATATCACACACACACACACACCCACACACACCTCTCACTCACTCACTCACTCTCACTCACTCACTCACTCTCACTCTCTCTCTCTCTCTCTCTCTCTCACTCACTCACTCACTCACTCACTCACTCACTCTCACTCTCTCTCTCTCTCTCTCTCTGACTCACTCACTCACTCTCTCTCTCCAGTGACTGATTAGACACTGGCTGCGACGAGTTTAGTAGAAGAACAAGTTTATTGGCGGCGATGGATTAGGAGATGAGTTTTTGTACGTCTGTGTGTGTGTGTGTGTGTGTGTTTTTTTTTTTTTTCCTACCAATGTGTCATTTATATAATGTTTTCATCGTGTTTGTGTATCTATGTTTGTCGATCTGTACTTGTTTATTTGTACATGACTGAGAGTAAATAATAATAATAACAATAATAATAATAATAATAATAATAATAATAATAGATAATGATAATAATAATAATAATTATAATAATAATAATAACTATAATAATAATAAAAAGAATAATGATAATAACAATGATAATAATATTAATAATAATAAATAACAATAAATATAAATAATTATAAACGGTGTATTTAAAATTGCAGGTGTATATGTGTGTGTGTGTGTGTGTGTGGGTGTGAGTGTGTGTCTATGAGTGTGTGGTGGTGTGGTGTGAGTGTGTGTCTATGAGAGTGTGTGGGTGTGGGGGTGTTGTGAGTGTGTGTCTATGAGTGTGGGGGTGTGGGTGGGAGTGTGGGTGTGGGAGGGTGGGTGGTTGGGTTGCAGAGTTAATGAGAGTGTGTTTCGACATTGGCCATCTTGAAGCGGTGTGGTCCTGATGGTGGTTCCAAGAAGTATTGGTGTGTTTGCAACAACAACAACAACAACAACAACAGTCTACATGCAGCCGGAGAGAGAGAGAGAGAGAGAGAATGAGAATATGTGAGTCTGTGTGGTGTATGTGAATGTGTGTGTGTACAAGGGAGTGCAATTAATGTACAGTACAAAAAAAAAAAAAAAAAAAAAAAAAAAAACACTCACAAGACAACTTAAGCTATCCTTTCTAACAAGTTCAACATAGGAAAAGGGATGGCTATGCAAACGGTGTTCATCCCCTCCCACGACTACTTCCATATACTGCCTGGCAAGAAAAAAGTCATAAGGGAGCCCACCTCGCATTTTTATCTTTCTCTCCCTCTCTCTTTGGCTTGTATCCATTCGGCCCCATTCAGCCTACTGTTTTAAGACGTTTAACCTTATCCAGGTGTCAATATTTTCTTGGCGAGCGGTAGCGAGCCAGCATATATATATATTTGTTTTGACAGCAAGCTAAATTTGTACATTTTTCGATAGAAAAATGTCTCCGGCGAAGCCGGATTTCTCCATACAATGCTGGCTCGCTATCGCTCGCCAGGAAGAAATCGACACCTGGATGGGGGATAAACGTCTTAAAACAGTAGGTTGAATGGGGCCGAATGGATACAAGCCAGGGATAAGAGAGGAAAAGGAGAGAAAGGTAAAACAAAAGCCGGTGACCCCCCTTAAGGAATCGTGAATTATGAAACAGCTGACATGGAATTATGAAACAGCTGACATGGAATTATGAAACAGCTGACATGGAATTATGAAACAGCTGACATGGAATTATGAAACAGCTGACATGGAATTATGAAACAGCTGACATGGAATTATGAAACAGCTGACATGGAATTATGAAACAGCTGACATGGAATTATGAAACAGCTGACATGGAATTTATGGGAATGGTGGAGGAAAGAGGAACTTCCGGTATTATTAAAATCCAATGTCAGATTATAATATGATATAAATACATTAAGGGGAGATCTCCACTTGAGGGATTTTTTTCTTGACCCCTTTCTCCCTCATGTTTAGCCCCATTGCTTTTGATATTATAAAACGTTTGCCCATTAGTTTAGCGATTTTAAGAACTTTCACCCCATATTAAGACCTTTCGTGCAATTCAGGTGTCGATTTTATCCTGGCGAGCGATAGCGAGCCTGTAATTTAAGAGGAACCGGCCTTCGGCCGGGAAATTTTTCTACCGAAAAATGTACAAATTTATCTTGAAAGGGACTCAAGGGGGTGTAATTTTAAGCTTGATGGAGGTTAGGGAACAAACTAAATACCTCCCCTTAAAACTCCTTCAGGCTCTTGACAGTTTATTTCTCGCTATCATTAGACGAATTTATACAGCTTAGGAAGGAGCTGTGGGCATTAAAAGGGTACAGCATATCTCTCTTAACCCTCTGACTTTAACGTACCCTTCCGAATCTGATGAAATCGTCTAATAATAGCCATAAAATATAAATTAAATTGCGTCACCGGAGCCTGAGAGGGTTAATACATTCCAAGACATGTGTTTACTCTAGATAAACTAGCTCAAGTCGATAGGCCTAGTTAAACCACTGCTCACAAAACTCTCCTTAAAACGTATGTGTGTGTGTGTGTGTGTGTGTGTGATGTGTCAGTGTGTGTGTGTTTTGTGTGTGCGTGTGGCTGTGTGTGTGTGTGTGGCGGTGTGTGTGTGTGGCGGTGTGTGTGTGTGTGTGGCGGTGTGTGTGTGTGTGTGTCGGTGTGTGTGTGTGTGTCGGTGTGTGTGTGTGTGTCGGTGTGTGTGTGTGTGTGTGTCCCGGTGTGTGTGTGTGTGTCGGTGTGTGTATGTGTCCCGGTGTGTCGGTGTGTGTGTGTGTCCCGGTGTGTCGGTGTGTGTGTGTGTCGGTGTGTGTGTGTGTGTGTGTCGGTGTGTGTGTGTTCCGGTGTGTGTGTCGGTGTGTGTGTCGGTGTGTGTGTGTCCCGGTGTGTGTGTGTGTGTCGGTGTGTGTGTGTGTGTGTGTCCCGGTGTGTGTGTGTGTGTCGGTGTGTGTGTGTGTCGGGGTGTGTGTGTGTGTTTTTTTTTTTTTTTTTTTTTTTTTTTAAGAGACAATGAACGGAGGAAGGAAAAACACAGATAAAACAAAAAGGTCCATGTGCCTAAAGGCATCCTCCATTCATAAAATGTTTGTAACAACTGGATATAAACACTCGGCGATTGTAAGTTTGTGGAAAGCAATTCGAGGGAAGTGAATTCCAAAGAGTAGTAGCTCTGGGGATAAATGAATTCTGATAAGCAGAAGTTCTGCATTGTGGAGGAGAAAGTGTAAATTCATGGGCGCTCTCAGCTGCCCTAGTTCTACGGGGAAAGATGTGGAGAGGCGGCACAATTGAAGCAAGTTCTCGGAACAATTGCTGTGAAAATATCTGTAGAATAATGCAAGGGATGCAACGTTTCTTCGTATGGATAATGTAGGAAGGTCCTGTGTGATTGCAGGGTTATTGATTAATCTAATAGCTTTATTTTGAATTTTGTCCAACTGCCTCAATGCAACCACTCCACTTCCACCCCAAAGAGGTGAACAGTAATCCATATGAGAGCGCACATGAATTTTATATATTACGGCCAACTGCTCGTCAGTGAAGAATTCTCGAACTCTGTACAGGAGTCCCAGTTTTTTAGAGGCATTCTTAGCAATGCTTCTAACATAATGTGTCCAGCTCAAGTTAGTAGTTAATGTTACACCGAGAATGTCAATACTAGGGGAAGTGGCTATTTACATCATTAAAAAATAGATGGGAGTCAGTGACATTCTGTCGGTTAGAAAGTTGAGTGTACTTGGTTTTCTGTGCATTAAAGGAAACTAGATTCTCTTGTCCCCCATTCATTAATTCTAGAAAGGTCCTGGTTCAGAGAAAATTGCGCAGTGTTGTTATTTTTGCAATTTATAAGATAGGGTTGGGTTGAAAAGACAATTGGTAAATGTGAGAAGGAACTGTGGTGGAGTGTTGAGTCATCTGCGTAGGAATGTATTGGGATTATGAGTGGTAGATATGATGATCATTGATATGTATGAATGAGGAACAGAGTTGGGGCCAAAACTGATCCCTGGGGAAACACCAGCATTTATTGAGTGAAATTGAGGAATAAAGGCCATCTACCATTACACGTATTATTTTTCTGTGTATGAAGATAAGAAAGAAATTAGTGGAACTAATGATGCAAGGCCGTAGTGGTTGACATCTTCGGACAATAGGATTGATGCCAGACTCTATCAAATGCCGGATATAAATCCAGTGCTATTGAATGTTGTTTCACCACATGTTGGTCTGTAGCTTGGTTGATTTGATGCGTAAGAAGGCAAAGAATGTCTGCAGTTGATCGACATCGTCTAAAACCCATATTGCCTATCACTGATTAATTTAGTATTCTCCAGATGCTTAATTATGTGAAATTAATTTAACTAATTTCAAAAACTTTGCCAAGAGTGGAAGTTATAGCTATTGGTCCCTGTAGTTTGATGGATATGAAGAGGCACCTTTTTTAGGAACTGGATGGCCCCATGGAGTTTGCTTCTTTCCAGGGTAATGGGACGCATTGAGGGTATTATTGACACAGACGGAAACCATTTTGCCAAGACAGGACGCGAGCCCACCAAGGAGCAATTCTTAAGTACTATTGGAGGAATTTACATCTGGACCAGGAGCCTTATCTACTGAGAGATTCTGCAAAAATAGTTTTGACATGTCTGGTGTGGATCTTAAGTGAGGGAAATTCAGGTGAATTAAAATTAAGTTACAGGGACATCTTGATTTATTTCATCTAAGGTTGAGTTGGTGGAGAAAAATATCTGCAAGAAGGTTAGCTTTAACCTCGTGGGTCAACTTACAAGATTGCCACAGTTCGGAGATTTTTAATGGTGGAATGGATGAAGCATGTAGTAGTAGTACGTGAAGTGGGATTTGAATGAGTTAAAGAGTAGACCAAAATATTTTGTTAATCATTTGGATTATTTAGAAGTTTATTTGCCTCTGTGCTTATGGAGAAAGTTGAGAAAGTTAGGAAGTTTGATTTAGTTAGGTTTAATACAGTTTTGGCATGATTTTCTGATGTTTCTAAAAGTAATTAAAGGGATTCATGTCGTTTTTGGATCAATTGTGTATGCCTTGTAGGGCTCTTGCTTTTGTTCAGTTACTCTAGCACAATTATGGTTCAAAACCATTTAGGTGTGAATTAGATCTTTTTTACTGTACTTTGGATGAGGAAATAAAAGTTTCCATTCCAATTTTTTACAAAATATTGTATGTGGCTGCAAGTTAGGGGGGGGAGTGTGCATCATTAGAAAAGAAAGAGGTCCAGGGAATATCAATAAAGAAACCTGAAGACCCTCCCAGTCTGCCCTATTCGTAATGCCATTAGTCACCAAAACAAGGTTCAGCGGTGGGAAGGTGTGGTTAGGTGATAGACAGGTGGCCCGGATCACGACCAGTGATCTAGAAGATCCAAGTGCACGGGGGGGACCTCACTGTAAACAATCATAATTTCTGAATTGGTTGTTAAAAATAAGTCAGTAGGGGGGAATTATGATTTAGGATTATTGCGTGACACGCGGGAGTGGGTTGGTGGTGTGTGTGTCTGGTTGAGTGTGTGTGTGTGTGTCGGTGGTCTGTGTGCGTGCTAATGTGTGTGTCGTGTGTGGGTGGTTGTGTGTTGTGTGTCCCTGGTGTGTGTGTGTGTGTCTGTGTGTGTGTGTGTGTCGGTGTGTGTGTTGTCGGTGTTGTGCGTAGGTGGTTCAAGGGGGGATTTCCATCTGAAGGATTTTTTGTGGACACCTTTCTCCCTCATGTTTAGCCCCATTGTTTTTTAAGATTTTAAAGACGTTAGCCCCATTAGTAATTTGGCGATTGGTAAGAACCCTCGCCCCATTTCTGTCAATTCTAAGACCATTCGTGACATTTAGTGTCTCGATTTTTTCATGGCGAGCCGATAGGCGAGCCTGTAATTTAAAAATTAAACGGCCTTCGGCCGGGGAAATTTTTCTACCGAAAAATGTACAATTTATCTTGAAAGGTTGGTCTAGGGGGAGGTAATTTTAAGCTTGATGGAAGTCTAGGGACCCATGAAACTAAAAAAACCTTTTCCCCTTAAGTGTGTGATAATTATAGTGTTTATAATACTTGTTGGTTTATTGTCCACTTGCAGAAGTGAGGCTGATAATCTACATAATTTGTCTGAACCTAAGTAACAGGTGTAATGCTTAGTTTAACTACGAGGTTGGTTAAATGCGACCCCCCTTGGCGACCGTGAGGTGGCCTGGGTTCCCCATCATTGTATATATGCAGATGCACTTGTGTTAACAACAATTTAGGCTAACTCAAGCTGATAGTTGAGCCAGCGGGACTAGGGGAGGGACCACAATTCAATGCTCTCCATCAGGATAGCCGAAAAAAAAACCTTTTGGAATTCTGGGGGACT